>MU388843.1:0-367911 GCA_022578795.1 Xylariaceae sp. FL0255 | reverse complement strand
GTTGTTGTTGTTGTTGTTGTTGTTGTTGTTGTTGTTGTTGTTGTTGTTGTTGTTGTTGTTGTTGTTGTTGTTGTTGTTGTTGTTGTTGTTGTTGTTGTAACAGCGATGATCCATCTTTTTGCACAGAGTATTATATATATTGACGCGACAAGTTCCAGCTAGGAATGCTTAATATAAGGGATGCCGGCAATGCTGTGACCAGGCCCACCTGGCTGGAATCACTGATGAGCGGATTATCTTGTTTCAAATTCATTATGCTTGTAACCATGTGCAATTCTGAGGTTTCAACGAGGTCTGAGTGTCAATTGGTTAGCTAGCAGTAATTCCGCTCAACCGGGTTCGTCAAGAAGCTTTAGAAAGGAAAATCACGGAATGATAACCCAATGCGTGAGATGCTCATCTACACTGAGTAATGTGGCCCGTTATCAAAACCATCATCAAGGTACTCCAACGGCGATCTTCCATTTCTCCTGACGAGCTTACGAAGACTTCTGCAGGAGATATCCTGACAAACAAAGACGAGCGCAATGGTGATCTACTTGCCTCTTTAATCTCATAGAACAGAGACGAGTGGACTATTCCAAGGAGCTTCCGTAGCCCGTTCATTTGTGAGTCGACGCCTGCGTTTCTACATGTGCGAATGCAGCCAAAGGAAGATCTGTTTGGAGGAACGCCTTTCTTGATCACAACTCTCCTACCTTACGGGGTAGTCCTCGCTGCGCTTGTCGGGATCAGCTACGACACATGCAGAAGCGAGAAACTGAGGTACTCCCTCTACCGATCAAGCAACCGGTCAAAACCTTAATGGTACGGCGTAAGTGAAGACCACAGCACTTTCGCAATTCATTCCGCATAGGTCGTCTGTCCTCGCTGAACATTTATTTCGCCGACGAGCTGCTGATTAATTCTCTTTACCCCTGAATAAGCCATTTGATAGCTTATGATAGACTCATGGCCTACATCCGACATGTTTGGTTTCTTCTCCAACGGGCTCGGACCGCTTAAACCCTGTCCGGACCGCTCTTGCTCAATTTATATAACATCACATATATACCTCTTTGTATGTCAGCATCCCTTGTCTAGCATGCCGCATCTGAAAGGGCTGTCGTACGATCGCATACAGTTCGGCAAGATGTTGCTTCAGCTAAATATCCCGAAGCGTGGTTTTTTGCCACCAGTTCATAAATCTATGAGGCGGACACACGGTTCACGAATGGGCTATCGGCCAACATATCCTACAGATCAAGTTCAAATGTTAGCAAGTTTTTAGCAAACAATCAGTCGGAACAACATCGATAGACTGAGGTATCAAGATCACCGAACTTCCCCGCATACCAAGTCCCACTCCTCATAGCACTCTCTACCGGGAGAACAATTGCAATACACCTAGCGGGCGCGGTGTGTGCGTCCAGTAAAGCCTTGTCTGATAACTTGAACTTCTCAACAACAATTATCGCGTGCAGATCTTCCCTCAGTGCCCCTGTGGCGTGCAATACCCCTATATCAGCTATATGACTGGCCGGCGGCGTGATAGCTATGTTTCGGCATTGACCTACTCGACAATTCAACATTCATCTATGAAAAGATACCCGAAAGGCGGCAGGATTACCAGACTCTCGTATTGCGAAAGATTAAATGAACACCCATCGTCAGTAGTATAGACACAGCAGTCTCAGGGGCGGCTGTTGAGACGACACGGGAGATGGAGGTCTCTGCGGTCCAGTAGCTACTCAAAGCTATTCAGTGCTGATGCCTACTTGACTAAAGACTCATGCCTCCGCATATCTGAACGATTAAGTTCTCACACTTAGTTGAGGCGTAGATCGAGTGCGACTTGTATGCCGACGAGGGCTTGCATTCGGAACACCACGCAGACTTAAGAGGTTGAGTATATCACATCAATTCATTGAACGATATAGACAACATGAAATCTTGCAATTGTTATGTTAATGGTTACTATCTACTACAACCTCTTCATTGACCTTATTGGCATTGAGCTTGATCGATTCGCTCAACAGTACCTTAAATATCATCATGTCGTCGAGCCGGTTGATTCATGTCAAAGGCGCGGTTCTGAGGCAAAAGCAGTCTGAGAGAAAGAAAATGAATTTTTAGCTCAAGTCTATTCAAGTAGCATGGACGTTGCATCAACGTCCTTGACTAGTTACAAAAGTATTGGGGGGGTATTCATATAGTGAGCTGAAGGAACCCGTTCGACCTATCGTCATGATATCTACATCCCATGTTACACACATTAATTCGTAGTATCTTCCATTTTCTTTCGTATCCCGTCATTGAGATGGAAATTTGCGAGCTTTGTCGTATGCTCCTTGGGATTTCATTATCTTAGACGACTTCGAATTTCCGGCTTACAACTATGCCCTTTGGGGGCAAAGGTTGCAAGATATGCTCGTTGCTTTTGTTCGACGAGGGGTACCACTGATCTGCTGATCCAACTTTGGTCCAGCTCTCGCCACCGGTATTTCGGCTCAGGTCTTGGAACCGTCCGTGGGAAGAGGCACCAGAGATTTTCGATTGATCACTGTATCCACGTGAGCCGTAGCGACTAGTCAAATATTCAATAGGCTTGCTCAAGCGTGCGAATAAGGGTCCATATGTTGGTATACAGCAGCATATAATGGCAGCACCCGCCTGTACAGTTGACCAAACAAGAGATTGAGTAGAGTTTACTGGGTTGCGATCAGTCGATGCGATAATAGATTTCACGAAGGCCACGTACCTGGTCGTGAAGGGTCCGCGACATCATAGATGGTTGTCAGTCGGACAATGCTAGCGATACAAACGCTGAATCAAGTGTCAGCGTGAGTTCTTTATAAATATGTTTCAGTTCAAACTTACAAGCCTCCAAGAAGGAATGTGACACTCGCACCGATCTTTTTAGTTCGTGAAAGCTTTAGCTGTCCAACAGTAGCCACCGGAACGGATAGAATAGCCACATCGATAAAGAAGTTACTCAATTCATACCCCAATAGGACCTTTTCCGATGGGAGACAGAACGAGGTGGCGTCAAAGTCGTTCCACAAGGCGTCGACAGGATGGCATTGAAAGATGATAAGAGGGAGAAGGGCAACAAAGAACCATATGATGCAGACAATCCCCAACCCAAATATGACGCGTTTGATTATGCGGTTGACTGAGAAGAGGTTGTAGTAGAACCATAGTATACTGAGTTTAACTGAAGTAATGACGATCGTGAAGAGGATCTCGAGGATAAATACTGCCTGAATACCAACAAGCCGATTAGATTGCTGTCTTCGTGAGGGACTTCAGGTCTTCTCTTACGATCAGGAAGTTTTTCGTTTCGCTCAATGGGTACGACGCTTTGAAATCGAGAGCGTGGAATAGTGACACATTCCAAATGACTATTATCTGTGAGCCTTCCGATAGCAGCGACATGAAACATGCGGAAGGCGTGATACATACAGTTGTAAATGACAATACAATACCCACAGAAGGACAAAAGAGCCATTAGGCATGTCCAATCTGGACCTGCGAGCTGCTGTCCGACCGACAGCCTGCTGTAGAATCGGAGACCAACAGTTACAGTTGACAGAGCTAGAAAGACGACGCTGGTGTCGAAGTTAACGCGAGCGCTTGGCGTAAGTTGGCTAGTCATCTTGAGTCTGTCGTGATGATGAGACTATCTGTTGAATAAGCTGCAGCCAGGCCGAAACCTTGGTAGGTGAAGACGAGATGAGGTAGGACAATTCGGTGTCTACCTCCCTGAAGAGATAAATTGACAACCACTTTGTTTGCGCCGCCAGCGATTAATAAGACTTGATGATTTGCTCGAGTAGAGACGTTTCGGCAAGCGACTCTAAGAATGTACCACTACAGTCCGTCAAAGGGTGTCGAAGGGTGCCCCTATCTTACCAAACGGCAGATTTGGAGTGGATAACGATATGCTGGGTACTGCATACAGAATGCGACAATCCTTCAGCCATGCGCCGCGCATCGGCATTAGGAGATGCATTTCAAAATCCACTCAACACTCAAGAAGCGACCAACGGGACTCTCGAGAATTCAACACGCCGCATTATTAAGTAGTATCCAACCATCTGCACGCTGATCAAGAGACAATGGACTTGCATGTGGCAAAGTCCTTAATGGCAACAGCACTCTAGAACAAATAGAACGGGCGACTACACGTCTATCATTGGTCGACAGGAAGGCTTTTAAAACAAATACAATTATCGAGGGGATAAATCTGACCTTCGCTGGGTTCGACACTACATACCGACCGTGTCTATGTAAGGGACTGTGGAATCCCCCTTCATATGGGTTTCAAATACATTTACGAGGAAAAGTCTCGTCCAAGTCTTCCTTGCTATGAAGGCAGACTTCGTAGGATTTCCGTTTAGCCGGGAACCGTTCTACTCTGCATGTCGACCCATGAAAAGATGTACAGTATGGAGTATCTAGGTCCTGTACGGGACTTTCTGGGGCTTCCCAAGCCCAAGGCCGAAAACATCTTAGACATGAGTTTTAACGAAGAATAGCTTTCATAGTCGCACATCGCGCAGTTGTATGCCTGCCATATGAAGCGTTATAGATTTCCTCATTTAGCTTAAAAAAATAGAAAGAAATAGGGAAATTCATTTGTATGGCGCTTCCCGATCTAACTCGCTAACTTCAAGAGCAGGCAGATTTGCATTTTGCCCAAACACCAATGTTACCAGAAGTAATTTTTGCATCCTCAAAGCCGAACTTGAAGGAACTGCGTGATTGAAGATCATGACATCCTGCCACCGCATGATCTGCACTAGAATTTCCCCTGTCAAAAACCCTTGCGTTGATAACCTTGTCGTAGGCCCAGCTTAGCCCACTGTACTCCGTACGTTGCAATAACTCGTAAGTCCACCTGCACCCCCGTGGCCTTCGCATTTAGGGTAGCACTCCGGTCGGTACTGCGCCGCGGATGGCGTCTTTATCGTCTCTAGGATTTTTAGTTATCTTCAGGCCGGCCAATGATAGTCGGGTTAGAATAGGGGCGAGCATGAGCCGATGTAGCCACTTCCTCCTGGGTTCCAAACCCCAGGTATGATTGCCGGGATAAGGCTTCATGCAGCCCGATCCCGGCCCCTAGTCGTCGGTGCCGAGCTCATGAAGAACCCCGGTCAAGAATTCTTCGGAGTAGCTGATGAAAAATATCAGTATCGGGGATCGCACTCAACTTGGACTGAAATACAACCTTGGTTCATTTTCGATGAACAAGCTCATAGATGAAAAAAAAAAAGTACGAATCCTCGGGCCTGTAACCTCAACTCAAGTCTTCAAGGAATAGAAATGCCCCACTAGAAACATTTTAGAGGTGAGCTCACTTGTACTCCGTATGTTGCGTTACAGCACAGGAGGCACTCCTCAATGATGGCTGGCGGATTCTCAGTAGGTTATATTGTTATGTATCTGTGGCAGAAATATGTGATTCTCCTATTGAGAGTGATTCCGTGGGCCTAAGTACATCGTGAGTGATCACAATGGGCCCAGTGGCACACTAACCACATATAGCTAGCACAATCTGATTATCGCAACCAACAACATGACAATAGGTCTCACCTAGTACTACGTAGAGGTGCTCGAATGTTACCGTAACGTGAATCTAGCTGTTGCGGATGGGACACTGGATCCTTCCGTCGGTCTGCAGATCTCCGAGGAGTAATTTATTTGTAAGCAGACTCATCCTTAAAAATAGCAAGCCCTAAGTGAATAGATGGACCGTGTCAACTACATCGAAGAGATAACTCTTGATTATAAGGTGCCCAAATATAAAAATATCTTTCATTGTCGGAATATCCTCCGAGAGATCTGGAGGTAGCTATACAACGGTTACTAGGTAGATTGAAGGGTATTCAAGAACAGAAGCTGCAATTATCGGCCCACATATCCTTCTCCGGGGGCGGGGGTTGAGTTTGAGCAAGATCAAAGGACCTCCAATTTGCTCCCCTTTATTGCCAACGACGCCACAATACTCGGTAAATCTAACCTTTGGATCTTCATATGATGTGTCCTTGAGTGCTGCCGCCTGCCCTCCCATTCTTTAGAATCATAACAACTTTGCAATCTCCACATCGTCTGTTTACCAGAATGGCTCCTGTTTGGTCAACACAACCTTTCAAGGCCCTCTATACTGCGTTCTTAATTTCTAAGATCGTCTCTATTCTCCCTTGGCTCTTAGTACGCTATAGCGCCCCATCCACTAGACCCTTCCCTCAATGGACTTTAAAATTCAGCGTTCTAGTCCATGTCATTCGAGATTTCTTCCAATGGCAGACCAACACCCGGCAGGACAGTATGGCTGCAGTGATCTCCGATCACCAGAAGGCTAAAGCGACGCGGCGGTATGGTCTCGCGGAACCAGCTGACGCTGATATGTACTCCGGAGTTCTAGCTCCCGGCAAGGCAACTCCCGCATCAGTGGGTGGACTGTGGTACCCAGCGCCTCTATCCGCGACATTGCCCGACATCAAAAAGACGAAAGTATTTCTACATTTCCCGGGAGGTGCTTTTACACTCGCATTAGGCCAAGAGATATGGGGGAAAGTGGTCACCGCTCCGTTGTTGAAATACTCCGGGGTGTCACACTGCTTCTTTCCACAGTATCGGGTTTCAGTCAACAATTCCTCTCGCTTCCCTGCCGCGGTGCAAGATCTCCTAACTTCCTACAATTACGTTCTTTCATTAGGAGTTGACCCTAAGAATGTCATCCTATCTGGAGATTCCGCAGGTGGCAATCTGGTACTTGGTCTTTTGCGGTATATGGAGTCTATGAAGGCCCAAAAAGACCAAAAAGGCACGGCCCCTAATGCAGCGGCCAATACCTTGGCAGTTCCTCTACCAGGTGCTGCGATGATCTGGTCTCCATGGGTACACGTAACTCTCCAGGCTGGCCCAGACTTCGCGTCGGAAAAGAACTCAGCCAACGACACAATAGTCCCCGACCTTCTTCAATGGGGAGCTGAAGCATACTATCCCGAGCATGAGCCAACAGAGGAGGAGCTCGCTTATATCTCACCGTTGGATCATCCTTTCTACACTAGAGTACCGCTTTTCATCCATGCTGGCACCGCGGAAGGCTTTTACAATCCTGTGCAGAAGTTTGCGAACCAGATGGCTGAAGTAGAGGGAAACCGTATCAAGTTTGATTCCACAGAACAAGCAACACACGACCTCATCTTTGCATATGATGGAGCTGGCCGGGAGAAGGATGTACAGTTAGCCATCGAAAAAGCTTTGCATTTTTTTGACCTGTAAACATGATGTATGGCAAGAGGGCTTATTCAACTTGCCGAGGTAGTGTTGGATTGGTAGTAATAACGTCTAATCAGAGGTAGTAATCCAAAGGTAGCCCAAGATAAGCTTGAAAGGGACTGCAACCTGGATGTTGACACAATCTTTGGCTTGGAATATGCAGTCCATACTAGCCGATCCAGAGACTAAGAATGCTGTACCAGAATATGCGCGTGGTCTACTCTTTTGCTTCGATAGCTGAGCTAGACCACCTTCTTTTCCCCTCTAGGCTCAAAGCTGCCTGCCCATTACTCCCCGTGCCCCTCGAATGATGTGACATAGAGCATAATGCAACAGACTGAACCCTGCTGCTTTATGCAGGTGTTCCAATTTCTATCACTCGCCCAGTTGGTAAGCTGTACGGAGGATGTATTCACACCGGGCCCTAGACAGGGCTCTTGCAGATGGCTCGACAAGGGCTTCACCCAAGTGGAAACGGCGAGAATTGTGGATTTCTTTGAAAATGTTGGTTTTGTGTCCTGGTGTGGTTGTGTCCACCCTTGTGCGACACGGCACAGATGCATTTTGACTAGATCTGCATTTCGGTACCATGTATCCTCCAACACCTCCGGATAAGCACTTGCGGGGACTTTATTCTGTGCATAAAAAGTATCACCAGCTATAGAATTCAAGAAGAGCGATAGGAACTTTTAACAAGCACTGCAGAAATCGCGGAATTCGCTGTTTAAAATAAAAGCAGTGGATGATACGTTTCATACTACCTAGGTAGTTACGTCAATCCTGCAACTGTCTTGATTTTGTATCTCGCTTCCTCCTTTATCGCACTTCTTTGTACCCATCTCTTCTGAATACTTTATTTTGCGATTCAAACAGTTCCTTGCCTCCTGAGGATAGAACACTCATTGATGACATTTACGTCTACTCAATCCATCAAGATGGTAGCTGGACATGATCACGATGCAAGTGGGGAGAATAGAGCCATGGGCGGTGACTTCGAACCTATGGCTATTATAGGCTTTTCTATACGTTTCCCACAAGATGCGGTATCTCCTAAGGGTCTGTGGGATATGGTGGTACAAGGAAGATGTGCTATGACAGAAGTGCCTCCTGATCGGTTCAATATCAATGGATTTTACCACCCGGATCCTACACGCCATGATACTGTGAGTTTCGATCTCTGTAACTGCATTCGCAAGAGAAGCGTAGCACCAGTATGATGGTTTGAGAAAGATTGTTGATGTTCTACGATATAGATCAATTCCAGAGGAGGCCATTTTCTATCGGAAGATATCCGTACCTTCGATGCCCCTTTCTTTTCAATCAACTCATCAGAAGCCGAGAGTATGGATCCACAGTACAGATGTCTTCTAGAAGCATCGTATCATGCCCTCGAAAATGGTAAAATCGCCATTCGGCACTAACAGGATTGCTCCCCATACTGACTGCCTTCGTTCTAGCCGGCATTCCTATTCAAAAGGTGGTAGGCTCGAAAACCTCAGTCTACGCGGGCTCGGTAGGATCTCTCTACAGTTTGTTCTTTGACGCAGACGAGGAAGTGAACCCTACATATAAGTTGACTGGCACCGGAAATCCCCTTCTCTCTAACCGTATCAGCTATTTTTATGATCTACGGGGTCCAAGTATGACGATCGAGACTGCTTGTTCAAGTAGCATGGTCGCTCTCCATCTAGCTTGCCAGAGCCTCCGCACACGCGAGTCAACCATGGTAAGAAAATTTCACGGTTTGAGTCTCGCTTCACAGGATTTCTCACACATTTAAAGAGTCTAGTCTGTGGTTCCCAGCTATACCTCGAACCTCTTTCAAGCGCAATTGGGCTGTCAACCATGAAGTTCTTTTCTCCGGACAGTCGTTGCCATAGCTTCGACGACAAAGCGAACGGTTATTCGAAGGGAGAAGGGTTCGGTGTCCTGGTAGTCAAGCCGCTAGCAGATGCTATTGCAGCAGGAGATACTATTCGTGCTGTCATCCGCTCCACGGCGATGAATCAGGATGGCAAAACTCCGGGTCTAACACAGCCAAGTCAAGAAGCCCAAGAGAGCCTTATCCGTGAGGCATACCGTCTTGGAGGTATTGGCCTTGATGATACCCGTCTTTTTGAGACGCATGGTCCCGGTACAGCTCTAGGGGACCTCATTGAGGCAAGCGCCATTAAAGCGGCCTTTGGCTCTAGACCTGGACGGGATGATCCAATTTACATCGGCGCAGTGAAGTCAAACATTGGACACCTGGAGGCAACAGCTGGCATCGCCGGAATCGTCAAAGCTATCCTGTGTCTTGAGAAGGGTATCATTCCTCCAATTGCGGGATTTGAAAATTTGAATTCTCAAATCGAAGATGTTGGGTGCCTTAAGTTCCCTACGGTACCTACCCGGTGGCCAGCAAAGGGTATCCGTCGGGCATCCGTCAACTCCTTCGGATACGGCGGTTCCAATGCCCATGCTGTCCTCGATGATGCGTCTAGTTATCTGTCGGAGCGGCATATCAACGGGTTTCATTGTACAAGCTTTCAGGGAGAAGGGACTACAGAAATCAATGGGCACGCAATCAATGGATGTGCTGCCGACGGACACGCGACCAACGGAAATGCGACAAATGGATATGCTATCGATACATGCCAAGGTGGAGCCAAACCGTCTAGCCGGCTGTACGTTTTTGTGCTGTCCGCTGCCGACGCGGCCGGCGTTCAACGGCTGGCGACTGCATACAAGTCGCTATCATTTGAGGGAATAGGCAGCGAGGACACTCAATATCTGAAGAACCTGGCATACACTTTGTCAGAAAAGAGAAGTGTTCTTCCTTGGAAGTCATTCTTTCTTGCCCAGCGCCACGATAGCTTCAAAGACCAATTGAGCTCCGTTCCCAAACCTTTGAGATCATCAGTACCCCCGAGGCTGCACTTCGTTTTTACGGGTCAAGGGGCACAGTGGGCTAGAATGGGAAGCAGTCTTACCGTATTTCCGGCATTTCAAAGAAGCTTGGTCGAAGCTGACCAACACATAAAGCGTCTGGGGAGCACTTGGTCAATCGTCGAAGAGATTGACCAGCCGATTGGTAAATCGAGGCTGGATGATCCTGCTTTGGCACAGCCCGTATGCACTGCTCTTCAAGTCGCGTTAGTTGAACTGCTCAATATTTGGAATATACGCCCTTGTGGGATTGTCGGTCATTCTTCGGGAGAAATAGCTGCGGCTTTTTGCGCAGGAGCAATCACGAGAGAGTCTGCTTGGACTATTGCTTACTATCGTGGGTTGCTTGCCGCCAAGCTTGTTACCTCTGACTCCAGTCGTCGCGGAGCCATGATGGCTGTTCAACTCTCCGGGGCCGAAGCACAGGCTTATATCCATCGGCTTCCTCGAGACAGTGGCGATCATTCATTATATATCGGCTGTAGTAATAGTCCAAATAACACGACCGTGACCGGACATGAGAAACTGATCGACATCCTACAATCAAAGCTTGATAAGCAGGGGGTATTCGCGAGAAAATTGAGAGTTCCGGTGGCTTATCATTCCAACTATATGCAGCCGATTGCAGACGAATATCTCAAATCTATTGGCACAATTGAACGACCGAAGATGGTGAATCAAGAATTCCCCATTTTTGTGTCTTCTGTGTTTGGGGATGAGATCCCTATCGAGGAGCTCAGGCAACCGAGGTACTGGGTGAAAAATCTTGTCTCTCAAGTACGCTTCTACGAAGCAGTCAAGGTACTTCAGACCAAAACTTCCCATGATTTGACAGGCAGTCAGAAAGAATATTATGTTGAAATTGGGCCTCACGCCGCACTTCAAACACCGATAAAAGAGTCTTTGTCTCAGAACGAGAGAGTCTTGTATGATTCTACTCTGAGGCGTAACTTCGATTCTTTCGAAACGATGTTGAATCTTGCCGGAAAACTGTTCGTTCTGGGATTTCCTGTCGCCTTGGAACAGGTAAACGACTACGATCAGGAGACAAAGATGCTGACGGATTTACCACAATATCCTTTCAATCACTCACAGTCGTACTGGATTGAGAGCAGGCTGTTTCGAAACTACTTGCAGCGCGACAATGTCCGTCATGAGCTTCTCGGCCTACCAAGTGCTGATTGGAATCCATTGAAGCCTAAGTGGCGAAATACTATTCGGGCCTCAGAGCTCCCCTGGCTTGAAGACCACCAGGTATGATACATACCGTCTCGTATTGTACTCGATTCAGAGATTGACCAATATTTAGGTAAATGGCACCATGCTGTATCCCGCGTCAGCCATGTTGGTCATGGTAATCGAAGCTGTAAGATCCATCGCTTGTCCGGGAGACGTGGTTTCCGGTTACCGATTTCGCGACGTCACGATGCCTGCTGGGATCCCCGTACCTCCAGGATCAGACGGCGTCGAGGTACAGCTTTATATGCAAAGTTCAAAGAGCATCCAGACAACTAATATAGCATCAATCGAACATAGAGAGTTTTGGTTGTGCTCATTTTCGAATAACGAATGGAGAGAAGTCTGCTCTGGAAGCATCGTGACCGAATATACTGAAAAGTCTGAAGGCATATACAGCACTGAGGAGGACTCTAAGCAGTTCAAGGTTGAGATGCGTCAACAGTTTGAGAAAATTTTCAAAAATTGCGACGAAAAGAATACTGAAGAATGCTTGTATCGAATCAACCGGCAGCGAGGATATGAATTTGGCCCTTCATTCCAGACACTGCATGATATCGCTTACCACCATGATGGTAGCTATGTGTCTGGTAGCGTCATCTTGGACGAATGGAAGAGCAAGTCGCCTCAAAGTGCAGCAATACAGGATCACGTTATCCATCCGACTTCGTTGGACGGAGTGCTTCAAGTTGCAAACGCATTAAATACATCTGGAGGCACTCGCCTCAGCCCACTGCGAGTTCCTACACATTTCACGGAGATATGGATATCTGACAGCCTTTTGTCGAGAAATTCGGATGCTGCTTTGAGGGTTGCATCGGAAATGCAAGTCTCGACAGTCCGTCATTCCGATGCATTCATTGTCGCACTACTTTCGAGTACCGAGGACCCCATGATCCTAATTGACGGCTATAGAGAAACGGCACTAATTGATCTACAAGATAGCTTTGAAGACAGACCCAGACTGTTATACGCGCTGGAGTGGAAACCCGATGTAGAAATCATCAGCAAAGAAGAAAAGGAAGCGCATTGTCTGCAAGCAGCTCCCGCAGCGAATTTCTGGGATGCTCCGAGGGAAATGGTGTGTCTTTACTTTCTCAGACAAACTCTACAAGAAATAGAAGGATACGACATGTCAAACAGAAAACCCCACATCCAAAAATACGTTAAATGGATTGGTCGTCACCTCCGGGAATTGGGACGCCAGGGTCTTCTTGAGATCTCACCTTGGAGAGAGATGCTAGCCCCTGAGCAAGTGGGCCAGTATCTTTCCGAATTTACTAAAAAGGGCAGAGTAGAGAAAGCTCTGGTTCTTTTCTGTTCTCAATTATCTAGAATTGTACGAGAGGAACAAGATCCTCTAGACCTTCTATTTAACCAAGGTCTTGCTTACGACTTTTACTCGGAAGAGATGTTTGGAATATCTGCCAAACATACTGCCGCCTTCGTTTCCCTCGTCGCGCATAAGAGTCCAAACATGGACATATTGGAAATCGGCGCAGGTACTGGCAGTGTCACTGAGCCGGTTCTCGCCGCTCTCTCGCAACAGCATGGCTCATCTCGCATCTTGTCCAAGTGCAACAGCTATACTTTCACGGATATCTCACCCAGCTTTTTCGAGAAGGCGAGAACTAAGTTCTCAACTTACACCGACCGGATGAAATTTGTGACATTAGATGTCGAAAGAGACCCTGTTCAGCAGGGGTTCGAAGCAGGACAGTACGATCTCATACTGGCTGCCTTTGTCCTTCACGCTACTGCTACTATTGATGAGACTCTTCGGAACGTAAAGACGCTTCTCAAACCGGGCGGCTACCTAGTGTTAGCCGAGGTTGTTGACAAGAATCACACTATCGGAAACGGAGTTTGGGGAACTCTCTCCGGATGGTGGAGATCAACTGAGGCTGACCGACAGCATGGTCCTGCATATACTGCATCGGAATGGGAATCGTGTCTTGTTAAGCAAGGTTTCAGCGCCCTCGAAATGGCTCTCCCTGACCACGAAGACCCAGAACACCAGACACTGAACGTCCTAGTCTCCAGGTCTCCAAAAAATACCTCTAAGCAGAACCCAACGTCTGACTGGCGGCGAGCAGTCATCCTTGCGGAAGAAACAACCTCGCAGCGCCAGTTAGCAGCCAGAATTGTCGCGTATTTGTGCGCCGAGGGTCTATCAAGCGTTGATGTCAGAAATTTGAGCTCGCCTCTCTCGGCTGAGAACAAATATGATCTATGTGTTTCTATCCTTGATATAGAACGTTCAACGCTCTCATCTTTAGGGGAAGAAGAGTTTGCTGCCTTCAAGCAGCTCATACTACAAGCGAAGCAAGTTTTCTGGATAACCAGCGGAAGCGGTGCGAAAGCGCAGCGTCCAGAGAGTGCCATGGCCCCTGGCTTAGGCCGAGCAGTGATGCGAGAGCAATCCGGGTTACGGTTCGCAACGATTAATGTGGAAGACCCAGAGACTGTCGAGGGAATATTCAAGAAGCTTTTCAAATCCCCGCCAGGTGATAGCAAAGTGACTGACGCTGAGTCGGATTACCTCCAATGTGATGGACCAATCTGTATTCCAAGAATAGTCCAGGCAGACGACTCGACTTTCCCAGGTCAGGCCAGCGGTCCCCGTCTTGAAATAAGGTCTCTTGGGAAAGATGTTACTGAGCCCGTTGAGCTGCAGTTCACGTTTGGTCAACTGAACAGTTTCCACTTTGCTCACGTTGAGACGAGTAAGCTTCCGCTGGCCGATGACGAGGTCGAAGTACAGGTAAAAGCAGCAGGTATCAGCTATGCGGACGTTTTGACCGTCCTTGGTAAAGCGTCTCACGAGCAACTCGGCTATGAGTGTAGCGGTGTTGTTTTGCGTGTAGGCAAATCTGTCAGCACAGTATCAGTTGGCGATCGTGTGAGTTGTCTAACCGCTGGGTCATTTAGGACAATTGTGAGAAGCAAGGAATTTTCCACGATCCGTATCCCAGAATCTCTCCCATTCGCCCAGACATTCCCCGGCGTTTTTGCCACTGCAATATACGGTGTCAATCACCTCGGACGTCTCCGCAAAGGTGAATCAATCCTTATACATGGCGCTGCGGGTGCGGTGGGGCAGACAGCGATCCAGATCGCCAAGAGTATTGGGGCCGATATCTTTGTCACAGTCAGTTCGGAGCAAAAGAGGGATCTTCTTATGCAGCAGTATGCAATTCCGCTTGACCGCGTGTTCTACAGTCGGAACCTTTCTTTCGGTCGAAAGATCATGACTGCTACCAGTGGCCGCGGTGTCGATGTGATCCTGAACTCGCTTTCTGGCGAAAGTCTTGCCGAATCCTGGAGAATCCTCGCACCCCTTGGTCGCTTCATAGAGATCGGCAGAGCGGACATCGATTCCTTCCAGAGCCTTTCGATGCGACCATTTTCCAAGAACGTGTCGTATCACTCTTTAGACATAGTGACTCTAGCAGAGCACAGCCCAGGTCTGATCAAGTGCCTGATGGGCGAGATGGTGGACATGTTGTCGGCAGGCATTATCTCCGCTCCCCAACCACTAGCCATTTATTCGAGGGCCGAGTTCGAGCCAGCTATGCGATACCTCCAAACCGGACACCATATGGGAAA
This sequence comes from Xylariaceae sp. FL0255, assembly GCA_022578795.1. Classification (NCBI taxonomy): domain Eukaryota; kingdom Fungi; phylum Ascomycota; class Sordariomycetes; order Xylariales; family Xylariaceae; species Xylariaceae sp. FL0255. Next base: position 352,869 of record MU388843.1, on the reverse strand, counting down.
GGCTGTGATTGATTGGGAATCCGAAGCCGAAGTCACTGTCGTTACAAAGCCTGTTGTAGCATACCAATTTGACCCTGATGCAAGCTACGTGATTGCGGGTGGTTTTGGCGGTGTCGGAAGAAGTCTTGCATCTTGGTTCGCTAAACGCGGTGCTAAACACTTGATCTTACTCTCTCGTTCAGGTCCAAGTACCGACAGCGCGCGAAAACTAATGGAGGAGCTTGCTGGCAATCATGTTCAAGTTGCCGCTCCTCAGTGTGACGTCAGTGATGCTGCATCCCTCAAGAAGGTATTCGATGAGGTCGCGAGTACAATGCCTCCAGTTAAAGGCTGTGTGCATGGGTCCATGGTACTCAGGGTAAGTCGCTTCACTAACCCTTCCTCCACCCGTACTGCATGACACTGATCTGGATCATTTCCAGGACCGATTATTCCAGAATATGACATACGAAGAATGGCAAGCGGTTCTTGGTCCCAAGATACAGGGAACATGGAATCTTCATAACCTGCTCCCGTGCAAAATGGATTTTTTCATCCTCCTCTCATCATTGGGAGGTATGATTGGTTGGAAGGGCCAGGCTCAGTATGATGCATCATCTACCTTTCAGGACGCCTTCGCACGTCACAGATGGCAACTAGGAGAGCGATGCACAGCCATCGACGTCGGTTTTGTCATGAAAGTGGGCTATGCGGTGGAGAAGAGCGATGCCGCACAGCAGTGGTATGACATTGGCGGCGAGGTCCTGTACCCCGAAGATCTACATCGATTAGTAGACTGGGCCTGTGATCCTGCTCATCAACCGTCATCACCGTGGCTTACCCAGATCATCACTGGGGCAGGAGTAACATCCGAGGCTGCTAGCGAGTTGCGAAACCACAGTTCCTTTGAGCACCTCCAACGGCCACTCTTCAGTCACACCCTTCACAAGAGCTCTCGTGACAATAACAATGGTCTGAAGAGTGGAGCAAAGGAAAAGGTTGACTACGGCGAGTTGCTCCGTAACGCGAAGACTGTGGAGGAGATGGGAGGCATCTTTGCAAGTGCCATAACTGAGAGGCTTTCAAAGGCTCTGTCGCTTCCACTTGAAGATATCGACCCTATGCGCCCAGCATCTTCTTATGGCGTTGACTCGTTAGTGGCGGTCGAGCTACGTTTCTGGTTCGCGAATGAGATGAAGGCCGATATCTCCGTCTTCGACATCTTGGTGAATGAGAATATCGAGAGCTTAGGCTGTCGAGCAGCAAGGAAGAGTGAATACATGCGTGAGAGGATATATAGAGATGGTCAACCGGAAACAAATGGCCATTCTGACTCATGATCAATCACAGAGGAACGCAAGTGCTGGACGGGTTACGATAACCTATAAAGACGGGGGTGTGTTCTGATGACCTGTAGAAAAGTGGCTACGGCACTGTGCATGAGGCAACGATAGCCATCCGTATTCAATGTGGTCAGTTTTGATGTCGATATCGATGGCTTTTTGATTGTTTCGTACCTGCTGCATGTGTTCTCACCGTGGAGAGTGAACGGCAGGGGCAGAGAACACGCCATGTCGTGTTTCCTCCTTCCGGGTACGCGATAATTCCAGGGCTAAGTTGATACTGATAACCACCCTTCCATTGAGTGTTATACTCTCGGAGCCAGAAAGTACTCCTATCGGCGAATATTACATGCGCATCTGTCACTACATTGAACGCTCTCGCCTATTCTTGGAAACTCACTTGAGTCCATGTCAAGCACTAAGATGTGCGAAGTGAGTAGCCATCACGATCCTACAACATTTTTGTCGAACTCGCACTCACGATATCTTCAGTATCCTTCAAGTCACCGGGTCACGTCACAGGCAATGGTCGGCGCGACCAGATGATCCTCGAAGCATTGCCACGACATGGCTACAGAAAGCACCCCGACAACAAAGTGATCGACAAAGCCTTTACACCTATGTTCGACCTAGCTGCACCAATTGTCATAGCGCATGATGCCAAGAGAGAGAATATAGGAGACTACCTAGGTCTAGTCAAAAATCAAATCGACTGGGTCCGCGACATCTCAGACAACCTGTTTTGGGAACTGTTCGCCAGCCTTGTGGAGGCTCGTCACCGATGGCAGCAGGCCCCGACATACCCGTATTTCGCGTTCGAAAAGTACGGCCCCTTTGTCCGCGCCTTGGTGAAGTTTCGGGAAACTGTAAATGATTGCTCGAAACGTGCATACGACAATTCTGTCCATTCTTGGATCCTAGAAGATGCCCGCCTTGCCTCCAACCTGGGGGCTTTCAATTCTGATGTGGAAGCCGACGATGACGATGACGAAGAAGAGGAAGATGACGAAATTATCTACATTGGCGCAGAGAATGACATCGAGGAGGAGGAGGAGGAGGAGGAGGAGGAGGAGGAGGAGGAGGAGGAGGAGGAGGAGGAAGAAGCCGTCAACATCCTCAGCGAAGAAACTGTTGTCGTCATTACGGACTTAGACGACGAAGATGATGCGGTTGCAGAGATCTCCAGCACAGAGCATCTTTCAAGGATGGATATGATGCTTGCCGTAGCCAGAATTTCTGGTGCGATGCGGAATATGGTAGTAGAAGAGGATGGTATGGAGGTTGATTAGCGCCTGAAATAGTGGTGTATTGCGACAATGGGCTCTATGTGTGATGGCATGACTACTTGATGGCAATGGTATTGAGGCTTTGACAGTTGACAGAACTAGATATTTTCTATGTTTGTAAATTCGAATATGTTTGCTCTGCAATCAGCAAGAAGTAGCATGGGACTTTCATTATACCGAATCACATATCGCCCATAGAACCATTGTGTCATGCGATAGGTCACGTGGTCTCCGTCTCCGGCCCCTCTTACTCCGTTCGCTCCGGTCAACTTGACGTTCCACGGTTCATTGCGCAAATGGGAAGCTTCTCTCAAGAAGTTGTGACTTTAGAAAGCAGATTTGTCTAAACAAAGTATATCTACCTTTGGGTAAATCAATGGCTCTCCAAGCGGACAAGCGCATTGAACGTTGGAAAATGAATTTGGTATCTGGCGGACACGGATACTACTCGTTTCCTGTCCTTTCTCCAGCAGAGGCAGTAATTGCGGATGCCTAGGCAGTGCCCATTGAACGACCCAATATTTGGTGTCTTACTTTGATAATATCCCTGTCAAGGCTGATAGACAAGTGCTGCAACTGGGTGCTACTTAAGCAAGAAGATGGCATTTATATCGGAGCAGGCAATGTTCTGGAACTTCTGGAAAGATTCGATTATGGGCTTACATTCCCTGTAGATCGGGCAATCTGCAGATCACCCGGTCAAGTGACGGCAACCATAGGGTTGCCTATCTCTCAAAACCAATAAAACGTCTTGTGTGACAGCGCCCTACACACTATCGAATGTCATCAGAGTGGCATCATTAGAATGAGGTGCCCCGAAAGGGCCCGAGTTTGGGATAATTAAGCGAGCGCATGATCCAGATCAGAGAAAACTGGACGTGGCTCAAGGATCCAAGCCTCTGCAGTTTCCCAATGTTGGTGAGAAATATTTTACCAAAATGGGAAGCCGATAAATGCATTAGCACGGCGTATATCAACCCTTCTCCCACGATAATACCCGTAGTCTAGGATCATTCGTGCGGAGGTTGGGGCAGTGCTCGAGCTCCACCAGTCAAATTCGTTGGTCTTGGCACTAGACGTCACAGATTCATCATGGCCGCAATCTGCAGGAGCCGATAATTCCTCGTACTGCCTCATCGTGCACTGTAGAATTGATCAATCAAATTGTCGACAGTACGGCACAGCTTGAAAAATGCCTCACTTTCAGCCAGATTGATCCTCATTGCCTACCATACGAGAATTTTTTGGGCACATTGGAATAAACGAAACGATAACAAGCCGCCATCAGAAGCCCGACGTCATTACTGGATGGAGATCTTAGGGGCATCTAGAGCTCCCCATGTGGCCTGCTTGTCGCCAAGACCGGAAACGTCGGCAGTTCACTGCTTAAGCCCTTTTGGGATGGTAGTTCGATTCTATCGAGTCCAGATGATTCTGGGACTGTAGTTTATGAGCAGGGCCATGAGTCTATGACAACGACAGTGAAATTCCATATGAACTGCACTGCCGGACAGCCGCGATTTAGCATATTGTGTGTGGGCAAGTCAAGGTTTATATGGATGAGGTGGCTGTAGCACTGTTCTCTGGCGCAGCTCAGGGCAAATCGCATCTGGAATCCTCTCATCTAAATTGTAGCGCAAAGGTCTCGCAGTAAGACACATCATCAACCTCACAAGGCAGAAAATCATTAGTGTAGGATTCGTGAGTACATACAGAATATTGCAGATACCAACTATACACTGTGTGTTTGTGTGAATGATGTGTGATTCCCTGCAGTCGGATATAGCGGCCCATGGTACGGTACCTACACAAACGGCAGTCTCCCGTATTTCGTGTTCACCCTTGGAAAAAGTGCAGAAACAAATAAAATCGCTCAGAATAATAACAAATGAGGTCTTCATCCATTGCATACACGCTACTGCGAGGCGAGCTGAAGTCATTTGATCATCACACACATGCACCGACCGTCCTCGCCCGACTCGGAGAAGCAACCTTGTAGGAATGTTGGAGACTCTCTACCCCCGGAAAGGTTTTGGCCCGGCGAAGTCACCTCGCCCCTCTTAGGTTATCCAAAGTCTCCACTCCGGGGTAGGAAGGGGTGCAGCGCCACGGACTAGGAGACACCTGATGAGCGAAAGGTACAAGACATATACGGAGTGTATTTTGCTCACACATACACATTCATGGAGGTGCATATGTATCGCTCAAGTTTCTTTTTCAAAGTTCTCATCACCCAGCTTGGTAGATCCCGAGTATGTACCCGAAGGAGCTGTGACAGCTCTTTCCTGGTAAGTATTGCAGTTCGAGAAGAGGTTCCTTCCTCACACTTCTGTCACTAAGATTGTACCTGTTCGCAATCTGATATACAAGGCACCACATGTAGTTTTTTGCTCCTGCACCCAGACGGTTTACGTCTCGGATTCCCAAGAAACATTCCCAAATCGGCAAACCACATCACCTATTGACCACCCATCGACAGACCACCCACGACCGTTCTCAAAAACAAATAAATATACCCGCCGCTCCCCCTCTCCGTTGCATCCTTCTTCGTGTTGCGCACTGTTTTCTCGCAACAATCTGCCTTTGATTCACCGCACAAACAAAAAAAAAAATACTACCTTAATCAGCATCAAGCAAGAGTTGATATCGACTTTAATATTGCGCAACACCTAATACCCCTCCAGCATTTCCCACCTCCCAAACCACATCATCGTCAACATGGACTCGCACACAGAGACCACCACCGCCAGCAGCGCCAACGGCAAGAGCAAGGCTCCCGACATGACCAACGGCGCGAACAACGCTGGCTTTCGCTCCAATGCACCCATGGCCGTTGTGCCACCCCAACGCGGCGACCTGCAGCAGAGCTACGCCCAGATCGTAGGCGACGATGCCAACCCGAAGGGCTGGTATGGCTCTATGATCAATGGCCTAGGTGCGCTTTTCGGCACCATGGGAGCTGTACCGTGCTGCGTGTGCTGCCCGAATCCATACAAGCAAGTGAGTACTGGCCTTCGCACATAGTAGCACCTTACAAGCCAGAAACCACTGGTCAAGGTGCTCAGTGGCGAACTGAGAACAGATACTGACAGTTGCGTCTCAATCAGGTCCACCAGGGTAATGTCGGCCTCGTTACCAAGTTCGGCAAGTTCTACAAGGCCGTTGATCCCGGTCTCGTCAAGATCAATCCCCTCAGCGAACGCCTCATCCAGGTCGATGTCAAAATTCAGATTGCTGGTATGTCACTTTCTGGGCCCCTCGGGCCTCCTCACAGTCCACGACCAGTTCTAACAGAAAGCAGAGGTTCCCCGACAGGTCTGCATGACCAAAGACAACGTCACCGTCGATCTCACCTCCGTCATTTACTACCACGTCGTCCAGCCGCACAAGGTCGCCTTCGGCATCGCCAACGTCAAGCAAGCCCTCATCGAGCGAACCCAGACGACCCTCCGCCACGTAGTCGGAGCCCGCGTCCTACAAGACGTCATCGAGCGCCGCGAAGAAATTGCCCAGAGCATCAGCGAGATCATCGAGGACGTAGCCGGCGGCTGGGGCGTGCAGGTCGAGAGCATGCTCATCAAGGACATCGTGTTCAGCCAGGAACTGCAAGGATCCCTTTCCATGGCGGCACAGAGCAAGCGTATCGGAGAGAGCAAGATCATCGCCGCCAAAGCCGAAGTCGAGAGCGCCAAGCTCATGCGCCAAGCCGCCGATATCCTGTCCTCTGCCCCAGCCATGCAGATCCGCTACCTCGAGGCCATGCAAGCCATGGCCAAGACGGCCAATGCCAAGGTCATCTTCCTCCCCGCCGCCAACCAGACCATGCCCGGCTCGCCCGCCTTCAACGCCGCCCTGGCCGACACAGATAAGCATTTTGCCGAGTCTGGCGGCGAATTTGGCAATGGCGATGGCTCCCTCGGCCAGGCTATGAACTCTCGCATTATCGAGAACATCTAAGCGTTATTACAATCTACGCGACGATAATAAATCTTTTTCTTTTTCGCCGCCGCCCAGGAGAGAGATCCTGTGGGTGACCCATGATGGGGATCTCCACCGAGTAGTAATTTGATCAGTCACTAAACTGGTTACGAGGGCAGGGTGGAACTGCGAGTCCTTTTTATGATATTTGTCGGAAGCGGCTGTGAATGAGTATGGTTTGATGTCTATTGATGGGGGTACGTGTTTCGAAGACCCCCTTGGGCTGTTTTATGATCTTTTTTACGTGTACAATTAACGGATACCCTACCTTGCACTATATGGATACCCAATATCAGTCATTCGCTTTTATGAAACAAGGAATTGTGCGTTATATCGTGAAGACTAAATATTCACTTGCATTTGCACTGTCCGTATCTGTAACTAGGACAGTGCTGTGCTGTATTGGTGTGGCAAGCAGGATCGGCCGAGATGTATGTAGTCTGCAGTGAACGGGCATTCCGGGAAGGACAGGGATAGCATTCTTTACAGTTATGCCAACAGTCGACCTTCTTGCCGACAAGCCACTGCTGGTATCGTAGCACATCAAATTCCATCGGACACATTACATTATTGGAGAGAGTGAGTAGTAGAAGACGGGGTATCTTAATCAAAGCCTTCGAAGTCGTCCGCATCAACATGAGCACCGCCATTCCCTTCTCCTTCATCATCTTTCCCCTTTTCCCGGTTCTGTTTCCGGACAGCAGCTAAGAGCTGTGCGAGATCCATGTCTCGAGATTTCTCTTCGTCCGTCATCTTCTCCTTCCGCGCTGCCTCGCGCTTGCGCTGCTTCTTATCGCGACGCGTGGTACGAGTCTCTTCTGCCTCGTGCTTTCCGCTCCAGGCCTCGGTGTTGCGACGTTTCCTCGCTTGGCGTGCTTCTGTCTCTTCGGCGGCGATAGCAGGGTCGGTATACTCTTTTAGCGCTGCTAGGCGCTGTTTCTCGCGCGTGGGGTTGGCGTACGCGTATGTGTCCCAGTTTATGGATTGACCAAGGCTTCGGTCGCCTGAATAGGACTTGGCCTCAGGCATCTTAGGGAGCCTTAAGAGCCTGTTGAGTGAGATCATTAGATTATAGATGGTCAGTTAGATGGGGGTAAACGGATCGCACTCACCCCCATGCATTTGCTGCAGCTACCCAATCTATGTCTGAGATTCGGAATATACTATGCGCTTGTTAGGCCCAAATCGAGGGACCTGCAGATCTCTGCTCGGGATGAAGCTTACCTGCTAGCAGTGTGCTTGCTATAACTCCGAACCCAGGAGACAAACCCCTTCTGAGCTTTATCATATAACGCTCGATCCTTTTTAACCATTTCTCGTATTTTCGACATAGTAATGTTTGCTTCCTGGTCTTCGACAGAAACGTCGAAGTGCTGAAATGGTGTAATAGGCGTCTTCCGTACATCTAGGAAGGGTATGTATGTCTCTTCGTGTGGTTCGACCAGAACTGTATAATGTTGACGAGACATTAGCGTTCGGTCAATGTTGTAAGTATCAGTATATGGATGGAGAAGTGATTAGAGCAGGCTTCCGCGACGGCACGGAAATCACTGAAGTGAAACCGTTTCGTAATGGCAAACTGAAAAACCACTAAGGGAAAATGGCACAGGATATTTGCATACCTATAGAAAGCCCCCTCCTGCCGGCTCTGCCAGCTCTTCCGCATCGATGCAGGAATGTCTTTGCGTCCGTTGGGGGATCCATTTGCAGAACAAGGTCAACCTGGGGAAAATCAAGACCTGCAAACAGAATCAGTAAATTTGTCATCTGGAGAGGTACCAGCACAGCTATTGTTACCTCTGGCGGCCACATCTGTAGTCAACAGGACAGAGGGCTCGGTAGCGTTCAGGAATCTTGACACATTTTTCTCTCGGATCTTCGCGTCCTGCTTGCCATGTAGCGGGACAAGCAAATATCCCTCAGGGAGAAGGGATGGTATGATATGAGAAAAATACTCCACCCCAGCGCAGGTCGATAGAAAGATGATACTCCTAAGGGGCCGAGGTTCCAACTTCTGGAGTAAACGGAGGACCCTGGGTATTTTCTTTTGTGCCGGCGCCATAAGATAAGTCATTTGTAGACTAGCGGGTGTTTTTTGCTCCTTGATCTCCTCCCCTAACTTTGTCTTGACTTTCACTGATATTTTGACCGGATTCCGCACTACGACAGTTAGCCAGTGGTTGCACGTATCGTAAACATCATGAAGACAGCGAGGAAACACTCACGGCCTACACGAATGATCTCTGATACGGCCTCGGAGACGCTCGCACTGAAAAGCCCTGTTCTCCTCTGTTTCGGTAGCCTTGACAATATGCTCTGGAGATCGCTCTTGAAACCCAGGTCCAGTAGACGGTCCGCTTCGTCGAGAACAAGAGCTTCAAATGATGATTGTGAGCAGTGGACATGGGGAGATGATAGCAACTCCACGAGCCGCCCGGGTGTAGATACTACACAGCGGTCAGTACTCAGTCGACTCTTCAGCTTAAGGCGCTTTGAACCATCTAGGGAGGTGTGAAGTCATGCAAATTTTCTCAATTTTGACATACTTATAAGATTTGGGGAATGTCGGAGGAAGAAGCTGACATCCTGAGAGGGAGTGGTCGTGCTACCGCCAGATAAGAGCTGGGGAACAACCGACGGCGAGGTCGTAGCCGGGCGCTTCTCCTCTCCAGAAAGATACGGTGCAACCCCAGCGGATTCAGGGTGGAATGAGATAAGCGCCTTAAGAGTTGTGTGAATCTGTTGCGACAGCTCTCGGGTGGGCGCGATGACAATGGCGGCGACATGATGCCTTTTTGTCGCCTCCTCAAGACGAAGGATCCTATGAACCAGGGGAATAAGAAAGGCTAGTGTCTTGCCTGAGCCAGTGACAGCTTCAACAACCTTTTCTGTCTATTAGCTAGCCTTGAGCGAAATCCTATGTCGACGTTACACATACCACGTCCTTATTGCCAGTTCCCCATAGCGGCCAAACGCTCGATTGAACAGGGGTCGCGCGTGCGAATCCCATCGACGTCATGGCGTCAATAGCCCACTCAGGAAACCCCGGGAGCGCATCCCAAGCACGAGGGTCTTTCTTTGCTATTTTGGTTTCGAATGCCATGCCTTGAGCATTTTTCTTCGCAATGATGTCGATGTGAACAAAAAATGCAGGTTGCGACTTGAATTAAAGCTTGCTGAGAGGGCAATGGAAAAACTTGGGCGGTCTAGTTCGGCAGAATTTCTTATGCCAACCAACCCACTCCCCCACCCCACTCGCCACTTGCTGCCTTTTCTAGATCTCCTTTTCAAGAGTCTTACCCTGGAAATATTTATCACTCGAGGCAAAAAATCACAGCTTCTTGTTGCTCCCTCTCTACTGGATCGAAACACACTGTGTGCCAAGATAGGCCCGGGTTTGTCATCCTACGATGCCTCAGGTCCTATCAGAGTCGATCGCTAGTGGTAAAGAAGTAGCTCTCCAAGATGCTAGCTGACAGAATTACATGTATTGTATGGGAATTGAACCCATGTCTCTAGGCCTTGCTTGATAAAGTAGAATGCTTTAATACACTCAAAACCATTGAGCCAATTAGTTGGTACAAGTTGAGAGTGTTATTTGATTATTTATACCTCTTGTCATTATGCCCCCTCTCTGCAAACTTTCTTGCTTTTTAATTACGAGAACAATTAGTCAATGATCTCTTTTTGTTTACCTTATCTATGGTACCAACTTTGAAAATGTGCTAAGTCAATCAGATCCATGACTTTAGAAATCTTTTAAAAACATTATTTCTAATATTTCCCACTATTAAATCTATTCTTGCAGGAAGGTGTATTAATTGACTACCTTTGGATCTTTTTAATAAAATACATGCAACATGCTTTGCCGTAAAACCGGCTTGTCACTGAAATGAAGCCATCGCTGTTATTGTCAACAGCCTCCACCATGGTGCCCAGAATGCCTAGATTTTTTCAAAAACGATTTACAATGAGTTTTCAATCGATGCATCGATTGACGCCGCCTAACGGTAAATGAGGTGCCTCCATCATGGGGTGGTTGTTGTGTGTAGGCTATAGGGAAAAGGTGTCGTAAAAAAGATGAAAGTGGTAAAGGTGACTAAGTGTACGGAGGTTGATTTATAAAAAGATTTAAGGGGAGGAGAGCGGGCTGTAGCAGCTGGTGGAAACTTGGAGGGCCGCTAGGGTCACGAGGGGGTGCGCACACATTAAATGGGGGGATGCGCACCTGTTAGAGCTCATTAGAGAGGGAAAAAAAAACTTCTTGTTAGTCCCTCTGTACAAGATCAAAACACACATGGCTGTGCAAAAGGTAGGCAATGGGTTGGGATTTGTAACAATATCTCGTGGAATCCAATCCAGAATTGATCATTAGTGGTACAAGAGGGAGCTTTCAAGAAACTTGTTGAAAATACAGCGTCATCTATATCATATGGGCATCGAACCCATATCTCTTGGCTTTACATGATAAAGCGGGATGCTTTAAAACTCAACCATTGGACCTATTGGTGGAAGCTACGGATGTTATTTAGTTATACAAATATGTTGTTACTTCTTTCTGAGCCCCGCATGCTGCTTCTGGCGTGTTCTTTTGTCAATAACAGTGGGAATTGATCTATGCTTATCAATCATGCCTATTCTCTGAGTACTGCCTGCTTGGAAAGGCTCATATAAGGATAGAATTTAGTAATACCATCTGCTACGCCAATATTTGCCCTCCTTGAGTATAGATTGGTCATGTAGCATGATGTGGAGCAGACCTGTGTCAGTGAGGAAAATTCAGGCTTGCAGAGAGGCGGCCAGTTGCTTGAGACTCGGCTGCGGAAATGGCGATGACTTGAAAAGCCCACCTATATGGCTTGTCGATTGATAACAACCTCTGTCACTTTGTGATTGCAGGGAAACTGCAGCTAGGAAGTCTCATATTGGAAATGGTGTCGAGGTCAGACTAAGGGCTGTTGTAGATGTACTGTATATATTGCTACTACTCAGCAAGGGCTTGAAGAAGGGTTTGAAATTAAATATGCTCGACAGCTTCCTGCCACATCGGACAGAGCGTCTGGCTTGCTCTCTACGGCTTCTGGCCTTCTGGATCAGTCTTCAAAAATGAAGACTCTAGCCTAACTAACTATATATGTATCTTGTACTCTTGTATTGTTCATGGCCTAGATGTTGCCGCGGCTTCAGCTGAAAATGACTTGTCATGACATCCAGCTTCCAGAAATTCTTCTGTTACCCTACGAGGTTAAATCGCAGCCAGAAGAATTCCTAAGACAGCGGCATTCAGGGTCATAAGAAGAAGAATTTCTAACTGCTATGGTCAAGATTGCATGCCTATCCCCAGTCTCGTCAATCACGACGAGGTATGGTATCATTGTTGTGCGTGGAAGAAATGCAGAACGCCCCCCAACCTTGAGGATGAGACCAGACGGGTGGCAACTGGTCGTCTGACAGCTCCTCAAATCTCGACTTCTAGGGCTGGTTTACTCAATGAAAAGCCCATTCATTAAGGAGCCATTCGAGTGGCGGGGTAGGCAGGAGCGGTAGAGGCAGGTATCGTAGGTACAAATTAATTCCTGCCTAGGAACCCCTCATTCATTTCAAGTACAAAAGGAGAGCTTTTTTTCTTGGTGTTCTGCCCTTTCCCAGTTTAATCCCACAACAACAACAATCCTTGCTCCCTTCTGTTCGTCCCATCCTCTCTCCCCCCTTCTCCTCTGCAATTCCTGAGATCCATCCCATCATCTTCCGATGATGCCTAAACTACGTGAGCGTGCCGCGGCCGCCGATACATCGAGCGATGATGGCTTCCACCCGCTCTTTCACCCCGTACCCGCTTTCCCACCCGATCTTGAAAATCGAGCTACCGCCTGCCACAACCCTGATGACATCTACATGCCGACCTTCATGCCCGCTGCAGTACAAAAGGGTATTCATCTCTCAATTCTGAAGTCCAACGACTTTGTATCGGTACCTTTGGATCACGGTCCTAAGGTTGTGGCCCCTGTCATGGACTCCTTTGCACCTCCCAACGAGCCCTCTGGCCCAGTGCCTTCAGACTCTGCAACTGCAGCTCCTACGCTGGACTCTACACAACCTGCCAAGGAGCTGAAGAAGTCCGTTCGTCAGTCGTCTGTCTTACTTCAAGCTATGCCCAAGGTTGGAAGTAAGTTCGTTTAATTCTCTCATTAACGTATTACCGAATTTCCGTATTCATCGACCCCCGTTTCATGAACCGAAGTACATCGTCAGAACTTTTTGTTGCTGGACTCAATCCAATGCTAATTTGTTTTCACCAAAACCAGTGGTTTATGAGTGGCCAATGACCTTGACGGGCTATCTTCGCCATGACTCAGCTGTCACCAACGCATTGAAGGCGAATGGATATGGATCCGCACAACACCAAGAGTATCTCGATGTCGACCAAGCATTCTCATTGATGATTGAGAAAGCAGAACCTGTTTTCCTCGACTTCCGCCACTGCAACACTAGCAGCTACTACCAGGAGTTCCTCCATACCATCAAAGAAGAGGTTGATTGGACAAGTAATCTGTCCGACGATGTCCTTTGGAAGCTGTTCAAGGCTCTTATTAGAGCGCGTCAATAGTGGCATATCACTTCTCAGAAACAATCGAATGACGATGACAAGTGTTCGCCTCTTGTTCAAGCCATTTCCGAGTTTAGGATGCATGTTGATGACGGTCCACAGTCGTCGTGGATCCTCAATGGACCCCCGAATCCATATCTCTCGGCTTCATGGGATGATGAATACGAGGAGCCTGATGATGTCGAATACTCCGATATCTCTAACGACTACGAGCCAGAATACGAGGATGGCGAAGATGACCCTGAAGAACCCGACGAAAATGAAGATCCCGGCTACGGCTATGAGAGAATCGATTGGGAGACCTTCAGTCCTGCCGCGTGGGATGCCAGGCTCTGGGCCCGAAGACATGCATCCATGCGTGCCTATTATCGGGCAAGCGCCGCATTGATTAGGAGACAGTACCCAAACGATGAAGACTCGGACAACTAGACCCTTGGAGACTACATGACTGGGGATTTCCTGTCACGAATACCGATGCAGGTCACCCAAGAATACTATGTCTGGGCTTTTTGGGCCATTCAGCCAACTTGTTTGTTTGTCTCGATAAATGAAGCAGGATTCTTGTTGTGGTTCGAGTTGGGTGTCTTGATTATAGGGACTGGCTGGAACTTAGAGTCGCAGGATCTGTTCTTGCTCTTGTGTTGTGGTTTGGGTGCAGTACTCTCTGACGAGAACTAGATTTCAGGTGGCCAGGACTTTTTCTTATTGTTTTGTTGTGCGTTGTGGTATGGATTGAGTGCCTTCTGATAAGGACTGAATCTTATAGTTGTAGGATCTGTTCTTGCTCTTGTGTTGTGGCTTGGGTGGAATGCTTCTGATGAGGACTGGATTTTAGGTGCCTCGGATTTGTTCTTGTTCCTGATTGCACATCACCTTTGACATAGGAATGCCGGCAATGGCACACTTTGTTGTAAACATAGTTGTCAGAACGTAGTATTAGTCTATGGCTACAGTAGACATCTTGTCCATTGTTGTTCAAGCCGAAGTGTTTATCTACAAAGCTGGTGTGTAACAAGCACTGCTATAACGTGTAAAGACATATTGTAAAGACAGTGTGAAAGTGCGCCTCTACTTAAAATAACAACAAAAATCCGTGCAATTTCTCCCCCAAGAGGTGGGAATAGCTTCATAATGTAGGTTTTGCCAAGAATCTGGCATGTCGCCCATGCCAGCTGGTATGCTTTCTCCCGACGACTCTGTTGCTGATCTACCTGACAGGATGGTGCAGCCTGATATTGACATAAACTGAAGATCACGCGACTGATGATGCCAAGATACTCTCTACAAATATTGTAAGTTGATCACAGTTCAGAGTGGCAAGTTAAGAGGCTGGTGTAGGAGCTATCTTGATCCTTCTGCCTCTCTACAGGGGCGAGAGTGCCTCTTTTTTTTTTCTGGCTATAAAATATCAAAGAGGTAATAAGCTTTATTCCATTTATCTGCTATATTTGTACACATCTGCCTTCAACTATATTAAAAATGCTTAGTCTGAAGCCCTCTAATATCATAGGAATCTGCCCACTGTTGGGAAGGGGACAGAAGGCTTACAGCGAGGCAGTCAATTGCTTGATCATGAACCTGCAAAGTAGGGCAAGTCTTGAGATACCTTATTGTAAAGTCTCCGGTAGTGGCCACGGCCTCTATCGAATCATATTTGCAGGGAGAGCGCAGCAAGGAATTGCTTATATTCTATTCAGTATGGTGTGAAGATGCAAGCTTACCTATCGTAGGTAGTTGGCCTGCCAGATATTCTGTCGATATAGCTCCTACAGCAAGCCAACCACGACTTGACGGAGCAATTAGGGTTTAATATACTCTCCCCTCATAGACTCAGCCCCCACCTTGCTGACGCTGATTCTAGCCTTCTCAATCGAACTGCAAAGACGACGAAGATCCTGGCTTGGTTATGTCCTTCTGAAATATGCTGCATCAGTCATAACCCAGAAGCTTACACGCCAGCCCTCCGGCAGAATCACAATCTTGATGGTTCATTTAGCTCTTAGAAATACCGGCGTTACTCTATGTGATCATCATCGCCGCCAGATAGATCTTGTAAAGTAGTAGTATTGACATGTATTAGGATAAGTACAATTATCTGGCATGAGGAATATTGTATCCGTATTTTAATCTTATGGAACGCAATTGGGTATACTTTTATCAACTCCGGTGATAATTGTTCCCACGGAAGATATGCAGATCGACTACTATATTGACGATGGTAACAGACAAACGGCATCTGGCTATGCGAGAGTCCCTCAAATTCTCGACTTCTAGGGCTCATTCACACAATGAAAGTCCATGCATTGTGGAAAGACATTCAAATGACGGGATAGGCATGAGGGGCATCTGCGAGCCACTGCACAGAGGCAGGTACAGCAGATAAAAGCTAGGTATCTCCGACCCAATGCCCCTCCATTCATTGCAAGCACAGAAGGAGAGCTTCCCTGTCTTGATGTTTTGTCCTTTCCCACGTCATCCCACAATAACAACACCATCACCTGCAATCAATATTATCGCTTCATCTCAGCTCATCTCTTCTCATCCTGCCCATTCCGCCTTCTTCTCAATTGTCTTCTTATCTTTTCTCTGCTCTTGAACACTCTTGAACACTCTTGTACATAAGGAGATCATCGTTCCAACATGGACGAAGTCCATAAGGCCCCCGCCGTCACCAATGTACACGGCGACGAGGGCTGCCCATCCCCTGCTTCAGTCATCAAGAAAGTTGAACCCGCTGGTGTCGTAGAGAAAGGAACTCCTGCTGCTCTTGCCGCGAAGAGTGCGGATAATATTGCGTCTACGCTCACCCACGTACCTGTGCGAGCCGGTAACAACACCACTACGGCTACCGCCCAACCCCTCGACACGTGCATTAATTACCGCCGTACCATATTCAATCAATCAGATGATGAGGATACAGAGTCAGAGCTAGCCAGTTCCCATGCGCATGGCAAGAAGCCAACACCTACCACTATTGCCAGAGAGATCTTTGCAACTATTACCAAGGAGATCCTCGAAACTCTCGCCAAGAAGAAATCTGCTGCTGTCGTGAAGGAGGAGAGCTTCGGCAAGAAGGAGATCCTGATTGCTGTTGTCTATGAGATCCTCGCCGCTGTCGCCAACGAGGATCCTGCTACCGTCGTCAAGGAGAAGAATATCTTCGCGGCTATTGTCATAAAAACCCCTGATGTCGTCGTCAAGAAAGAGAGCGTGAACGAGAAGGATATCCTCCCCGCCTTTCATGCGAGCAATCATGATAATGCACCTGCCAATCTTAACACCCCTGTTGAGCAGGAGAACACCGCCACTGATGTCCCCGTTCCCGTCTCACTATCTCAAAAGCTAACAGTCCTGAAGAATTCTGTGCCCAGATACGGCAGTAAGTTATTTCATGGAACGATTTCCCACCAGGCTTTTTATTGATGGTTCTGTTCGTTGAAACTTTGACGTTTGTCTTCTTCTTTTTGCATCATTATGCTGATACATAGTCTGGAAATTACTAGTGACCTACAAATTTCGAGTCAAGCTCACCACGAACATTCGTCGTGACAAAATCATCAGCGATCTCCTGAATAGAAAAGGATATCAGGCTGCACGACGCCGAGGGTTTCTTGACGTCGATAAAGCATTTGTACCGATGTTCGAACAGGCAATACCCTTCATTCAGCAGATCCGCAATGAAAACGGCATCAAAGAGTATTTGCCTATCGTCAAGAATCAGCTTGACTGGGGAAAAGAGGTGTCCGAACAGCTCTTTTCTGAGCTATTCGAAGCTCTCGAGGGAGCACGACGCGCCTGGTGCCTTAATCCTCGCGAGCCGTCCAACAAGCTGACGCCCCTTGTCTTGGCCATTGACGAGTTCCGACGTGCTCTTAATGCATTTCGAAGCAAGAATCCGCGGGTCTTTGACCGTGATGACAACAAGAAGTCCCAAGACGAGAGCATCCAGAATGACCTTGGCGACTATAATAATGTCAGCATTTACACGAATGCCTGCGAATCAGACGAGGAGTCACTCTTCGTCAAAGACGATAGTATCTACACTGGTACTGGCGATTACAATGATGCTGGCAATTCCAACGATGCTAACGTCCCTGACGAAGGGTCTCTCTTTGTCAAAGACGACAGTATCTACCATAATCACGATGACTGCGACAACGCAGTCGACTGTAATAATGGTACATACTCCGACGAAGACTCACTCTTCGGCAAAGTTGACAGTATCTACGAAGAATATGATGACTGTCAGAATGTTAGTAACTCCAACAAGGAGTCCCTTGTCGTCGAAGCCGATAGTTCCTACGACGGATTTCTCCACGACCTCAATGCTAGCGAATGGGATGATTTTGGCAATCGGATTGATACCGACTCCCTGGCATGATCCTACCTACTAAGACGACGCTGGCGGCGGTATCGATTTCGAGTACATCTCTGACAAGGCTGAAGACTCAACTGCTCATACGACAGCCTCGATTGGACTTCACAGTACAAGGATGGGTCGGACGGCGACAACACGATTTGCTGCCCTAGTTGCGAGAAAGCCGCGTCGAATCTCATCAGTTTTCATAGGCTGTGTGAGACTTGTCTCCGAATGAACGATATGAGATCCGATAATTTGTCGTTGGGGTGTTTGGCTGTTTTTCGGTGTAAATCAAGTATGGTTTGTGTCACGAATATATCAATTGATCAGAGGATTGGTGTCATGTAAATTGCCTCAAAGTCGACTTGGTCCTGATGCTGTAAGAGGTATTGAGGATATGACCGGCAAGGTGGCGATGATTGTATAAAATAGGGGTTCTAGAGCGACTTCTGATCAAGATGAGATACCTACCTTTGTAGTTGATAAAAATAAAAAACTCCTTAAATTACTTTGACTTTGTACCTTTTATATGACATACATACAATTGTAACGTAGAAGCTTAAGGTATGAAGTAAATGACACTACTTGCGGCAGCCATAAGTAGCAGAATGGATTTTAGCAGCACGCAGGTAGGAGAATATAATTATAAATAAGACACCTAGCTGTTACCCACAAATGACCTAGCTGGTTGAGCATAATAAAGCATTCCACTTCATTATGCATGAACCAAATGTATGGGATCAATCCCCATGCGAGCCGAAGGCATTAAGACTCCCTCCTTGTCTACCACTCGCGATCAAGTCTGAATTAGATTACTGGAGACATTGTAACATGTCCCCACCCATTGCTTACCTTTGCACATTCGTGTGTGTCTTGATCCTATATAAAAGAGCATCGAAATGCTTGCCAGTTTTTTTTTTTCCATTTGGTGTTTAAAAACAAGACTCACTGGGATCCTGCGGCTGAACAATGGTTAAGTAATAGTAGGAGGAGGATAGGTAAATTAAAATAACGCACCTAGCTGTCACCTACCATTAGTCTAGCGGTCTGAGCATAATAAAACATTCTACTTGTTATGCATCACGCAGAAGCATGGGTTCAATTCCCATGCGCGCCAAGGCATCCAAACCGCTCCTTATCTACCATTAGCGATCAAGTCTGACTAGAGTTCGAGAGTTGTTGTAACACAACCCCTCCATTGCCTACCTTTGCATAATTATATGTGTCTTGATCCAGTATGAGAAGGAGCATTGGATATGCTTAGTAACTTTCTTTCTTTTTTTTGGTCTCAATTAATTTCCCCCTTTCTTTCCTCGTCACCTGCCTTTTAAATCTTTTTTACAATCAAAACTGAACAATGGTTAAGTAATAGTAAGGAGGACAGTAGGTAAAGCAAAATAGCACGCCAAACTGTCACCTATTACTAGCCTAGCGGTTTAAGCGCAATAAAACATTCCACCACTTTATTATGCATGACTTGAAAGCATAGGTTCAATTCCTATGCGAGACCTCTTATCTACCACTAACGATTAATCCTGATAGGACCTGAGGCATCGTAGGATGAAATACCCGGGCCTATCTTAGCACACATGTGTGTTTTGATCTTGTAGAGAGGAAGTAAAGAAAAGCTTGGCAAATTTTTTTATCATTTTTATTCTTGTCTGTCTGAAATTCCCTTTTCTCTCGTGTCACCTGCCTCTTTATCTCCTTAGCGGAAAGTACTCGCTGGGATCCCAAGGCCTAGGATATCCACACTCGGGCGACAAGGCGGCAGCATCTAACTCATGGGCAGCGGTGTCACCAGCATATAGCTCGTGATGAGTACCTACAGCCGACGCCAGCATATTTAGGGAGGGCAAGCTTGTCGAGTAGTTGGTTAGGGCGGTCGAGCGCGCAAGGGCCGGGCTAGGAAGTTGATAATTGGCCGGCCCGGTCATACCAAGACCTAAGCCGGCACCGTCGAGCTCGGCGGTCCCAATTTGTGGTGTTGTGGCTTGGCTTATGGTCGAAGCACCCGGTAAGAATACTGACGTCTGGTAGGATCTGAATATTGAGTCTGCTTCGGATCCTAGGGTGCCTCGCCGATGTTGCCTCAACCCGGGGTGGTGCGCGTCGTGACAGAGGTTAACGAAGTTCTGACGGACTGGACGGACGTGAAGTTAGTGAGTTGATTTTGAATTAGAGCTATAGTTTATGGAGACTTAACTCACGTTTGGGAGATTGGAACTCGATTTCTAGGTATTTCAGCTTTTGCACACTTTCCGGTGGTGTCAAGCCTTTGGATTCATATAAGACAGCAGGCACGCTCCCCAAGGGCGGGGACTTGGACCCCGAGGATACCGTGGATCCTGCAGGCATCCGCCTCGTAAATTTCCCAAACGCCGAGTTCCTCCTGCTTGGTTCTTCCGCTGGTGGCGCGTCGCTCAAATCCGCCTCCTCCTGAGCAAAACCGGAGCATTAATCGTGTATTATCGTTCTTCAGCTCGACGGTCCTCTTAAACCATCGTATTATATACTCGACATGGCTTGATTTAGTCTCGCCCAAACACGCGAACGAGATTATTGGATCTGGGCTATGGTTGTTTCCGCCCCAGATTCTCAGGTGAATATTGACAGCCGTATTTCTCGTTGCAGCACTGTGTATTCTCACAACTTGTACTTGCTCTAGGTAATTCCGCATCCGTAACCGACACTGGAAATTTTCCCGATCAATCTTCCGCGTAAAGCGATAACGGACCTTTTCGTGCACGAATTCTGACCCTCGCGATGTCGTAATCTCCAAAGCATGGTTATGACCCGGTGGCAAGAAAGCATGGGTCGCATGGTTATGGATACCCGAAGTGCAACATGCACGAAGTCAGCCTAAGAAGGTAGCGAGAGATGATAATGCGTCGGAGACGGGCGTGGACGACGTGGAAACAACCCACTGGGAAAAACTAAAGTTACCCAATCGTTCGTTGGCAAGCATTGCAGAGAATCCAATAGAGGGGCAAGTGCTTGGATTTACAAATAATTTTAGAAGGCTTCGGAAGAGGCTTTTTCAGAAGTCGAATAATCATGGCTGGAGGCCTGAAACAGACTCTTTGATGGGAAATAGCGATTGTTCGTTCAGAGAGGAGAGCAATGCCAACCATAATGCCGAAGCCCCAGCGCCAAGATGGGACCAGTTCCAGGTGTATGAGCAGATGATTCGCAATGAGGGGATCGATATTGGTGGCGTGGAGATGAATGGCCTACAACATGGGCAACCGATGTCTTCACGAGATGCTCGCTACAATGGTACTTGCTATGAAGAAGGCGATAATGGACGGTACATATAATGAACGATCAAAATGAACTGGAAAGGAATACGCCTAGCTACATTCCTTCAAACCTTTGACTTGCAACATAGAATATATTCACCTGGCATCATCAGTTCCTTCCAAAGTCAGCAAATGGTTGACCGCGATTGACAGTTCAAGACAGTTAATAACTGTAGGACAAAAGCGCGCCAAGACGCTTACCTAATGGATTCGGAGACGGACTGAGCCAGGCTCTGCTGGGCACTGGGGCAGGCACTCGGAGTCTCGGCCTTGCCGCACCGTGATCTGCATCGCATGTTGTCATTGTGGCTTGTAAAAATTCCATCTTTTTTCAAGTTTCAGTTTCCAAGCTTCCCGTCGCGATGGCCGAATAAGAAATGGGGGCGCTCAAGCACACAGCCTGACACATTTTCGACTCTTCAGTCAATCTGCTGTGCCGATATTTACGATAAGAGTGTGCTGCATGGAAATTTAGCTCTCGCCATCCCTTTGTGTCCCGCGGTGTGGCACGCGCACAATCTCATTCCAGTCATCGGATTACCTCATCGTCAGCTGCACGAACCTGATCCAACAATGCGGCGAGGGTTTCCTCTGCTGCACCATCGTTCAATCTGGATTCGATAGCATACCTCGCTGCTATCCTCCGTCCCATCCACCCTTTCTCGCCCTCTGTCGCCGTCGTCCCATCAACAGCGGCAACACCCACCACAACCCGCGAGTCGAGGAGGGACAAACATCTCCGCTCTGCCTCTTATTGGCCTTTACGATTTTACGATTTACGACACGTACTGACTGGAACTGTCTTTTCTCCTGCACTTCCTCCCTTGTCCACCACCATGTCTGTCCGTACTACTAGGCGCAGTGTGCCTGCTACACCCCGCGTCATAAGCCCGAGTCCGACTCCCTCCGACTCCAACGACCGCTCCGCCGACGACAGCTATTTCGGCCCCGTCACCCGCTCCGCCGCCCGACGACGTCAGACCGGCAGCGTTACGCCCCAGCTTCCCATCCAAGAAACACTCAACGAAGACGAGTCCGACCCAGAGCTCCGGAGAGCTCGGACCCGATCGCGAAGCCCGGTCAAGGCCCGAAAAATCAGTGGTCTCGCTATGGCAAAAGCCGATACCACAAAGAGCTCGGCCTCAGTCTCAGTAACATCTGCTGAACTGACAAATGGAACGACGAAGCTGACAGATGGCTATCTGGCGCCTCCAACACCCGCAATGGCGGCCGGGTGGAACTGGCGTGACTTCAGTCGCAGCCCTAGTCCTCTTGGGCTGATACCCATACATCGCCATTTCAAGACCTTGATTCACAAACACGAAGTACCCAGAAAAGTTCTCCATGTGTCCATAGGCTTCTTCGTCTACTGGCTCTATGTTACTGGCACTCAGACCTCTTCCGTTTCGCCTTCTTTGATGGCAGCGCTCGTGCCCATCACAACAGTCGACTTCCTCCGCCACAAGTCCCCATCTTTGAATCGCCTGTATGTGAAGTGTCTGGGTGCCCTCATGCGTGAGACAGAATATTCCGGATGGAATGGTGTCATCTTCTACTTGCTAGGTGCATGGATAGTTCTACGCTTCTTCCCAAAGGATGTGTCAGTAGTATCTGTCATGCTGCTCAGCTGGTGTGACACAGCGGCCAGTACTTTTGGACGACTGTACGGGAAATACACCCCCAGGATTCGTCGCGGAAAATCACTAGCTGGCTCGACCGCGGCCTTTCTTGTCGGTGTGATTACAGCAGGCTGGTTTTGGGGATACCTAGCTCCTCGGACTGGTTCGTTCCCAGGGGATGAGCAACATCCCTTCATGTTTCAGGGTGCGTTGCGCCTGCCAGCCCTCGCGTCGGGTGTGCTTGGGTTGACTGAAGCGCAAACCACTGTGACCGGCTCCACTGCACTATGTGTGATGAGCCTTTGGTCAGGGTTAATCGCAGCTGGTAGCGAAGTGATCGACTTATTCGGATGGGACGATAATTTAACTATCCCGGTTCTCAGCGGCATTGGCATTTGGGGATTTCTTAAAATTTTTGGCTAGATGAAAGGGACAGACTAGATTGGGTATCCTACATTGGAAAATCTGGCGACAAGGCAATCAGATGGCATATTCACAACCACCAAGATTGGTTGATATCCCTTCATAGACGGAAGACTGGAGAAATCTAGAGTCGGCAAACAAAAGGGACATCATTCTACTCATCTCATAAAATCTAGATCGCAACGTGTTGTACAACATTCTGGTTATTCTACTTGGAAGATCATTGTCCTACAATGATAAAGCATATTTACTAACACTCAGGAAACCTATCTCCCGTGTTGAAACACAGCTTTCACGGCAGTAAAGGACTACGATCATATCTACCAAAAACGTCGCGTTTTGTGGGCTGTTCGCATGTGTGACTGGATCTAAACACTACGTTGGTGATGCTGTGCGTCTAGATAAGGGGACTCATCAAAGTGCTGTTGGAAGGCCCAAAGACGCGGCCACCTGTTTATTTACCCCTGACTTACACGGCATAAGCCCCTTGCAATCTGTCATTCCCGATATCACGACGACAGATGCTAATACTCACGAATGATCGCGACCTTCTCTCGAGATAGAAACACAATGAAGAATTCCTCGGCGCCTCGGAGGTCTTTTGCGATCGCAGCAGCATTGAAGGGAGAAAACATTAGCAATTGATTGTAATCCGCCACTGTGCGGCACAATTCGCCTTCGGGCTCCGTCTAGGTAGTTCGGCTGCATCTTCCATCCTATGAGGTGATGCCCCATCATCGACTTCAGTGAACTGCGTGCAAGCCATTCCAGCCCTGCAATTCCCTCGACATCCACACTGACGACAGTCCACCAAGTACAGCAGCCATTCCACCGGTAGCCAAGCTTCTGCCTACCATCCGTTCTCTCCAAGACTAGCATCCATGGTACTCGCATTTGACCCTAGGCTGATCGGTCCTTTGTCATACCGGCTTCTGTATAGTCGTCGTTATTATAGCTATGTCGGCTGCAGGCTGACAAGATATACGCGTTGGCTATGTATTTAGCATCCCAGAAGGGAATTGCCAGCGAGATCACTTCTACAAAAAGACCTGCCGAGATGGTGGGCTTCACACTCTGCGATCTCGGTGCTCGCAATTGGTTTGCCATGGCGATCCCAGGAGAGGAGAAAACTTGCTAAAACCAACACCACGACAATCTATACGACGAGAATTCAAAATCTACTGCAACCCACTGGCTAGTCTACTAGTCACGTTATCGACTGGGCCCAAATCGCCGGGAAACCTTTCATGTGACTCGCTTTTGCCGGACTGCAAGTCATCGTCCTTCCCCACCGCGCCGGTTCAAATAGGCTACCCACGCAATACAGCCGGTCCAGGCACTTTAAGAACATCTTCAAGTCTTGCATCAGTGTGGCAAGGGCAAGAATTTTGTATACTACTATTGGCCCCGATACCACACAAAGATTGGTGTTTTCACGCATTTACTAGGCTTGAACTGATATCTCCCGAGACCCTAGAGGGGCATCGGAGGGGCCAACCAAGAGTTCAGTGCTCGTAATGAAGGCTGAATCTCAGATGGTTGCATGGGTCAACTAGAGCTAATTCTTGCGTACGATGATCCAACGAACGAAGTAGCGGTCGAGGAGTCAATTGTGCACAACTAGTGAAGACCCTGCCACCCCTAGATGACGTTACCTGGTCGCCTGCTTTATACATTGTACAACTATCTGCCTGTTGTGCGCGCCCAAGGCTCGTCGCCTTCCAAAAACGCTCGGTTCTGACAGTTAACGAAAAAGACTGTGCTGACGACGATCCAATGAAGGATGCCATCCACTGCCACGTCAATACTTTGACAGTGGCCTGTTTTTTGGCCCTCGCGAAATGTCGGCGGGCCAAAATTCAGGCCTGCAGTTCTCCTTACCTGGACGAGTAGTATATAACCCAATGTGGGTTAAAAAAAGGAACCGATCGATGTCCCGATGACCAATCAATTGCGAGGAAATTTTAAAGATTGTAGACACGTCAAAGATGTACGATGTATGAGCCAGCTCATAGTACATCTACGATCCCACTTACTTCATGGAGAACATCCACCGTGAGCAAGAGGTGCCGCATTCTCCCAGAGAAAAGGCCATTAGCGCGGACACAACTGGCAAACCCCGAGGACTGGGGGACCCGTAGCCCTGGTCACGGCGCTGCTCACGCCGCGTTGAGCAGTCTCATGTGTTCGGTACAATAGCGAAACACGCACAACTTTGCAGGCGAACGCGGTGCAACCATCTAGAATTCTGCGAAGAACAAATGCTGTGGTGTAGCGGGGCAGACTTACAGACTACCCTTGGAGCAATCCTCCGTCCTCCTCCTTTTACCTGCGTGAATGCAAGTCGATGGAGTTGGAGGAGAGGGTGGTGCAATAGTCGATGGGGCCGGGGCGAGCAGCAGCCCAGACAGTTCATGAACGGCCATGCAACTAACTACAAATACATAACCATGCTACCTAGACCTACCCCAGCAAACTCAAACGCCTCTCATACATTAGGTACGGTCTAGGTACAAGCTCCTTTCAGAAGTTCATCAAAGTCAGACCTGCATATCTGCATCAACTTACTATGCCCTATCGGTATCTTTCTTGACGGGGTATATTTCTAATTTCCGACCAATCAAAAAATTCAATTCCACACATTCTAAACAAAATTCCACTTGCCCACCCCAACGGCTACAATCTACCTAATCTGTTTGTCTTTTTCTGTCGCTAGACCAATGCGAGCAGATACACATGGTGGCATAACCCGGTTTCTGGGAGGCAATTGAGCGACCCTTTTTACCTTCTCATTCGGTGGAGCAATGTTGACTCTTTCCGAGAAGCGGTGCAGCGGCAGAAGGAGAGACAATTAAAAATTACAAAAAATTCAAAAAAATTCGGAAGACTAACGGATGGATTACTTGGCTGGCCCCGGGCTTGACAACACATCATCACACAAAATGCCCGACATGCTGCACTTCTGCCTGACTGGCCAGTAACCATCGATTTTCATAATTTCGACAATCCATTCTGACGTCTCATGGCTCAACGCCTCCCTCCATCTCCACCAGCGTCTTCCCGGAACGTACTTCGTCAACAGGCTGTCGGCTTATTAGTCTTCTGCAAGACTCTCTATTTCTCACACACCCCTCGAGCCGTGGCATGAGAGAATAAAACCCGTCGCCGCTTTTGCGTCCGCTTGCCTTGACACTGTTAGCGTCCGCGTCTTTGTTGTGTTGTTGTTGTTGGTCTGTGTATTCTCTGACTCTTGTCTACGTGAAGTGGACAAGGCTTGTGCGTGGGCGATCCCGCGCCGATGGTATCATCTAGGTTAGGCAATATCGGTATTGTCACTAGTCCTAGTTATCTATATTTCAGTCTGTCACTCCAGAGATACTAGTACATAACCACCGGCGGCTGGTCATTCCCGTCCAGGCACATCCTTGGAAGAATGCCACACCTTGGGGCCTAGTTCCTTCGAAGTTGCTTTCATGTATCACCCGTACATTTATCTAATTCAAACATAACAACCTAGCCCTCGTGCACCGGTTGCACAACTACTGGCGTCTTATTTGCCCACTCTGAGCATCATTGGAGAGATATGTAGCCGAGGAGAGATCTTCCCTGTCAGTACTGCTTCATTATTGGTCCAACTATTCACATTCCACCATCCGATCATACATAGTGCTCCGGTCTTCCCGTCAGCTGCCACTGGAGGCTCTTTGCCGAGATCCCATAATCGTACACCACATAGTTAGGCACATATACTAGCTTAATATTGTCATCGACGTTCCTATCCACACTCCCCTCGCCATCTTGACGATACTTATGTACTCCTGCCGGGTCCAGGAAAGTACATCTCTGATAACCGCACTCCCCCTCCACCACGGCAGGATCCTCTCATCTCCACAGATGTTTTCCAGGATAGGCATGACGCTCTCTCCTACCTGCGTCTCTGCAAACGTAAATCGATGATGACTATGCTCTTATACAAGACTTACACCGGACTGTTGCGAGCGAACCAATGCTCGCTAATCTTTCACAACCGGCTAAGAGCGGTCTACTGGCCATGTGGATAGACGATGAAACCAACGAGGTTGCCATGGTATTCGCCCCCTTCCTTGTCTTTCTCACGGGTAAGGCCACTTACATTCCGGTCTGATCTAACCCTTGCTCCCCCCACGCGTCTAATATAGCAGGCAACGGAAGCAGAGAAGGGGGGAAAAGTTTGATATGCAAACTAAGAAGAAAATTAATAATAATTACTTTCTCGTACACGCACACCTCCCTCGTAGTTACCAAGTTCAGACCAAGTATCCGAAGTAAGCCAAGGACATGTAGGATATAGCTCAAGACCGGGGTTCTATCAGAACATTTCGCCCCCTTCCGGGGATTTGTTGATATCGTTACCTCTCACAGAGCCAGACTACTGCCCATCACCGCTCCTATCTACAAAGGCCCGAGTACGCGGTACAAGCAGGAAGGTCTTGCATGCGGACACGAATTGTTGTGCCTGTCACTCGCGGGCCGGGTATCCCATCCCATGGCATGTATCTCCTGCAAGAAAACACAAAGTTCTTTTCGATATTGCCCATCAAATCACCAACGAACCCTTGTTGTTCGTTTCCGCCCCCATTGACTAATATCGTTCGACTTACTAGGCCTGGCTTAACCTGCTACTATCACATCACATCGCTTTTCTTGCCTCCTTACTTGCTCTATCCCGTTACCGAACGACAGGGTTAAGACGAGAACAAAGCAAACAAGTGAGCGGGGTTCCGAGGTCTCGTCTCATCTTCGTCCCCCATCCCCCCGTCCCATGTTCGTTCCCGGATCGGACGAATCAACATGGAGGGGACGTTTTCTTTCACCGTGAGCAGGTGGGCTGGCTCTGCTCTGTCTCGACGGCGTTGCTCATCATGGCGGGCTCAAAAAAGTATAAAAGGATGAGTTCTCGACGGGTTGGATTGATTTCTTTCTTTCCTTCTTCTTCATCACTCCCTCTTCTTTCTCAAGAACTCCAAACTCCAAGATCTTATCTCGCGATCCTTCCTCCTGAAGAGCTTTCTTGCCTCACTCTGTTGTGACTCAGTCAAGTTTCATCCGCCTTAACCATACAGACATACACACATCCAAGACACACCTCCACCTATACACCTAAAGACACCTAGGTCTGACACATCATCACACCTTTCATACCATCCTAGTACCTGTCTATCCTCATAGCAGTACTAGCACATACCCATCAACTCAGTCGACACCATCCAAGCCTACATCACCACCACTACTACCCCTATTATCAAAATGGCCACCTACCAGTACTACGACGCCGGCATGCCCATCCCCCAGTCGAAAGACGGGGACGTTGCCTACTCATCCTACGCCTATGGCTACAACAACTCTTACAGCGTGTCTCCACCCGAGACAAGCGACCCCTCTGTATCCTCCGGCGCAGGAACCTACTCCTACGGCGGGAGCAGTTCCTCGGCAGCCCACATGAAGTCCGGGACCTCATCCAGCTACCACCACAGCGGACACCATGGGGGGCACCACCACTCCAGCCACCACGGCCATCACCACGGACACCACGGCAGCGTTGGCGGCGGCGCACCCGGCGACGACTGCTACTACTACAGCAGTGATAGCGCCGGGTCTGCCAGCGGCGTCGATTTCAATGAGTACATGCAAGACCGCTTTGCCGATTCCTTCGATCCGCTAGAGATGGATCGGAGTGTCGCGCGGCAAGCTCAAGCGTGAGTTCCCCTTTCCCCTTTCCTCTACCCTTTTGAACAGATTGACTAACACCGAAAAACCAGTTCCGGCACGCTCAACGCAAAACACCGCGAGCTCCTAGAGCTGCAGGCAAAAGCGCAAGCACGCCTAGCCAAGTCGCGTGCGCGCTTCGCCGACGGCCTGCGCGATGCGCAGGAAGTGCGGTCGAATCTCGAGTGGACGTCGAAGAAAGTCTCGTGAGTAAAACCCCACCAAATGATTTCTGCATCCACGAGAAAATAGAAAGATAATCAACTAACGACGAAATAGATCACTCAAGAAGAAAGCCGAGAAGAAGCACTCAAAAGAGTACCAGAAGGCGCGCGAGCGGTATCCCTCGCCCGAGTATTAATTTTACTCTCTAGAGGCTCTGCTCTCACTTACACCGCGCTTCACATTACATCACACCAACACCAGAAAATCTCCTATACACGCAAAATGCGGCAGCAGAGCCTCAGAAAGAGCCTAAAATCCTCCGGCTTTTTCTACTAAGACAAACCACACCTCCTTCACTGTCTCTTTGCAATACCCAAAAAACACTTTTTTCTCACGATTCAGTTTTTAATCAACAAATTCTACAATTGTCGTTTTTTCAATTTCGACTTACTTGGCTTTACTACACATGAAGTACACGAGAAACGCTCAAAAAGTCAATCTCTTTAGATCTACAATTTGGGGACAGTGAGCGAGCGGACGACAAGGCTTAAATCAGATCGAAATATAGATCGATGTTAGCTTCCGCCCCTACGTTCCCCAGACATGCGAGATCTCGGGAAGGAGATATGCGAGATCGCGCGCCGGGCCTTGTCTGGGCGCGTTTTCCACGTGCAACGAGCAAGGAACGCAGCCGGGGAGGGCAGGGGAAGCAGAAACAAATGCACACCCCCCTCCTTGCTTTTTCGGGGAATATTGATTTTTCTCCCCTCTCCAAAATAAAGTTACCTGACACTTATGCACGCCTGACACACCATCCGCACGCCCTGCTTTTGAATGGTAGGGTGTGGTGCAGTGGTGGGTGGTGTGCGGTGTGGGAGGTACAACAGCACAAACAGAGGTGTGTGTGGTTCGGCAGGGCTTGCTTGCATCCTGCTCGCTGCTTTACGCAACGCAAGCACGTAGCGTGGTACATATGGTACATGCTGTCACCTGGGTGTGTGGGCATCATCAGCAGACAGGGGACGGGAGAGCTACTGCTACCCTTTGTTCCTGCGTCAGTCAGGCCCGGGCACGTAGGGCGGGCGCACACCCGTGCTCACGCGAAGCGCTTAGTCGGTGACGGGGGGCTGATCCGGGGCAAGGAGCAGGGTTCATTGTTGCTTAGTAGCGTTTCTTTTCTTTGTAACGACACGACGGTTACGACTTATGATTGGACGATGGACCCGGACATGGGATGACATCGGGACGGGTAACGAACTACAAAAGGTACATGGTCTCGCCTGGGTAGGTCAGGGTTGTAGGTACGTACTGTATGTACCTATGAGATGGAGCAAGGGCTGTAGGCACGTATGCGAGACAGCATGACGTGCGTGCGACCCAAAGTTTTGGTGGTGTGGCTCCAGGGCTTGCGCTGGGTACAGCTGCGGCTACTGAGACCTGACCGCGCTCGCGGAGAGGGTTCCAAGCTGTAGGAAGACGGCGGGAGCGTCATAGGGACACACTCGGGGGCGGATTAGACACTGACCAGACTTCACTGCCTCTCTAGGTCTCTCATGTAGATACATAGATAGGCCACGCCCTCCCACATACCGTACCGTTGGGGACAACCATGCCACGCTTGTCCACTTCGGGGTCGGCCAGGGGCGGTCGCGTACGCGGTGACCAATACTCGGAGGGACAGGTTTCTTTGGTTTGTTCATGATTGGATAGACGTCGGCGTTGCTGTTGACGGGTAGTAATACATTGATTTCCTCTTTGGTGACAGGCCCCTTTGTAGCCACCATGTACTAGTGCCGTAGACGATGTGAGCCCGTATACCCACACGCCTCTGTGCTCTGATGAGTACATTGGCGACGGCTGGGTAAGGGGGTAAGTGTAAGGGCTGTCGTAGCTATGCATAATACCTGGGAGGTTGTCCAACCATAGTCTGACCGGTGCGCCATCGTGTATGTCGATGGCTGTCACGTGATGCCTCCATGCCCGAGAGGACCACGTCGAGGTAGGAGATGGTGCTGGGGTATATGAAGGGTCGCGGTCCCAAACTTGGGGATACTGATGAAATAAAGATAGGTAAGTCTTCTCTCACCCTCTTAGTCTTGTGATGTAAGCTGACCACAGACACAATAACATATTGGAAGTCCAAAACAATCCCAAGGCTCAACCTTATAAGAACATCGACCCCATGCGACAAGGACACAACAGTCACTACGATGCCTCAGGCTGTGCAGCCTTTGCCTCTTCCCAAGACAGCCATGGTCCACGTGGCTCCAAGCCCATGGACTTCTCGAGCTTCTCCCAAGGGTTGGTGATGAAGGTCGGGTCATAGTAGTCCTCCCACCATACTTTCCCCGACCCCTCACCTCGGCCGCGATTTCGATGTCGTCCTCCACGAGCTCCATGGCCAGAAAACATACCGCCGTCCGCCGGGACAGGAGGTCGTGGTGGAAGATTGGATGGAACAGAATCGCCAACAATGGCATCTATCTTGGACTGCACATTATCGATTGTCGATGGACGGGAGGTATCGATGTACTGTGGCCCGGGATCGTCATCGGCTTCTTCATCTGCATTGCCACCAGCCTGATCGACACCCGATGATTGACCCTCGGCAGCAGCAGTGTCAACATCCTCATCGTCGTCGTCGAGTTCTATCTCGTTGGCATTCTGCTTCCTCACGCCGAGGGGTGTCATGTTGGACCCGGTGGTGGTAGGGTTGGAGCGACGAACAGGGATGTTGGAGGTGGATGCAGGACCAGCGACGACGGCATCAGTGCTGGGATTGAACTTGCGCCGCTTGCTAGGCTTCTGGGCGCCGAAGCTCGAGAACCCCATGGCCTCAGCCATCGTAGCAGCGGCATCAAAGGAGACATCGACAGAGTCATCGACGGAAGAGTCGTTATCAACGTCCATCATGATGGCGATGGGAAGTTAGGTAGCGCGGGGTAAGTGACGTGGTCGTATGAACCAATCGACTGGGTTTGAATGACTGTCGGCGATAAGAGGATGGAAGGGAAAGATGTGATGGACTTATCGAGAACGGCTGGAGATCCGAGGCTGGCGGGATAATTCCGTGTGCGTCATCTGGCGTTCAGGGTAAGGCGAGCAACAACAAGTTGTTAAGCGCGAAAGAAATAGAGGTTGTCGCAAGATGTTGTTTCTATCGTCAAGTCACTTTTTTTGTGGGCTAATTCGGAGAACGAATAGAAGGGGACCACTTGACCGAGACGGCAATTCTACCCTGCAAGGAAACTGGCATGACAGGGGAAGTCCCAGTTGGGGAAGATGGAAGGTTGCCAGCATTGCAAGGGTCTTTTCACATGGGAAATGTCAATTTCAAGACAGGTGACGGTCCATTACCTAAGATTCGCCATGTTCATCAAGGTCTACGGATATCTGGGGAAAGAATATCAATAAACCCTTCATTTCAGCCCAGTTCTCTCTATCAGGCACCGATGGGCTATCACTTCCTCGGATCTGCTTCTACGTGTCTCAGACACGGACAAGCGGTCAAGACAAGCCTCGGTTAGCTACATATTAACGAATATGAATCACCAATCCAATCGTACCACCAGATCCGACGAATTTGGACATTTGGGATAAAGAAAAGTCCCAGCAATGTGGGAAATATTTCCCACACTGCTCCGGAAAAAATGAGGAGGTCCCGTAAAGGGAACAACTTCACCAATACGAAGTAAGGTTAGTTCAATCGGGATGCGCAAGTGACATCATTGGTCCCTTTGAAACCCATGCGGACGGATACAACAGCATCCGAGCGAAAGCAATTGGCTCCCAACAATCAGACAACTGCGAAGAAAAAACGCCATGGCTTTTCTATTTGTCCAGTCCTGACACGCTTTTTCTTCTATTTCCATATTTACCTTTACGCGTGTGTTCGTCTATCCCTTGCTTCCACCTACCACTCCACCACTCTGTCGGGTCACAGGGCAATCCAATCGGGCAAAAGAAGAAGAAACAAAAGACACCAGAGAAACAGCACACCGAGTCACCGACAGACACAGTCACACAGACACAGACATTCCGCGTGCGTGTCAGTAATTATCCCAACCCAATGGCCGAACCAACAAACACGCCCGCGCCTCCCGAGGGGGAAGCTACACAAGCTGCCCCTGTCCCTGCCCCTACAACTCAAACCAACGGCGGCAGCGGCGACCGAGACCTCTCACCCATCGCCCTCCGCGCACCCTCCAAATACGACGGCACATCGAAAACCGCACCCACGACATCGACCACGTCCGAGCGGTGGGTGCCGCCCTCCAACAAGTGGCTCTGGCGGACCTGGGCCGTCACGCACTCAAGCCTGTCCATGTGGCGCTCGGCGCAAAACGTGCGGATAACCTACTCCCCCAGAGACTCCAACTCTCCGCTCTCGGCGGGCGATAGTCCGGCATCGACAGTCAACGACAACCTGGTCGAGTACGAGAAGGCCAACGGGAGCGGCGGCGTCAAGACCGTTTCCGGCGTCGAGAAGCCCGACCCGAATGTCTATGGCGCGTGGAACTGGCGCGGCAAGGGCTTGCTGATGATCGCGAGCAGCCACTGGGAACTTCTCGGGTGGGGAGAGCGGCCGTGCGCTGATGCGGAGGATGGGGTTGAGAGATGGGTCGTGACGTGGTTTGCGCCGACGTTGTTTACGGAGGAGGGCCTCGACATTTACTGTGATCGAAGAGAAGGGTTGAGTGAGAAGACGGCGGCGGACATTATGGAGGCGTTGAAGAAGCTTGATAAGGCGCCCAAGCTGGTTGAGATGACCGAGAAGAAGATGCGCGAGGTAGCGATCAATTTACCTTGGAAGGAGAGGAAGTAAGAAAGCTCGTTGTGGCTTTCGTTGTCGTGGTTCTGGTGATGATGTGAAATGAGGTGATGTTTGGCAGATCTGTTTGAAAAACTGTTGTGGATATATGTGGAAAAGGATACCCATTCATTGCACTGGCGGCAGCATTCTGTTTTTCACTCTAGAATCATGCATCATGTTGACTGAAAACGATAACTTTTAATTCATAATACTGCCAATTCGAGGAGTCTTTCCCGAGGGGTATCTCATGCCTGTCTGAGTAAAAATGCCAAAAAAAAAAAAAAAACACCCAACGCCCTGCTGCGATTTTCATACAATACCAAAAGGTAGAGGTACTCAGTAGCTAGTAGTTATCAGTCTTGTTCGATTTGCGTCGACTTTCCACCTGCTTGTCATCACGAGATCCCCTAGAGCCGCTGTGACGGTTTTCATGGCGATTTTCATGGCGGTGCTCGTAATGATCTGGATGGTCTTGGCGGCTGGAAGAGTAGCGATGGCGATCCTTATCATGTCTGTCGTCTCGCCGATCTCGTGAGTCGGATGAATGACGATGCTGAGCATCCCGATGATAATGCTTCTTTTGCCTCTCCTGCTCGGTATCATCACCGCCTCCCATATCCTGCCCGTCGAGCGTGAAGCCCTCAAGTTCATCGACATGGTCTCTATGCCGGCGCTTCCTCTCCCGGCGCTTCTCTTCCTTGCAGAGCTGGTGAAGTTCTCTCGCTCGCTCTTCATTGATGGCTCGTTTCTCTCTAGCGACTTCGCGAGCTTTGGCCGCGCCTTGCTTCATCATTGCGAGGGGATCATTCGACACGACACGCGCGGCGTCTCTACCTCGTCTCTTAGGATCATCGTTACCCCAGACGTCCTTGCCGAGACCTAGGTCATCGGTGCCGTCGCGCGAGACACCCCCCGAGGACTTAGACGTATACCATGGTCCTGAGCCAGTGACCCCCACGCCGTCTCTCCCAGCAGCATTGGAAAAGCGCATCGTGTACTGATCTTCATAGTCGCGTCGTTTCTTGGCAGCCTCGCGCTCGGCTTCCTCATTCTTCTGACTCCCATCTCCTCTTCTTCCGTCTTGCTCTTCAGGAAAGAGAGAGATATGTCCTTGTCTGTCGAAAATAGGGGCATTGCTAGTTTTACTGCTGAGGACGACGGCAACGTTGGTATTCGGTCTGAGGCTAGCTTGTTCTTCCCGCTCCCTTGCCACGCGCATCTCGAAGTCGGTATCATCCTCGCCGAAACGCTTGCGCTTCCTGTGGTCCCGCTGGCGGGAGGATGTGGTTTCATCGCCATTTTCTGTGTCTCGTAGTCGCTTGCGATTTGCATCGTGATGGGAACGAGGGGACGTAGAGTCGAGCTCGTCGTTGGTCGGTGGTGGGGGTGGGACTTCGCCGCGGAGGATGGCGAGG
This sequence comes from Xylariaceae sp. FL0255, assembly GCA_022578795.1. NCBI lineage: Eukaryota > Fungi > Ascomycota > Sordariomycetes > Xylariales > Xylariaceae > Xylariaceae sp. FL0255. The sequence continues at coordinate 317,834 of MU388843.1, read as the reverse complement.
CGGCGCTCGGCGTCGAGCTCTTGTCGGTGCTTCTCTTCAGCTTCTTGGCGGGAGCGGGCTTCGGCCTCGTCTTGTTTTACACGGGCAATGTTGGCGGGGTTGTAGACATTCCAGGATTTCTTGCCTAGGAGGTGTCTAACCCATATAGAAGGGCGGGTTAGTAAAGTTCTGTGTGAAGTTTGATACGCTTGGGGATATTACGAGTATCATGGGTATTAACTTACAAAGGCATCGTTTCGGGTCGTAACTGAATATGTAGTTCATTGATAGAGGATGAAGGTGAGCTGCATAGCTCTGTGAAATATTAATTGAAGCTCTGCTAAGGTGGGATGATAGTGGTTGATGAAGGTAAAGTACATGCATAGCAAGGGATGACGCACAGCTCGCGGTACTGTAGTGGGGACCCTTAATACTACATGTAGATACTGCTTGACCTTCCTTTATCTCGGGCTTGCTGGGGATTCCTCACTTGCGAGAGGATTCGGAACAACTGGAAGTTTCGACTGTTCACCATGTTGTTTTAAAGACATGAATCATTTTTCAAGCGACAATCAAGTACGCGTCACCTGTCCTTGCCTCTCTCTCATTCCTCCCTCTTTGGTGTCATTTTCCCCCTTGGCAGGAGTTTCATACATCATACCTCCTAAAACCCCAGACAAATACGCCACGCCAACCACAAGTATTACAGTAGGTAGGCTGTTCATGGAGAAACGCATTTACCTTTTGATCCAAACAAAAAGTCGCTCGAGTCTCCCTGTTCGTAGAAAGACAGTTTCAATAAAATTGTATATAAAGAATCAAAAATTGGTCTACGCACTAGGAAATATCTAGGTAGTTTTTTGAGGGTTTCCCATTTGCCCAAAGTCTCGAACGTAGTTGTTTTGACAAGACTTGAGTTATCTATCACCATATTAGCGTGAACCAGAGCCACTTCAGAAGTCAATAACAAGCATTAGCCTCCCGAGTCGCTTTCAAGTCAACATTCTTCGTTCAATTTAACTAGAAGTAGTTGAATAGGTCGAGGCATCAAGAACACCAAAGAGATAATAGAGTGGACACTTGCGCCCAGTGAAGCGCACATTAGCTATCCGCTCATGGATGTCTATCATTCGACAACTGCACCGAATGACCAACTATGACCACTATGTATATATAACACATGAGATGAGTTCGTAGTGAGGAGGATCGATATTTTAATATTTGGATCGCCGGCGCGCTGTTCTTTCCATCATCCTTTCCTCCTACCTTCACTGAAAGTCCAGTCGAGCGAGGTTCACTGTCTACACTAGGTCCTATATCTTCAATTCTATCAAATCGACATCTCTGTCTTTTCCCATCCCGTATCAGATCTCAAGTCAATCAGCTATATATGGTTTCACCACGAGCTTAAAGGCGAGACATTCCACCGGAAATTTGCCAAATTCATTTTCATATGCGAGGAAGTTGACCGAGCAAATTTACATCTTGAAGTAAGAACATGCGAACTTCCCTCTCAGAATGCAATACCAAGAAAGCACAGCATAAATGACTTGCTTGCGAGATTTCGGGCTTGGATTGAGCCAGATTAATCGAATCATTCAAGCAAGAGCACCATATAGTACTCCAGTCCAGCTATACTATAGCAGATGGGTTAGTATATACCGTTTGATTCTTGTCTTGAATTTGCCCTGGGGTGATTGAGCAGGAAAGTGCGGCCGCGAGACGAGAATGCGGTTGCCTGGATATCTCACAACATTTTGTTGGGACTAAATCTGCAGCTTCCACAAATCGCAAGTATGTCAGTTTATATCACCACATCAGACTTCATGAATGGAAAAACTCAAGTCTTTGCTTACGAAGATGTTCACATGGAACCAGAGTTGAATGTGTTGCTGCTATAAAAATGTGGTTGAGGCAGGGCTACGTCAGGGCAGCCTGTTACGGTCGGGCTCAGTCACGCCGACCCAGATACCTGAAGAGTGGGGTAGAGCTGAGCCACTAAGACCACTCAGGGGGGATTGAAACGACAGCTGCGACAGTCCTGCCTCAACCCTTTGAGTGAGGTAAGCGCCACTGTCCGTGTTTCTTACCTGACTCCTTTCGCCATCAACCAACTCAACCTCTCTCACCTACTTTGTGTCTGCCTGTGAGAGTGAAAAAAAAAAATATTGTCCATAGCATTGCAACCTGTCCTCTTACATCCGTCTCATAAATTGCAACCCGACCTCTTCGATCCTTCCCCTCTACGTCATATCCTTTCCAACCAACTCACCCCACCTCTCGTACTCTCACCTTCTTACTCGACACAATGGATATTCGCAATAATCTCTTCGGTAGAGGCCCCCGCCCAACCCAACCCAACCAACAACCTTCGCCCTCGTACAGGCCTCGGCAAGATGGCTACAATTCCGTTTCGCAGCAACGCCCGCAAGAGAGCTACAACCAGAGACCACCATATCCCCCAGATCAATACAGCGATGCTCCGAGCCAGAACTACAAATCTTCAAACCAGTTCCAAAGAGCGGACCAAGCCCTTCCTGAACATAAAGATTTTCTCCAAGTAGATCTTTTGAACACAGTCAAAGGCCGAAACATATGTACTGTGTCAGCCGGATTTTGCACAGCCAATAATATCACGACCGAACGCTTCAACTTGGTCCTGAAAGACCAGTACCATGTGACTGCGACAAGACATGTCGGGAACGAAGGTGCGAACATCATCTGCGTGGGAAAAGACCATCGCGACTGGATGCAATTGCGCCCGGTGCCAAAGGGAGAATTAGAAAGGAGCAAGATCCCGCTGGAAGGTATTAGTGTCAAACCCGATCCCAAGGTTCCAAAAGCTCTTAGCCGTGTAGATCTGAAAGCCAAGTACTTTTCCCCCACTGCGAGTCCCGGCCCAAACGAATTAGAACAAGGCATGCTATCAAAATACTTCATGAAATGTTTTGGGGATACCTTACTTGCACCCGGCCAGCATGCCATATTCGATATCGACGCCCGGATAGATACCGGCGCAATCAATCCTCGGACAGACAAAATCCCCATCGAGTGTATAGTTGAATCTATCTACATCAACGGTGTCGAGATAACCGACCCCAAGGAATTCGGAATACTTGACTTGGGAGGGAAGCCAGAAACTATCTTCTACAAAGACCAAGATAGCAAAATCAATATCACACTTAAGCGTGGAAAGCGACTTATTCGTCCCGACTTCAAACTAGCGGATCTTGGAATCGGAGGTCTCGATGATGAATTCAGCACAATCTTCCGACGAGCTTTCGCATCTAGGGCATTTGACCCCAATATTGTGGCGCAAATGGGAATCACTCACGTGAGAGGCCTCTTGCTATATGGGCCGCCGGGTACAGGTAAAACACTCATTGCCAGAGAGATCGGTAAAATGTTGAATGCGAAGGAGCCCAAGATCATCAACGGCCCAGAGATCCTTAACAAGTACGTTGGACAGTCCGAAGAGAACATTCGAAAGGTCTTTGCAGACGCAGAGAAGGAACAAAAGGAGAAGGGAATCGAAAGCGACTTACATATCATCATATTTGATGAACTGGATGCGGTCTGCAAGCAGAGAGGAAGTGGATCTGGGGGTACCGGAGTTGGTGACAGTGTTGTGAATCAGCTCCTCTCCAAGCTTGATGGCGTAGAGCAACTGAATAACCTCCTCCTCATCGGCATGACAAACAGAAAAGATATGATTGATGACGCACTACTTCGTCCAGGTCGTCTTGAGGTTCATGTGGAGATATCACTCCCGGATGAAGCTGGTCGCGTACAAATCCTTAATATTCACTTAGGCGGAATGCGGAAACATAACCGGCTCGATAAAAATGTCGATGTTGCAGATCTAGCGAAAAGAACGAAAAACTTCTCGGGTGCTGAGATAGCCGGTCTCGTCAAGGCGGCTGGGTCATATGCCTTCCTTCGTCACACGAAGCTTGGCGATGTCACGGGGAAGCAGGGCAATGCCAATGAGGTGTCGGTTGGCCGCGGAGACTTAGAGGCTGCTCTTGGTGATATCCAGCCCGCCTTTGGTGTATCGCAAGAAGAACTCAACAGCGCGTTTCCCTACGGAATCATTGAGTACAGCACTCACATCCGCGACATTCTGTCTACGGGTCAAAGCCTTGTCAGGGCTGTTCAGACCTCAGAGAGGATGAATTTGTCGTCTGTGCTCATACACGGCCCCGTCGGATCAGGGAAAACAGCTTTAGCTGCCCAGATCGGCTTGAAATCCGAATTCCCTTTCGTGAAGATCATCCGATCTATTGATGTTGGGACCAATGAGAGCGCCAAAATCGAATATATTCGACGTGCTTTCTCCGACGCTTACAAATCACAGTTCAGTATTCTGATACTGGACAACATCGAAAAAATCATTGATTGGAATCCTATTGGGCCCAGATTCTCAAATGCGGTTATCCAGTATCTTGGAGCTCTTCTTGAAACTCGACCCCCCAAGGTAGCTAGCTCTCAGTTCCAAAACATTATGTACCTAAATTGTATCGTTGCTGACATCCTCACAGGGCAGAAGGCTTTTAATTATTGCCACCACTAGTCAACGCTCGATGCTCCGTCAGCATGGTGTTTTACACTTTGACAGAGAGATTGCAGTTCCGGCTGTCAAAGACCAGGGCGAACTTCGCAAGATATTGGAAGAGTCGAACATGCTTGAGCAGCCCGGGATCATCGAGAACACCTTAAGTAGATTGCAAGCGGACGCTAGTACCCAGGAAGTTGGAATCGGCGTCAAGGCCGTGTTTGCGGCTCTCGAGGCTTGGTCCAGTGACCCAAATAGCCAGAGCCTTGCAGCAATAATCCACGAGACGATGATATCAGAAAATTCTGATTTCTAAGACTTTGAAATAGACATAACTCCCGTCTCCATAGATCTAGCAGTATCATCGCTATGAAACACTGGCTACCATTCACTCCATTGTAAATAGCCTTATGTAGAATGCTATGTCTGCATTCCCTCGACAAATGGCTTGTGCGAGCATTCACTACAAGCACCATAAACCCCAATTGGGACTAAACCGGGCTTCAGCAATTGAAAACACAAGTTTGCGGGTAATCTGACATGGCACTTGTAGCCAAAGTAGCTGCTACCGTCACATCACACCTGGAAACCAACCTGGCCGTCTTGAACATTTCATCAGGACTAGGCCGACGGAATGGCCAAGCAGAATTGTGTTCTTTTCTTTTCTCTTTTCTCTCTCTTTTTTTTTTTCTTTTCAATACAAGTTGCGAGAGAACACCCGAGCACGCCATTCGATGCTTCACTTGGCCTGCAGCCCGAGAAGGATTTTGGCTGTTGGTTCGCCATGCATGGTTGCATGTTTCGGCATCCTGCATAACCACCAACCCCTTTTTTGTGATTGGACAAACATAATGCCTCATCACACACGCTGTCGCTGTATCTGCTCAATCGTTTCCCCACATCGACCTCCCCGCAAACACCTCCTGGTGCCTTCTCACATCCGAATTTGACTTCTTCGCTGTATCTCACTCTTCTCACTTGGCTGAAACTTGGAGTTCCGGCAACGGCATACTCGGCATCTACTCCTTGTGAACAGAATAAAGCATCATGCATCTACTCAATGCTAAGACTCTGGAACTGAGGGAGTTTTTAAGAAAGCCTCCTGCCTATGCAATACTCTCCCATACCTGGGAAGATGGCGAAGTCTCCTTTCAAGATATTTCAGGTCCCAATGCGTTGACGAAGAAAGGATTCGCTAAGATCAAAGCTTGCTGCGAGCAAGCCCTTCGTGATGGCTTGGAATGGGCATGGATCGACACATGTTGTATCAACAAGGACTCGAGCACGGTGCTGTCTGAAGGTGAGTTCTCACTATTACCTTCGTGGTGTTCATACCGCTTACTCTTCCAAGCTATCAACTCTATGTATCGATGGTATCAAGAAAGTGCCGTTTGCTATGCATACCTGGCAGATATTCATCTGCCCAATCCTGACCTTCTCAGTCAATCCGCTGAAAATCTTGACTTTTCCGCCCTTATTCCTGAACTTTCTCAAGTTGCCGTAATGTCAAATGAATGGGACCAAATTCGCATGGGAAAGCGGCTGGACTTCAAACAAGAAGTTTGGCACTGGGTTTCTGATTCTAAATTCCTTGACCAATTTCGCAAGAGTCGATGGTTCACAAGAGGCTGGACTGTAAGTCAGGACTTGAAAATTGTACCGTATAATGTTCAAAGTTTAATGAATCTATCCTAGTTACAAGAACTCATTGCTCCTAGGCGGTTGGAGTTTTTCAATAGTCAATGGATGCCCTTAGGCTCGAAAAGGGTACTTTTGGGTGAACTAACCTCTATCACTAGGGTTGATATGGGAAATCTAGTCAAGTACGACCACAGTTCAGTGAATGCTGGTTTGGTCTTCAGTTGGGCATCGAAGAGGGAAACAACACGTGAAGAAGACATGGCATATTGCCTTTTGGGTCTTCTTGACATCAACATGCCACTTTTATACGGTGAAGGGCGCAAGGCTTTCATCAGACTACAGCAAGAGGTCGTCCGCCAAAGTGATGATTATAGTATCTTCATGTGGGGATCTATAACCGGCACCGCCGTCAAGAAAGCACAATATGATAACGATCCAACGCCGTTGAAATTGCCAGCTTTGGCATCTTCTCCAGCCGAATTCTCGGACAAAGGTCAATTTTTGCTGTGCAAAGAACTCACATATAACCATCAGACCAAAATAGAGGAGTTCGAATTCGGAGAAAGGGGACAGACAAATCTAGAAGAATATTTATACGGGGAAAAGGAACCTAATGAACCCCGCAACGACCTCCATGTGGGGTTTTTGAGAGGTATGTTGATATTTCATCAGAGAAAGCAACGAAAGATACCCTCACGTCATGTTAATACTCACCACCTCTCTGAACTAATGGTTTACCCCTCCATGGCCGCTATTGCAGTTGATCAATGGCTAACGACCTACGGTGGATCAAGTCCGCCATCGAAATATTGTGCCCCTGGGTGGATTGTTCCGAGAAACCCAGTTGGTGGGAATTGATTGGGCCATGCTCAAGCGAGATGAAAACTCGCAGCTGGCGCCCATGGAATGGACTGGCCGCGGAATACGTCTCCGAGCACGTTGTTACGCACTTCAAGCAGAGGGAAACTATGGCCTCGCTGGACTTGAAAGGACTTTGCTCGTAACCATGAACTTATACTGGAATGCAGGGGGGCATAGGCACGAAATTTATCTTATTTGTGACTATACTGGCAACCTCAAGTATGGCGGCCCGATATGCGTCCGCCGCTTGTCTGGGTTTGAGTCTCTTCAGTCACTGGATATCTACCTAGCGGTAAACACGATGCGACAACAAGAAGAGCAACATGAGTGGAGTTCTGTCTCTCGTATTGCAATCTGGACCCCGAGATCGGGTTCTCAGACATCCAAGGTGGAGATATGGAGGGTTACTGGGTTCGAATGCTATTTCAAGAGAAATCTAGTGGCGCCTTGGGCATCGTACATTGATGATCAACATACTTCCGCCGGTTTATGGATATGTTTTAGGTCCAAATCATTCGTAGATAGGGGTGATATCCTTCTCAAGACGTCGAATGCGCATTACACCAAATTTTGGCACCTAACCGTCCGTCGCGACAAGACAGGGGTTGTGTGCGCATTTCGGACTACATTGCCCGAAATTTGGCTCTGGGGGAGTTCTTATGGGAACTCACGAGCCTTCCGTCCGTTCATGCATTCTGCTGATCCAAATTGGGCTCGTCTCAACATATCCGACTCGGAATCTTTATCTGCGGTCGTCAAGCCGCAGAGAGTGGCAAACGAAGCCGTTATTCAAGTCACAGTCGTCCCAAGCAACCAAGGGACAGTCACCGACCAGATCAATATGGCTGTAGGGTAGAGCCGGATGAACGATTTATTAATTTTCGCTAACACTTCCTAGGGGACCATGTCTGTAGAGCCTGGGCAAGCTCTAATGTTCCCGACCTGGGCTGACAAAGGGAACGCGCCGACAAGGCTTCGCATACCGTACGAGAGTCGAATCGAACAAGATACCGAGACGCCCGAAAAATATAGTTCGGTGTTTTCCTTGACCGTAAGTAGAATAGTTCATAGAATCATTGACCACCACCTAACACACATTGAAGAATTTTCTACGGATCACAGGAGGCAATCTTGGCCCCCAAGCCAGCTCCATTTCGAGGCGAGTATCGAAACCAAGTCTGGCAAAAGAGACACATCAACAAGAATCAAGGGATACCAAAGAACCTCGGTATAAGCCTCTCGGTTTGCGCCTTGCTAGGCGCACGCAAGAACAGGAAGACATATGTCGGGAACAAGATGCGGAGCAGTTCCAAGATTGGGACCCGTTGACCTGGAACGACGTAAGAATGCTACAATTAGAGACCGAAAAACAAGAGGGCGAATGTGCGCAGAATGGGGCTAATCTCCCTGCTGACGTTTACAATATCATATGCGAAGCTTTCACAACCATATGCAAGCCGATTGTCGGTCGTCCGCCCGAGGACCAAGGAAAAGTATGGCTCGAAGCCCGCGGACCAGTATGGCTCATCATTCAGCTGCTGTCGTACAGGGAAATCGCAAAATATGCCGAAGAGATTAGCCCGCTGCAAGATAGACCGAGCCCGACGGACATCGATTGGACACAAATAGCAGGTCACGTCCGACTCTGGGAACGGGTTTCCTCAGTCAGTATTGGGGAGGTGGAATTAGTCAATGAAAATCCCATCCCAGAGTCATCTTTACTTGACACACAGGAAGCTAAAGAGTTCGTTATATGGGAGATAGTCTGGAAATTCTCAACAGATGTCTGTAGGTTCTCAGGGGAGATCGTTTGGGTCAAAGAAGAACACTATGAAAAGGCGCGAGAGAAATGGTTGGAATGGAGCGCCATGAATGACTCATGGATTAATGAAAAGCAGCTGTATACGAGTTGGGCATATAGTTGAGGTCACCCTTCCCCTATCTCATTGGTTACTATGATCTGGTCATGGAGACCGAATGAGTTCATGTGGGAGTGTCATGTAGTCAATGTAAAGATCTGATCATTGACTGCCCTTTGAGAATCAATTTACCCACTCTCAAGGGCTAGCTAGCTAGTGCATGTTAATGAAAGAAGATCTTATAATGGCAAAAAGGGTAAAACAAATACTTAACAGCAGATTAAATTAAGTGAGGCAAATAACTTCGGCTACTGAACTACTGTAATGCGCCAGTAAAAGAGGAAAAACAAAGGGTATAGTATAGGGGCTCACATATTAATCTGACGATAAGGCAGGCCATGATCACATCACTCATCATCATCGGTCAACGGCGGTGGCTTCCGCGGCCAATCCCTCGCAATATCTATCTGGTCCCTGGGCCACCAATACTCGCAGAAGACAAAGATAAGGTAGTCAATGACGACGCAGAGACAGAAGAGCTTGCCGGCCCATACGCCGCAGCCATAGTAGCGCTTCAGACGGTCAATCAGGGCGAAATTCCGGCTGCGCGCCGAACTCAGGTGTGATGACGACGTAGTCCCGTCCCCTATTATCTCAGTCCCGTAGAACTCATCCTCACTGAGATCGCCCGAGATACCCCTGTAGACGCGCTCAGTGCGCCTCGCGACGTTCGTCCACGAGTACCACCCTTTGACCTCCTCGTGGAACTTCTCAGTGCGCACCTCGTTGGCACGCAGTGCGGCGATCGCCCGCCCCGTCGCGGCCACAAGATCATTCTCTTCCGGCTTTGCGAAGACGGTCATATGACCTGGCAAGACCTCGGGAATACCGCCTACGGCTGTACAGACCACGTATAAACCGCAGCTCGCGGCTTCAACTATGACGGTTCCGAAAGCCTCGGTCAAGCTAGGGTGAAGATATATGTGACCCCTGACCATGACATCGCGCACATTTTCGTGCCGTACCGGGCCCAGCATTTCTACTTTGTCTTGCAAGACATTTTGTTCGATGGTCTGTTGCAGATCAATTGCCTTGGGCCCTGAACCTGCGATGATGAACCGGGTATTTGGATGGTTCTCTAGAATCCGCGGGATGGCCGCAGTGAGAAGATCTGTGCCCTTATTGTAGAAGAGACGACTGACTACGACTATTGTGAGGGTATCGTTTGGCCCCAGAGGATGGGCGGGTAAGGGATGTTGATTGTACATGCCCGGCTCAGGTCTCGGTAAGGGTTTAAAATCATTCGAAACAAGGGCGTTCGGAATTACGGAGACCATAAGAGGGTCGAGTGAAGCTCTCAGGACTGTATTCTCTTTGCTGCGCATACTGTCAGTCCCGATCACAATGCGCTGTTACGTGTTTCATATGAAAAGAATATTTACCATGTATGGCTCACACAAATGACATGATCTACATCACTGAGGGTAAATTTGAGCAGCTTATTTGTTAGAATACTTCCAGCGTCTGCGAACCCAACAAGCGAATGATCAGTAAAGACTGTTCGCAACCCCATAGTCCTGCCGTGAAGAATAGCCTCTTGGCAGAGAGTACTCATGCTTCCGTGTCCGTGCACGATCTCAATACGCTCCCGGATAGCAATATTCCGGAACAGCGGGAAGAATGAAAATACTGTCGGGAAACTCGAGGATCGGTATATGATGGCAAAGGGGACGTGGTAGACCTTGACCCCGTTGGTGAGGTAGCGTACGCCTTTACGGTCATCGTAGGCATGTGTAATTATGATGACCTTGTGACCACGATCGATCAACTTGGTAGCGACTTGGTATATATGGCTTTCGACTCCTCCTGGTTGCGGGTAGAAGAAATCGCTGACCATGGCGATGTTGTAGGTTCTGCGGCGCGACATCTTGGCGGTCATGGGTGGTAATTGTGAAAGAGTTGTGGGTGATGGTGGGGTGTCAACCGTCGAATTCGAATCATGTTTCGGGGGCGACGAAGATCGGAATGCCGACTATGTCGTTATACTTAGTTGATTGTCCGTCCGGAAGTCGCTCTTGCTATCCTCGAATTCTGGAAGCTGTCCCCCGTAGTTACGAAAGTTGGAGGCAGGCGCCGATGTAGCTCTTGCCCCTGGGAACGCAGTAAAGAGCGGAACTAGATCCGTCCACACCCGTCCGCTAAGGGTCCTCATTTGGGGGGCAAGTACGTCCACTATCGCGCTTACTTCCGCTGAAAGACATCTGATAAGATAAGCTCTTGACCTGCTATCTGCAAAGGCGGTCAAATTTCTAGAGACGGCAGAATCCAAGCAGTTCATCTCAGCGCAATTGAACACAGCTGTTAAACGGTGTCGTTAGAAATACAGAATTTGCATACAAAATGTATTCAAGATACATACCGCCAGCTAAAGGCGCCGAAAAAAGTTCCCTGGCGCCATCCTCACAAGCACCGTCAAAGCCAGCTACTGCGACAACGTACGCCAGATATATACCCCCGCCACGGTCTCAGTCTGCCGTAGCCTCTGCGACTACATCTGCAACTACTCAACATGTGCACTTTGGAGAGAATGATGATAATTTGCCCCGTCCTTTAGCCAAGAAAATCAAATTTACAGAGGAAGAGCCTAACCCCGAATCACGCAAGAAGTCCAAGAAAAAGAACAGAAAGTCTGTACAAGCCGAAAATATCACTAATGATGTTGAGAAGCAAAGAAAGGTTGACCAAGAGGCCCGAGTTGATGAAAGTGGAGCCGACGCGGAAGTTATTGACAATGACCTGTCTATGGTAGATGAGGCTGTGTCATCACCACGACAAGACTCTCCTGTAGCGGAACAGATTAGAGAGCATGATGCCAAACCAAAAAGAGAGAAAAAGAAAAGGAAGCAACCTAAGGGCGACGTACAAACATCAACCCAGACGGAAGATCCTGTCCCCACACGACATCGGGCCATCCTGGAAAAGAAGGCCAAATCAATACAGAAACCGTCCGAGGAAGATGTGGCCGAAGGCATGTCGCAAGATGTGCCCATGAGTGATGCGCCGGCGGCAATGGAAAGCAATATTGATGATGGAAATGAGAGAGAGAAGACACCGGAGGTCGAACTGCACGGATTGGAGCCGATACCTCAGCCCAAACCAGTGCCTCTTGACATAAGTATACCGACATACGAGACCTTACCACCATGGTTAGCATCACCAATCCGAATATCTCAAGATTCCTCCGCATCCTGGACTAGTTTTGGTCTATCACCGGATCTGGGGATCACCCCAGCAATAGCGGAAAGATTAGGGGGGAAAGGTTACAAGCAGGCATTTGCGATACAAACTGGAGTCGTGCCTCTTCTGCTACCGCACCACTGCAAAACCATGCAGGGCGATGTCTTGGTGTCTGCAGCCACTGGATCGGGAAAGACGCTGGCTTACACTTTACCATTGGTTCGAGATCTCAGCCAAGGGAGTCGCCACGTCACCAAATTACGGGCTCTAATCGTCCTCCCCACAAGAGAGCTTGTCAAACAAGTTCAACAAGTTTGCGAACAATGTGCTGGTGTATTTGCTCTGGATGGCGCAAAACGGCGCCCGAAGATTGCAATGGCCATGGGCAGCCAATCACTTGAGCAAGAACAAACATTACTTATTGACCGAGAAGAGCGGTATGATCCGGAAGCGTACGCTCGGAAAATGAAACGATTAGCTCGTCTTAGTAGACATGATGACGATAACAATGATGAGGATGACGAAGAGGTGACCGATTCCGGATATAATACCGAAGACGAGGAAAGAGAAGCGATTCGACAGCGAGAGGATCGGATAAAAACACTCCCAGACTACGTTATCGCGTACAAATCGAAAGTGGATGTTCTCATATGCACCCCTGGAAGACTTGTTGAGCATGTCAAGTTTACGCCTGGATTCACCTTGGACTTTGTAAGATGGCTCATTGTTGACGAGGCGGACAAATTGCTTGGACAAAATTTCCAGCAATGGTTGGATGTCGTCATTCCCCGACTTCAGAGCAATGACGTACCAGGCGCCCGAAACCACAAGCAGTCAAACTTGTCTGGGGTGAGGAAGGTGGTACTTAGTGCCACAATGACAAGAGATTTGGATCAACTGGAAGGGCTCAAGCTTCGCCGTCCAAAATTAATTATATTGGAGGGCTCTGAATCCCAAGATACCGTGAAGAATAGAAATGGCCAGGCTGAGCATGTGCTCCCTGGACTCCTTGAAGAAGCCGCTATCAAGGTTAGCGATCCGAACCTCAAGCCTCTCTTCTTGGTCGATCTACTCCGAAGTAGTCACATTCTAGATGACACCAGCCGCGATGCAGCAACACCGTTAAACAGCGACGACGATACATCTTCCTCTGGCTCAGACTCTGAATCGGACTCAGACTCTGACACAGAAATATCTAAGGAAGATGTGATGGAGTCTTCAGCACCTAAATCAGCTGGACACAAGACGACGAAAAAACTTCCCACCGTCTTGATATTCACCAAATCAAATGAAACGACACTGCGTTTATCGCGTCTACTCACCCTTCTCGCACCGGCCTATAAATCATTAATTGGTACGCTCACTTCCACAACTCCGTATACGACCCGTCGCGATACTATACAATCATTCGTTGCTGGAAAGAGGCGCATTCTTGTGGCGTCCGACCTCGTCGCCCGCGGAATCGATCTACCTTCGCTAGATCATGTTATCAACTATGATATACCCTCTAGTGTAGCGTCCTATGTACACCGTGTTGGTCGAACAGCTCGAGCTGGGAATACCGGTCAAGCCTGGACGCTTTTCACAAACCCCGAGGCCCGTTGGTTCTGGAACGAAATTGCCGGCGAGAAAGTGATTCAGCGCAGTGGGAAGGTTGAGCGTACCCGAATCACAGAGGAAAAGGAAGACGCGTTTGACAATAAAGTAGCTGCGTATGAAGCCGCGCTGGAGAAGCTGGGACAAGAAGCTGGTGATTCCCGACGACAGAGGAGGAGAGAATAGAGCATGATAATGAGTTATCGCTCTCTTACTTTGTACACTGCACGAGTATATAGCTATGACAACTGTACATATTCAACCGGGCCATCACTGAGCATGATTACAAATGTCTATTCTTTGATAATGAGATCCCTCGGCATCTAACGAGAAATGTAAATACTGTCTGACAAAGATAATGACTTGCAATCACAACCCGCGAGGACGAGTCGCTATCCACCGAGATCTTTAGTAAGCACTGGCTCATGCTTTGAGTGCTACAAGGGCCATCCGATGACAGTCCTCTGTCTTTGGCCTCTTTGATTTCTGCGCTTTATTTGTTCGCCTGACAAAGCCAAGCGAACAATATCCTTTGAAAATATGAATACCCTTATCTCTTAGCGAAACCTTTATATTGTGATGCGATGCACCCTCCGCGCGCCCAGCACTCAGCAAAAACCGTTGTCTTCATTTGTTAAAATAAGCTCAACAGATTAGTACTTACAGGTAAGTCAGTCGTAGCACAGAAAATAATAACAATGAGCCCACTTGATGCTGTACGCCGGCTGCTACGCAGTCCGTCAGAAGAACAGCTCCGAGCAATCCGCCTCAAGGAGAGAGCTCTTACCCGGCCCGAGCGCCTCACGATTAAAGTCATGCTACCCGGCCATGAAGATCCTTCCTTATCTTCGCCCGCATCGTCGGACTTGCTGGCATACCAGCCCCTGTCGCCCGAAGCAGGGGATTTCGTGAGCACGGAGGAAATCAGCGAAGCTAGTCTACGAAAACTCGAGGCCGCCAGCGCGTTTCCGATGCACAGCCGTGTGCTCAAGGACGTGAGGAAGAAGTTCAATGAACTGATGTCGCGAACGCAGAAACTGTCGCAAAATATCACCCGCCTCGCCCTCTTTGTGGAGATGGAGTCAACGCAATGGGGCCATTTCCAGCGCATCTTTGCTGCGCTTGCCGATGTCAAGGAACACTTCGAGGCGTATGATCTGTATCTCTGCCGGATTTGCTCGGGCATTGATCCTGCGGATTTGGAGAAGGTTGCCGATCCCTTCGATCTTGAGCTGGTAACCCATCGTATGCTTCGGTACATGCTTTGTATCGAGGAAGACATGCTACTCCTCGACGTTTACCCGAGAAGTAAGGATGTCATTGTCAAGCGCATCGACAAGACGCTGGAAGAGATGGGAGAGTGCACTTCGGTGTATTGGGACCAATAGTCAAGTGTGAGGAGAGTGAGAGGAGAAGGGCATCTTACTTTTGACGGTTTCGGCCACTATAGACAAGTAGCTTGTCAAGGGTCTCTGTAGATGTTACTTGTGAAATACACCTCTCCATAGAACTGTCCAAGACATGGCCCCGCCCTAAGGTGATTTGCAGACAACGTTCGCTCGTGCAAAGAAACAATGTTACATTTTGACTAGCTCGCTAGCCTCGATGATCCTAGATGTATGACCCTCTGTGGCTAGCTTGATAAAGTCTCTTGCAAGATGATCAACGTCAATGAAGCCCAACGCCCTCGCAGCTGCCTTCGTGAGTGCGTTGCCGCCTGTCTTCAGGATACCGCCAGGGCGTCCGATGATAACCTCGAATTTATCCTTCGCTCCGTCAGCGATCTCGCATAGTCCTCTTTCAACTTGCCCCTAAGCGAAGTCGGGTCAGCGCCTTTGCACAAGAAACATCTCAAAGGGAATGGGAAACGATCCCGAGATAATCCATAGTCGTTGAATCTTAAGCTTGTGAGAAAGCATACCTTAATATGCCGAGTATCGCTCAACATATACAGCTTTTTGTTGTCATCCCATTCCGCAAACTGGCCGCTGCAGAACATGAACCGGAATTTCTGTCCTGCGGGGAGGTGAGTGGGGAGTGCTGCGAGGAAAGCCCGGGCCGCATTCACGGTGTAATCGACCGAGACCTTTCGTGCGGTCTCGACGTCTGGGAATTGAGGCGCGCGACCGCCAATTGCCCTTCAAATAACTCCGTTAGCTTTTCGATACTACTGTGTCAAAGCGCAAGCTGCGGCGGTGAAGAATTGAGCTTTTACTCACCAGATACACGCCTCTGCGCCCGCGAGGTCGTCAAGGACATTCTGTGGAAACGGAACTGAGAAATCCTCAATTGTGATAACTTTGACCTTGTCGCTCTTAGTGAGGTCATCTGCGAGAGGCTTGCGCGTGAGTACGAAGGCTTGGGCGATCTTGTCGTTGGCTATTGCCTGTCTGACTACTTCGCTGCCGACGAAGCCCGTGGCACCGGCTATGATGATCTTCATGATTGATGGAATAATGAGTCAAAATCAAAATCTTTGGGAGAAATCATGTGATTTCGGCGCTGACGTGGAATTCGTGGCCTTTTTTTAATATGTTGGAAACTCTGCGCGAGGTTAGTTGTCTGGATAACTGCTGGACCCGATGCAAGCTTCCGAGGATGTGACGCACGCGCCCATCTTCTGCTTTAAGGTCCAGATCATCGCATCAAAGCATCAATTACCCAAATAATCCTGTACACACTATCGGGATAGATTTGGTATCCTTGCTACAGCCATTACCGTCCAACCTCATCGATATAATCCCTAGCTAGTTTGCTCATGAGGTTGCCATACTAATAGAAATCGTGATAGTCTTGGGCGTGTGAGGCAGAAGCCGAGCCCCTTAGGAGTCTTGGTAAATTTATCAATTGTGTTTTCAGATAATTATTCGTCGTGAGTCTCATCTTGTGTCTTTATATACACGAGCATCTTTCATAACAAATTTGACTTTCCTCAATGCATCGGAGCTCCTCTGTACATCACCCTCAAGCGCAACAATATCCGCCGCGAAGCCCTCCTCCAGGACCCCAAACTTGCGACCGCACAGATCACCACCACAAGACTCCCAGCCATGTAATGTCGCCGCTTGCAAGATGTCTGGAAGAGGTATCGAAGCTTGTAACATCAATTCCAGCTCGCGTACGTTCTCGCCATGAGGAAACGCGCCGGTATCACCTCCACAGGCCATTTTAATGCCCATATCGTGAGCAGCCTTTGTATGCTGCAAGATACGCTGGAAAACCTCCTGGTTCTTATCAGTGATATCCGCCTCGAGAACAGCAAGCGTGGGCACAAAAATGGTCCCGTAAGTCTGCATAGCGCACAGCGCTTCCCGGCTCGGCAC
The DNA here is from genome assembly GCA_022578795.1 of Xylariaceae sp. FL0255. Taxonomy (NCBI): domain Eukaryota; kingdom Fungi; phylum Ascomycota; class Sordariomycetes; order Xylariales; family Xylariaceae; species Xylariaceae sp. FL0255. The sequence continues at coordinate 300,783 of MU388843.1, read as the reverse complement.
GAACCCATGCTCAATGGATGTCACACCCGCTTTCGCAGCCATAATTACGGCCTCGGGAGACTGTGCATGGGCCGCAATCGGCACCTTGCTGGCTTTCGCCTCAGCAACCATGGCGTCCATCTCCTCCTGCGTGAACAATAGCACGTTCGGGTTCTCCTTGTTGTCCAGCGGGTTAGAACTACAAGGCGTGAACTCAATCGGGCGCGCACCCGGCCATACCGGCGCGGGGAATCGTAGACGTCTCTTCCTATAATCCGCGTAGAACTTGACCACATCCGCACCCGCACCCAATCGCCGACGAACTGCGGCGCGAACCCCGTAGATGCCATCAGCTGGATCCGAGATGCGCGGCGGGCCGCCGCCCCCGAACCCTCCGAGTTGATGACTCTCCTCCCGGATCTCATACCCGCCGCTTGACGCAATGCACTCGGTTGCGACAAACATGCGGGGTCCAGGCATCAAGCCACGGTTAATAGCATCGCGAAAACCAACGTCCGCGTCCCGTAACCCCTCAGTTCCAAGGTCGCGGTATGTCGTGTACCCAGCATCAAGAGCTGCGCGAGCGTGGTTGGTAGCGCGCACGATGCGCTCAACAGCGCTTTCATCGCGCATCTGGTTAAGCGAGGAGGTTTCTGCATACGAATGAAGAAAAATGTGCGTATGCGCGTCTACGAGACCAGGTATCACAGTCAGGCCGCGGAGGTCGATGGTGCTGTTGGAGGTGTCTGAGACATTTTGCGCGGGCGAGGGCACATCGTATTCTGACGAGCGAGTATAAGTTCTTGTTATTAGACCTGTCGTCGGGTCGACTTCTAGTGAGACATCTTGAAGGAAGCGCTTGTGCCTGGAGTCGAAAAGGTTGGACGTGTGAATTGTTATTGTTTGCGCTACCTGCCTCTTGGGCGGTGGTGCTATGGGAAAGTCTTTGCGCATTATGGATAGAGTGAGTGAAGCAACTTGATAACTATGGCCTATTTGAGGGCATACAGTACTATAATGTGTGAGAGATCATGAAATCCTTAAACTCTTTTAAATTGATGTTGGGGAAATATTTAAGCACTTTATGGTTTAGCAATCACGATGAGATCTGGATCTGGCAAAACTCCGAATGTTCACCCTGGTCCAACGACGTAATGGACTCCAAATGTTAATACCTATGGCGCTGAGGAGAGGACATGTAGCGGAATCTGATGATTAAAAAAAAAAAAAAAAAAGGGGTCCTCGATTCTGATACTTTCAGCCAAAACCAGGCGAAAGTAAAGGGATTGGATTTCTGTATCTCTCATAATACGTTAGAACAAAGCAAGCCTCTCCGAGCCGGGTGGGGCAGTCTTCAGCAGGCAGCAGGTACTAGTACAGACCTAGTGTTCCAGCGCCGTCGATTGGAGGTTTGATCCCAGGTATTTCTATGTTGACTTCAATGTGTCCTACACTTTCGACCCGTTCCATATTCTCTCTTGGTCTCATTAATAACACTTGATAATTTCAATCTATCTAACTTCGCTCATGCTCCCCCTGACTTTCTGAACACAATTATCTCGAAACAGTCGCAAATGAAGAATTATGTCACGCTGTACATAGGGACAAAACCAAATGTCGCAGCAACATGATTTCCTTGTAAAGTAGCTACTTATTTTCTTCCCATTTTGAGATTATGTCAGACTAAACGAACGAGACATGGCCAAAGAAGGGCGTCATGTGGAAGTTTGACTGGTTCGTCGGGCTCCATGCACCCAGGGTCTGGTTGGGGTAGGTAGCCGGTGCAACAACAGTGCGGAAGAAATTCATTCTCCATTGCGTTCCCTTTGCTTCACCGCTGTCAACATCGAAAAGCCCCAGCGGGATCGTCGCGTTGGATTGCCAAAACTCCTTGGGCTTGTTCAGATATGTGCTTGTCACCAAGCCATCGAACTGAGGTGTCTGCAGCTGACCATTATCGAAAGGCGCACCAGCAGCCCGCACCTTAGATGGGTTATAGATGAAGGCTTGCCAAGTTACTATTGCACAGTCAGTCAGATCTCTTGTCAGAGATAGCGATCGGTGCCGCTACAGCTTTTAAAGGTCGCGCCGGGGGACTTGATAACTCGAAAAGACGCTGCATTGAAGTATCAATGAACAGAGGAAACTCACCGTTGTTGGGGCTAACTTCAAACTCAAAGTAAGTTTGCGGGTCGTTGGTTCCCTTGTAAATGAAGGATTCCATCACCTCATAGTTGTAGATGGGGTCATTTGTCTTTTGGCTGGCGTTGTAGAAGAAGTTGACCTCCTGGTACGCGGTGAACGTAATCTCGATGTCCGTGTCCGAGTAGCACATATCGACTTGGGTAAGGGGGAACTTATTCAAGCCGTTCGGCACTGAGCGGTCATACTTCACGGTGCCTTTACCCACTGTGCAACTGGGGACATTGAATGAGGGTGTGGTGAGGGCAGCGGCCAATGGCACGCCGACGGCCAGGAGGTTGAGCCAATTAATCATCTTGAGACCTGTTGTCGATACTGTCGTAGTGGCAATAGGCTGGAGAGGAGGCAGTGAGGAGCAGACAGAGGAAGGAGAGAGTCCTTATAAGCTATCCCAAACGCCCAGGGACAAATGACGTGCTAGCTAGGGTCACCAACAATTCTACAAGCAACGCAGTCTATGATCCGCAATTAAATCTCGGCACACCACTAAACTGACATCCGTCCGTCAATATACTGCATCTAGGGATCGTGCTGGGGGTGAATGGGTGGGTAGACCTCAGGTGAGGGATGGACAAGGTTCCATTGCAGAACCCAGCAGTTTCCTGATATAGCATCAGGTGAACTGAATTCTTCAGCAGTGAGCTCCCAGGCCGGTTTAGCGGCGATATAGTGTGCTCGACGCGCAGAACCATGCTCCGTTCCTCTCGCCCAGCCCTATAAAAGTGAGGAGGAATGAGGTGTGTTCCTGAATAGTTGGAGTCGGCCGTTGGTTGTAAACATGTTGGTTAAGCATGATCCCATGCGGGCGTTGGGGAAGATGGGGGGGCCGAGCCCAGCTGGATGGATCATGAGAACGAGAAGATGACCAGTCAGATGAGGGCTTGGCGATCAACTGCCGCTGTGTTTAACACCATTGGACTGTGCCAGCCGCGACGCCGGACGCTACGCCGTCTCAGCTAAGAAACAAAGTGTAACGTCTCATTTGTGAGTCGGCCCGGAGTCACTACATTTGGAAAGTGCTCCAGTTCTGAATTGAGGATATGGACTTGTATTGAGAGCTGTATGCACATTGGAAACGAAAGCTTGAAGCATCGAAATTTGAGGGCTTATTGTCCTTGTTATTATTCTAGCTCTTATCGTTGAAAAACTTCGCTAATGAAGTAGATGCGGATGTGTCGGACCCCCGGGAGTTCACATCCGACTTTCAACAATAGGTAATTGTCTCCTTGCATTTGGAGATACATATAATCTGTTCATTGAGTTTTACATACGCTGCAATCTTCAATTCTCTAGGTACTTTTTATATGACTGCCGACGCGCCCTAGTCCACTACCCGCAGCCGATAACCTACTTTCGGCATGTTCAATACCCCTACAGAGTAGATAACCTTTTCCATTCCTAAAGTTGCTTTGACAAATTGAGGGCGATGATAGCTCTTGTTTTCGAACCGACCGAGTGCGAGATAAATATTATACGCAAAAGCGATATAACAATTTGCCCAGGCAGACAACAAGCGCTTCGTAAAAAGGACTCTCATAGTGTATCCGGTAACTACGGAATTGGATTTGTATGACGCAAGCATTGACAAGAGAGGATCCGTCCCTGGTTGCTCAACACATGTTCATAAGTAAGAGCTTGGTCCGTTTATTTCAACTTCTTCTGTGCCCGACCTCCGCCCAGAATTTTCATGATTTCCGGCATCCGGAACTTTTCCCAGCATGCCGCATCCATTAGCCACTCACCCACAGTATGGCTAAGCCAAATCCTGCCCGAAAGGCCACCGCACCAGAACCAGTCCGCCCGTCCGAAGAATCGCCTCATCCAACCCGGGCGCTCCGACCGAAGTGAATTCTCGACGAGCTTTTTGGAAAACGTCGCTGTGTCCATAGTTGCGTTGTTCTGACTGAAGACGACTCTCCAGTCGAAGATGTGACTGACACTCTTGTAGCGGCTGTTCGCCGGCAGCTCACGCTTGTTCTGGTCGGCCGTGTTACTCTTCACTGTGCCAGTCATGGAAACCATGACGCGGACGCCAAAGGGCGCGAGTTCCATGCGCAGTGTGCGCGAGTACGCAGCTACAGCCGCCTTGCTGGCGCAGTAGACGGAACCAAAAAGGTAAGGCGTGATTGACGAGAGTGATGAGATGTTGATGATTAGCCCTTTTGCGGCGATCAGCTGATCGATGAAGGCTGGAACCATTGCCATGATGGCAAATACGTTCGTCTCGAATGTCGCGCGTACATCGTCGATGGAGACATCCAGCGCGGGGTGAGTGTGCGTTCGGCCACTGCCATGGGTTAGCTGAGATCACCGAATTTTCAGATATCTATTTCAATGGAAAAAGACATTTTCGGTTTCTACTATAAAAGAATTGGTTGACATACGCGTTATTGACCAGTATGTCGAGCTTGCCTCCAGTGATCTGGGCCACCTCGTCTTTACATCTCTTGATGCTGTCGGCGTTGGTCACGTCGAGCGCGACGGCACTCATACCCATATCTGCCAATCCAGCCAGTACCTCAGGTCGACGCGCCGTCGCAATCACATGCAGACCTATCCCTTTCCATGAGCATCATCTACTCTAATGAATTGGAAAGCATCTCGATCATTACCTTGTTTGTGATACTCCAAGCAAAGGCCGTGCCCAATGCCTCCGGGCGTACATCTGTGCAATCCTGAGTAATTAGTGGGGATGCGTGCAAGGCACTGCTAAAGTCCAGGGTCTTCGAAACATACCCTGTCACTAGAACTACCTTTTGACCTGGTCTGGGGCCGGCCATCTTGGACTTGATGTCTGCGTTTGTTTAAGCGTGTGAATATCTCCTAAGAACGGGGGAAAGGTGATGAGAAACCAGCTCTCAGCTGCAAATTTGTGTTCCTTGTTATAGCAGGTACGAAGAACCTCGGCGTCTCCACTTTTGCGATTGGTGCGATTCGCTTCCTTTGCATGGTATAATACAAATGCTGTCTACCCGATTGGTGAATGCAAACGACGTGTACTCAAAATCTGCCTGTTACCGAATTGACTAATTTTGTTTGTGACACCAGGTAGTAGATATGTTTAGTGGCATAAAGCCGTTTGTGAGGCTGCGAGTCATGACGGCTAGTTCCCGCACGGAACGGCAAATACCGCCCAGCCAAGACTGACTGCCCAGTGATTCCCGTCACATCCAAGGAGCCAGGAATCGGCCGCGTTTCCTCGCATCCGCGAATTATGACCGTCAAGTGCTATATTCTTGAGAACCTAGCAACATCAAGACTCTTGGAGTTTGTAACCGCAAACGATTGTGTCTTATTTCCCTAAGTTGTCGCCCCCGAGCCGGCCAGGGGCTAATTACCCACACGCATCGAGCCGTTCCGACGGAAGAATTCTGTGTTTTTTTTACCAGTAGCTTATTGCGGGATCAAGAAGCTTCTCTTGTCCTCCTCATATAAAGCTGGCCGGCCGATGACATCCTGGTCTCCTTAGGATTACTGATACAAAGATGTGATATCATAGCTCCATCATGCGAAACTAGAGAGATTGTCAGTATCGATCTGGTTGATTGTGGAGGTATATCTCCATGACCAGATTCACCCTAGCAAACGGCCGTGTTTTAGTTGACTTATTGCAATACTGCTGGTACAGGTCAAGTCTGTTTGCCTTCATCTGATCAGCCCTAGCAGTAAGCCGAGATGCATGTCCCTGCTTCGAATGATTTGTGGATCAATCGAGAGATAGACGGTTTGAAGAAATGTATTGTCAAAGAGTTGCATGTGAGATCTTCAAGGCCTTCTGGTTTTCTCGAAGCTTTCAGAAGATGTTTTTAGACAAATGCTTTACATCTCCAGTATAAAGCTGAACAATTCTTACTTCTTTTTCTCTTCGATAGTATTGTTGATCAAGCTTCTCCCCTAAAAGATCATCACCTGATTAAATCTCGTTCTGCGCCTCTAGTCCTATATCTTGCAAACAAAGTTTTTGTTCAAATTTTCTCTCTTTACGCGATACCGCCTTGACACGAATCATGAATAACGAAGATCGGGAAGGCCAATTCGCTCTACTGCGACGGCAGGCCCAGACAGGCGATGATGGTGCAAGTGCTGCACCACTATTCACACGACCTGTTCTCGAACATTGCTAGTCATTGAGGGCACTGTCCTCAGATACTTCAATCTCCCAATACGCGCTCATTGCCGGTAGTGCCGAGATGTTGAGCAATGAAGCTCGTGAGGATCCTCGGATCTATTACAACGTATCTGCTCCATCCAGTGTCTTCATTTGTGGCAGCCAAGGATCAGGAAAGAGTCATACTCTATCATGTATCTTAGAAGGTTGTTTGATTAGATCCAGCAGGCTCGGGTCACTTCAAAACCCCCTCACTGGCATGGTATTCCATTATGATGACTACGCGTCCGATTCACGGGTCTCTCCTTGTGAGGCAGCCTACTTATCGAGTGATCCCTCCGTTAAAGTCAGGGTTTTATGCTCTCCTACGAATATAGAGACTCTCAAGGCAAGGAAACATAGATCAGGCCGCATACTTTGTCGATTCTTGCTAACCATCCCACGCAGAAGTCTTACAAGGGTCTTGAAAACGTGGCTATTGAGAAGTTGCAACTTGACGAAGCGCAACTGGATACCAAACGAATGTTTGAGCTGATGGCGTTCGAAGGCTCGCAGCCCCTCTATGCTCAGGTCATTCAACGAATACTCAGAGAAATGCGTCTAGAGCAACAGGTTACTGGAGGTGGATTCAGTTACAAAAAGTTTCTCCAAAGAATCGCCGAGTCTAATTTGAAGCCGGATCAAAGAGCATTTCTCCAACAACGCTTAGATACGCTCGAAAGCTTCATGGTGACTGAGCAGATCAGCAATAGAAAGTATTCTAGCAAGAAGTCTGGGACAAAATGGGCGCCAACCGTAAGTTTGAAGAATTAAAAACCGCGAAGCTTAGTTATACAGACTGATTGAATGATTTTTGAAGCCCGGAGAACTTATCATTGTCGATCTATCCTGTCCAACAATCACAGCGCCTATGGCTTGCTCATTGTTCAACATATGTCTCTCGATCTTCCTCAAGGCTCACGACCATAGCTCCAACATCGGCCGGATAGTGGCGCTGGACGAAGCACACAGATACATGGGCGATACGACAGAAGCTGCCGCATTCACAGACGGCCTGCTTGCAACAATTCGCTATCAGCGTCATATAGGAACTAGGATTGTCATTTCGACCCAGGAACCGACGATCTCGCCGAAACTGTTGGATCTCTGCAGTGTCACTATCGTACACCGCTTCACTTCGCCCGACTGGCTGAGAGTGTTGACACAACATCTGGCGGGTGTCTCAACTGTTCCCAAAGCTTCAAACATGGTAAATGGTACGGAGAACAGCGAGAGCATCGAAAGTGCCCTGGATGGACTGAATCCTCTAAAGATCTCGACTAATAGTCCTGGAATGGAACTCTTCTCCCGGATCATCGGTCTGAGAACCGGTGAAGCACTCATTTTTGCGCCCAGCGCAGTGGTCGGGTTGTGTAGAGAGATTCGTCCCAGTCAGGATCTGAGGATCGTTTCCCAAAAGCTAGCCTATGGTGTTCTGCATGTTATCGTTCGGGATCGCATCACTGCTGATGGGGGTCGCAGCCTCATGGCAGAATGAAGCTGTTACGTCTGTTTTCTAAATTTGCCTGATGATATTTCTCGGGAGCTGGATTAGTGACTGCAATAGAGTAGCTGGCCGAGTTGCTGCCGAAGATTGATTTCAATGATTAATCACCACTCCAAACTAGAACATCGATAGAGGTTAAGCATTCGAAATGAATCATGAAGCAATTGTTTTGGGCTAATCTCTAGGTCGACTTGCTATCTAGCCATGTACCCTGTATCAATTAATAGACTTGAAGACACTATAGTAGAATGACATCTTCAGGAGATTCTAGCCTTCAAGTCTTAGGATTTCTGTAAGAAGGCTCTAAAGACGAGCTGAGCCTAGACGGCGAGGCCTAATCACGCCGGTATCGCTAAAACAAGCTGAAAAGATATCTATATGGGCTAAGAAGTTCATAGCGGATATGGTACGATTCAAAAGGTGAAGGTTCAGCCAATATTGTCAATGCGGAGACGTCTAGCGCTGCCCGGGGCTTTCCGCCCATTCCCTTGACAGTAGTCCATATGAGTTATCAACTCCACTTGGGACTAAGCAAAGTATTGTTCATTCAAGATCCGTGCATGGATCATTAAGCGAGGGTCATTGTATATACCACTTAGCAGGAAGATAGCGCCCCGGCACCTGCGGCTCTACGGGGGTGAATATACGCACCGAGCGAGTTACTTCTCTAAAGTCTATCTGCCTCTTTAGCAGCTTAAACATCAACTACAAAACAGCTGACGGGATCGAATGAGAAAAGGTCGAGACCGTTCCAAAGACCTTGTGTCGGTCGTCCTGGTGAGCTAATATCCGGGTTTGAAACCGCTGTATAGTTACATCGACCAATAAAGAGAGACATCATTTCTGCTTCTGGAAAGAGAGGCAAGATCTAGAAAGTCAGAACCGCCCACAGTGCAAGACGCAACCTTAGGACATCCGGTAGTCTTGTCCTCAGCTCAAAGCCCCAGAAATACGAGGGTGCAACCCCCCGGTCGTCATCGGCTTGACTATAAGAAGCTCTTGCGCAGGTGCTCTTAAGGTCTTCCGGATAGTGATATAAGTATTCAGTGTTTCCTGAAGAGATAGTCTCGTAATCGGCTACACTACAACTTTCCAAGTTTCACATTGTCTTAGAAACCAGTCAGTCCACCATACGTGTAGTCAGGATCGCCGTGGAGAGTTCTTCTTAGCAACAACAGCAATATATCCTCAGAAGCGAAGCCTTGCCCTCCCTAGTCCCGCCAGCCCCAAGCCCTGGGGCTAGTTGGATGGCCTAACCCAACACCCCACATATACCTACATGTCACTGGTGGCTACTATCAAGGTGCCTGGTATTGATTTCTAGCGTAGTTCAGCGGTATATTCTTGTGTGATCAATCATATCATCCCCGTTCTGCTCTGAAGAGGGGACAATTGAGTCTCAGCTTGATAGCAGCAAGCACCACACCAATTTTAAGACCTCAAACGGTAGCCTTAGAAGCGGAAAAAGCGTACAGGTGCAGAACGTAAGCCCGTGCGCCCGGGAGAAAGTTGGCCTGGGCGGCTCGAGAATGCCTGTTCACAATGCACTAATTGGTGGTTGGAAGAGTCGATATCTTTTAGCCTTTTCGAACTGAGCCTCATAGGTCGTACTAGATCTTTCCTGAAACCAATTTTTAACTCATATGTGGATTGATGTAGCATGGCACAATGGTTAATGTAGAAAGAGCTTCGATTTATCGCTTACGCCGGATTTTGCTAAGCTGCTACAGCGCGTCGCCTTAGTTTACGATGGTTTACGATCCGGATGGAAATTTGACCATTCAGGAGTGATGCTATGTACAATATACTAAGAAAGGAATAGCCAGTAGACATGATAGTCAACAAATCAAGAATGTGCAAGAATGTGGGAGCTATGGATATGCTAAGGTTGAATGGTTGGCATTAAATTCCCTCTAGCACATTGAAGTACGGCTCTTTAATATCTAAGGTGACTCAAGAAGTCCTGCTGACTGTTCATGGTGTACTATGGATATACCGATCAGAACAGTAGAAGCAGCAGCATTCAAAATCAAGCAAGCAAGCAAGCTAGGCTATGATACACAATCCGTGGTTTTCATCTTGGCTTATGGAGACAAATTCTTCATATAATCTAAGCCTTTTGTCTTCAGTGCTCCCTGATTTAACAGAAAGGAGAGAGGGGTCAAGGAGTAGACAGAGAAAGACAAACAAAGAAAACAACCATCCGGATTGGGAAGATGTGAAGTTGCAAGTCTGCCTGTACCAAAGCAGAGCGATCAGCGTCTACGATTACAATTGTCTAATGATTGCCCTTTTACAGATCGACTCAGGAAATGGATGATGTCGGTATTTGTTTTTGGCGCTTTCGCCGCTCCGACCGCCACATCAAAAGCGTCGCCTCACAGCATCGCTAGAGAATATTTCACACACCACCCAAATTTCGAGCTTGAGAGAACTTTGGGGAATGGAATTGGCGGTATAGCATTTCAATTCAAAGAGAATATTCAGAACAAAGGCCTGATCCGGTGGGCTGTGAAGTTTGCTCTTTACGAAAGCCAAGTGTACAATCTGGAGAAAGAGATTCGACTATTACAGGTCAGTGATTGTAGAGCCTCCCCGGGCTTTGACTTTCTGGCTATACACATTCCGGCTAAGATCCTGATCGGTATAACGCCAGACACTTCGAGGCGCTCTTCACATAGCCCAGCTTCGAGCAGCCAACAACGATCTGCGGTCACCCACAACCGGGCCGAGAACTCGACAAGTTGCCCTTATAACCGAGTTGGTGAAAAATCTTAGTCTTCAAGATTTTGTTGACAGATTTCTGCAGCAGTTTAGGGATCAGCCCGCTGTAATATGGCCGAATCGATTGTTGTGGTACATATTCCTATGCTGTGCGTCTCAGGCTTTTCATATACTTCCACGTTCTAATGTGATCAACATCGGCGCCACATGCTCATCATGCCCAGTGACAAGGATTGCATGCGCTCTGGCATTCCCTCCAAACCAGCGCGATGACGACACGGAGCTATCGTTAGAGGAGCCGAGTACTTATCAGAGCAATGACCAGAAAGCTCGAGCAATCTTCCATGGAGATTTTGGGAACTGGAATAATCGTCAGTCGCCCTTTCCGGAGTCCTACATCCCGATATCGATTACTTACGGTAGCAGTCATCTTTGGCGACACAGAGCAATCTCAACGCGAGCACAACATTTTCCCCATTTTGAAACTTATAGATTTCGGTGAAGCGAAGACGGATTTGAAGGATATCAGCCTACCGTAAACAGGCCAGCCTTTATATGTAGAAAGGAAGCAATGCTGACTATTGTGTAGAAACCCGCTTGCTCAAGTTGGGACTATAACACAGGCTAATCTCTACGAGATTGGATGGGTGAGTCTGGGTTCTACCATTGACTATTTTCATCAATGGATGCTAAATAGTGTACTACGGTTTAGCTTATGAAAAGACTCACGGACGTGTATAATGAATATGACCTGATTCATCTGCCCAATGCAGATCAAGCTTTGTATGACCTTGTGGCGCGGTGCACGCACAACGAAGCCGCGCAACGCCCTTCGCTTGAAGAGCTGTCCAATACCATTGAAACCAAATTGGGGTTAGAAGAAAGTGACGGACAAGTTTCTTTCGTTGGTAACGAGTCAGATCAGGAACTAGAACGCATCGTGAGGGAATGCGTGTTAACCGGCAGCACAACATGAGACTCGATTGTCAAGGACTTATATAGGAGATAAATTTTTATATAATGCTTGTATATTGCTTTATAATTGATGTCGAAAATATCTTTTGGATATTTTTGTGCTAAGAGCAGGCATGCGTTAAGATGCTAGAATAGATTATTTCCAGCTCAGCCGACAGATACACTAGCTCTGTATGTGCTTCAGATCTGGGATCTCAGACAACCCAATCCTTAACATTTAGATATAAAAGTCGAAAGGAAGAAGAAGAAAAAACTAGGTAGTTCCGAATCAGTATTCTAGAGCATAGAGAACATCCACAGAGAACACTCTTCGAAGAGAACCAACATAGCGATCAACAATTTATTGCCCTATCCTATCTATGGCAGCACTTGACAGGATATTAAGTTTCATGTTAGCAACACGACTATAATAATCACATGAAAATCCCTTTACCTACAGAAAGTCTGAGACATGAAACTGGTCCAACTGTGCCAATGCCTCCACTTCTAGGGTAGTGCAATGGGGATCTAGGCCAGGGCCCCAGACCGATTAATACTTAGTGCAGGCATGAGGTCCCTTGCGCTGTATTTCCGGATTTCCATACAGAGCAATGTCCAATTCAGCTGTTTCAATGTTGTTCGCTTCCAGAAATTTTGGAACCTCAGAGACATCTTCTGTGCCCTTGAGAATGACTGACAGTTCTTTGTTTTGTGCAGTGCTCAGAAGCGAACATGACAACTCAATAAAACCACGAGTCTCATCGCCACTAGACGAAATATTAGAGAGATTAGCAAATATGTGGTTACCTCAATGCATGGGTGAAGTTACATCCAAGTGCTATACTTAATTCAGGTGGAATGGCGGTAATGAGCAAGGACAACTGTACGTACCGAGAAAGAGATATACCACACTCATAACGCATGGGCTGATAGTACTCTGAGCGCCATGCGCACTTAGGGCAGCATTCAGTGGATTCGACAACAAGATTCGCTATAGTGCGGTTTCTAGCTCTTAGATAGGCAAAGAGTGAGCGAGCTGAAAAAGCGTTCAAGACATGTTCCGAGCCTTGGTGCTCACAGAAGCCCCATATCTTTACTGTCCGAAGACTTGACATGGTTGCTACCAGATCAAGCTTGTCGAAAAGCAACGTATTCTTGACAATATGCTTATCGATTCCTAGCTCTTCCAGAAATGGCAGACCCTAGAAATGAACCAAGATTAACGACTAGTAAGCAAGTTCGCACGTGATGGATAAATAGGCAGAGGAGTACGAGACGAGGCGAGGAGTTGATGGCTACTATGAAGGTAGCCTCACAAGATGTAAACTATCAGTGATTCCAAGAATAAGTGCGAACTTACCTGGCTGAAGAGTGAGAGAGCCTGTACCATCTGGGCTGAGTAGTCGAGGTCTCGACGTCGACACGGGCCACCTCCACACGGGGTGATGAAGAGCTTTCGGAGACTTGATCCATATCGGTTGGTGATAATCTCAACTAATTCCTTGTCCAGGTCCCTCCAACCACCCATTAATGTCAAAGACTCTATGGTTCCGTTGGGGATGGCTTCAAGGAAATCTTCAACTCCACTCTTGGTGAGATAACCGGTTATGATCACTTCTTTCACATTGGAGAGCATTGGAGCTATTCGTAGAGCGATACCGGGGCAGATCGGGTTTAATCGAACTAGTTGCGACCAATCCACTGTGTTTAACCATTTTCTTTGGAAGAGTTTGATCGCCACATGCTCCGGACCCCGATAATCACCCATCAGAGGCAGAGAATAGAATCCCAGCTCTTCCAACACTGCATATCCTCGATTATTGTTTGGATCCGGGCCTCCAGATCCCGCTACTTCTGTGGCAATAATGGGGGAAAGGTCTTCTGCACCAGGTGTGCTGGTGTTAACATTAGGCAATGAATCACCGCCCGCGTGGGTGTGGTTGACGTCTGAACTTTCCGAGTCTCCAGTAGTGGATGAATCCTCATCATAGTCATTGTCTGAGTCATCCTCGTCCGACGAATCGGACGAGTACTCATCTTGTTGCACTTCGGAAGTACTTCTGAATTCCAGAGATGGAAGTCTTGTGAGATTCGGGCAGGAAAACAGTAACTCCCACAAGAGATTCATCAGCTCAATGATTTCGGGTCGGGGGCAATATGCTTGAAGCGAGATGGAGACGAGGTTTTGGTTTTTTTCGAGCTGTCGGAAGGATTCGCAGAGTAATCTGTTCGATTTCGCAACACGACAGGTGAGATGAAGTCGGGTTTTGTTGGGTAGTGAGTGGATCAGAGTTGATCGAATCGAGTCAGTCTCCCAATGAAAATCGTTCAGGCCTTCCATTCTTTGTATTATCTGATCAAGCTGGTGCAAAACGTCTTTTCGCAGATCTAGAATGGTGGGATCACTCGAGGCTTCTTTCTCTTCGTCCTCTATCTCATGGGACGGATTCCAAACTTTTAACACGCGCACTGCACGCAAAAGCCCATGTCGCTCAAGAAACTCAAGTTGCTTCAACGCTTGGCTGGTGCTGCTCATATCCTGCAAATCTAGTTCCAATTCTTCATAAAGGACGTATATCGCATTCCAGTATAGGTCTATGTTGAGCTTGGAGAGCGTTTGGAGGTCCTCTGGGCCAAGCAAACGGAGTGTTGCTTGAAGTATTTCTATAGGGAAAGAATTTAGTGGCGGATGACCAGTGACCAAGGACACGGGGGCCTTCTTGCTGATGGGGTTGTGAGCAGATGGAATGGCTTTCTCGTGATCCTCTGGTGAGTCAGCGCTTAGAGATTTCCTGAGGGAAGCCATCGGGACTGATGAGGAGTGGTTGGGATATATTGAAGTTGTGACTGAGGGGGAATACCAAAAGTGAATGTTGACAACTGTGTGGGTGAGATACTGAGTGGTGTAGAGATGGATTCCAGTCACTGCTGTGTGAGAGGGGGGAGATCGTACAAATATTATGGATTGAAAGATCGATCGAAGGATGGGGATGAGATTAAGGGGTCATTTATCTATGGACTTTATTTTAGTCCGGCCCTTGGAGGACAATCAGTCCTCACAATAGACCCGCGTCCATTGCTCGCAGTTACTTTGCAGTGTGGCATTCAGCGGCCAATGCATGACAATTAGCCGCGTAAGTAATGGATATCAAGAGACCAATGAAGTCATTGCATCAATATCCTTCTACTCAATAGTCTCTATAGCTAATCTGTTTTGAAGGCAGACTTCTTTTCTCCTTTTGCCTTAATCCACAACACTCGGGTTCCCAGTTTCCAGTGTGACAGAAACCACCCCATACTACTCTCCTCGTGTCTGTCACTTGCCCCAACAAGAACATTCACACATTGGTATCTTGAACCCCTCTCCTCAAGATGCGTTGCTGCTTTGCCATTGTCCTCCTCGTCACTGTGCTCGGCACAGGTCTGGCTCAGCCTGCCCTCGATCTCGTCCGCGGCCCGATCCCAACGCAGGCCAACTTTACGGAGTTGTGCCCCCAGTTCAACCTCACTTTCCCTAGACATGGTATGGATTATCATAACCCGATCATCACTGCCACCTGCTATGAGTCAGGCAATTCCTCGTCCAAAGTCGTGAGCGAGATGAACCTCAACCGGTAAGTCCCAACGTTTCTTCTATGATTGCCATTGCCTTCCTCTGCATTCGATTATCCCCCCAGCTGCGGCTATAACCTTCCAATGAGACCGTCAGCATTAGGCAAGAACAAGAAAGATGAGCTGATATTTATGATACCTGGCTTCTAGCTGCCTCGAGAACGACAATGGTACCATTATTCCAGCTATCCATGGCAATTTTGGCGCAGATTGCTATCTTCATACTTTTTCTGGCGTCAATTACACCGCAATATGTGAAAATAGCCATTTTGTCGACTTCTCCTCGATCTCTCTGGGTAAGATCATCACTCAAACAATTTACAAGTTTAGTCCTGCTACTTGGAAGTTGAATAAGAAAGTATCGTCGATCAAGAAAGCTGACTTTGCTTGCCATCTAGATTCCTTCCTGGGAAGTAACAAAGGTCTTCTCGTGTGCTTCGATGAGATTGCATGTGAAGTGAATCCTACTGACAACAACTCCATCCCCTGCCCAAACCAATCACTGGCTCCGGCCAACTTTTCGCATTAACCTACGTCTGAGTATCGACAGACTAGCGGTCTTAAGGTCAAACAACACAGACGACAGTGCGAAAGAATTCTTGAATGGGACTTTTCGTAAGGGATACGATGATCTTGCACGATACTGTTATGCTTAGCCGTACGAAGAGCTACGGGATGGTTGACCATTGAGCGTTTCCCACAACACATCGATGAAGCTCGAGCTGTTGCGGAATAGATAGATGAGTTCGAGATGTCCCAAACCTGCCTTCTCCTAGGTACCTAAATTAATACAGCGGGTTTTTGGTCAAGCACTTGCAATGTCATGTAAAAGAGTGATGCTAGAGTGAAGTATGCTAGAACTCAAGGTGACGTCGTACTGTCGATGCGTTGTCTGCTTCACTGTCTTAACTCAAATGTGCACACCCTCAATCCGAACATCGCGAATCTGAGCAATCAATTCTGTCCGATAATCCCTGTTCACACGGCACGTTCATACCCAGCCATTTAGAATGAGTAGACTATTCGTACATTTCTATTTTCTCATTACCGTTCTCAGTTTGTTAGCCACAAGAGATGTGCGAGCCAAGTATATCAATAACAGACAGCTGAGCCACGTGTCATCTTGTCTCTCAATAGCAAATATTAACATGTTCGACTTCTAAAGTTAGACACTCTCGCCTTTCTGGCCCCTGGGCAACAACTTCTCACCATGAAATTGTTGGTCAGGTACGATCATGAAGATCGCGCCAGGACACAAAGTTCATGATCGGAGACTTGAGAGACCGATCTTCCAAAATGCTATGTTCTCAAGCATGCCCGATCAGTGTATCAGGTATACTCCGGCCACGTCCTTTAGAATTGCAGTGTGCTTACACTACCGAAAGGCCACCATTTCATACTATCTACACAACTTTCTTCTTTACTCTACATTAAGTCCGAAGACCGATTGCCTCCCATTTTGGGTAATTCAGTAACAGTCTCCGTATGGTCGATCTAGGGTATTCGAGTCTGCATTGATGATAACCATGTCGGGTACTGATCTCCACATCTAGAATATTACTCAGAAGGCGAGTTTCCTGTGTCGTTTGAGGTTCTGTCTCTAGAGCCAGCAGTCCCATAATCTGAGTATACAAGGCCAACGCCAGACCCATACTACGATCAAGAGGCATTACGCATGACTTCAGCAGGTTTTAATCGTGGAAACGAAGTAAGAAATGGCTGCCCCAGAATATCGCAACCTGTACCGTCTATTGACATCTTGATCTTCACAGGCTACGCAACGATCACCACCTATGTATCAAGTCCTTGTGGTCGTCAGTTTAGTTATACTTATCGAAGAAGCGCATTTCCCTAGGTATGGTTAATGATATGTACCTTCTCCACCTAGATACAGTAACATTCGATACTTATATTGAACTAATATGATACTGAAAAGGTTCCGCGGGACACGTCACATTTGTCACATCGAACCTGTGACGTGTCACATCGAACCGTCAAGACTATTCATCACACGAGCTTTTATATGCAGGGCATGGGCCTCAATATCTCCCTACTACATATATGCGAGGGCTACCCAAATCACCTGCCCCGATGAGCATCACTCCGTCACAAGTACTCACCCTAACAGTGATCGTGGGGGAGATTATTCAAAATTGGATGAAAGACCGCAAAAGAGATTAAAACGTTTCGTGAGATCTCGCATACGAATGCTCGCGGAAGTACGAACTGATAAACGTCACGTAAGACTCGAAAATGATCGATTTATGGAAGAAAGATTTCATCACTACTGCAAATTTCATGAAATGGAATTTGCCGCAGAAGCGTGTTGCAGGAAAATCCATGACTACGAGAAAGATGGTCACGAGGCACGGAGTCAGCTGAGGGACGCATTGAAACATTGCTTTCACATGGTTAACGTTCTAGGAGCTGAAGTTGTGCTCCAGGATGTCTACAGCGCTCGAGTCGCGGCCATCACACAGCTGCTTAGTGTTATCCCCTTGATGATACAGCACCATCAAGATTGTCATGCTGGAGAAATTAACTGGAAGACTGTAACTCTTGATACTAGTCGAACAAGCTAAGGCCTCACATGCGACATGTCTGGAATGTCGATTTTCCTATCACTTGCAATTCCTGTGGCTTCTCTCTTTTTGCTTCTATTCTCTTATGTCTCATATTATAGGATCTTGATTGCCCTTTAAATCCGGTCACACTGCTTCCCACCTCTTCTCTTACGCCAAACTGCACCCATTTTCAAGAGAAGAAGTATGCCGAATCCTTGTGTGACTCCGACGAGCAGAGCAAGTAACGTAAAGTACCAACCCCAACCAAGAGATTCAGATAAAGGATGCAGAATAGCGACTCCGATCCCACTCAGACCGCTACGCGCAAGGGATGCAGCGGCAGATACGGTGCTTGGCGTCTCCGGATGGGTGTCTACGAGCAATGTGTTGAATGTGAAGAACAACAATGACTGCATGAAACCAACTATTGCCTGCACAGCTAAGACGGCCGCCGGATGCACACGCTGGTGAACCAGCCAACCTAACGCCGCGATCCCCAAATGCGTCACCGCGAAGATTGGCCACTGACCACGGACTCGAGCCCGTTCGATGGGGAAACCGTCGACTCCATGAGAATCCTCGGGTAAGCCCTCTTCGCGTGCTGTTTGTCGGTATCTAGCGTTCATCCAGGGGCCCGCAACTAAACCAGCGATAACAATAGCGAGCGAGCTTGGTAGATAGGCTAGTCCAATGGCCAGAGAAGAGAAACCGTACCTCGTCCCATAAATCTGGGGCCATGATGCAGTAACACTATACCACACGGCATAATTACAACTGGCAAGGTACAACAAAAGTATTGTATCTTTGTTCTTCATTATGGTGAGGCAAGCGAGCGGATTCGGAAACTTTTTCACTCTCCTCCCGTCGTTGTGCTCGAGGGGGCTTGTCGCGCTGCTCTTCTCAAAGAGATCCCTGGGTTGCTGACCTGGCTGATGAATAGTAGTCTTATAATCGTCTATATGACTAGGGCCACGTGTCCCACTCCTCAGTAGTGAACTTCTGTCCCAGTTAGGACCAAGATGTAGAAATGTCCACACACCAGCACCGTTATGAGCCCGTTTTCCTTGATTGCCATTTCCCACGACGTTCCTTGCAGTTTCTGGCATGAAAAACACGATAAGACAGAAATTTGCAGTTCCAAATATGGCGAGGGCGAGGAACACGTACCCGACACTCGCGCTTCTCCATGCGATAAGGCCACCTAACGTCGGACCTAGTACAATTCCAAGGTTTGATGCACTGATTGTAGGGCCAACCATTGTCCCCCTCTCTGCAGGGATGCAGACATCGCTAATGACTCCGTATGTGATGCTTGCGCTCGCGCTAGCACCCACAGCTTGCAGTGCTCTCATCAAGAGAAGCACTGGGTATGACTTAGCCGTGACATTGTTGATTGTCAGACCTATACTGCCAAGTGTGTAGACGATGGCAGCGATAAGAGCCACAACTCTCCGACCGTATATGTCAGCTGTTGGAGCAAACACAGCTGGGAATATAGCTGCGATGACCACATATAACGTTAAGGTGAGGTAGATTGCTTGGAGGGAAACCCGATATGTGGTTTCCAGAAGCGGGAGTAGAGGCAAGTATAGGTTCGCAGTAAGTGGCGAAACCAGACTGACAACTCCGACTATGAAAGTCAAGACATATCTGTGTTTCTTGGTGAAGATGGTATATGGTTGTTCGCTCGTTCCTGACAACCCAAGAGCTTCACTGCTAACACCAGATTTCGTTTGAGTTGAAGACATTGGAGGTTAATACAGCCTTTGGATTAGCACTAGTATCAAGTTTCATGAAGTTGATACGTGTTTCATCTAGAGGGTCGTATACTTGCGAGTTTGGGTGCGGGGATATATGGATGACCGATATTCACGCCTGAGTGGGGCCCATGTATGGTGTTCACGTCCTTCGCTAACAACGTCAGCCAACAGCATTCCATTATCACAGTGCGTCAGTGTGGGGTATCCACGACGTTCTGGCCTGCATATAGAATTGTTGTTTTTTGAACCCACGTAGGGACAATAACAGTTGTCAATCTTTGCCGACATGGTAATAATTAGCAACTATTCAGCGGCTAGAGAAAAATGCTTTGCTCATTTTGCCTGGGACCTTGAAGAAACCCTTGGCGGAAGGGATCCCCAGCAATTTACCTATCTGTCAAAGGCAGCATTTTACTAGAAATTATTTCACTTTCATGACCTTGTATAATATGCTTCTATCGATGGAAACCATATTGCGCAGCCATTCCTGTTCACTCAACTAGTTAAGCTTGCTGGATTTTCATGACAGGGTATGATACCGGATGAACAAGAAAGGAGACGCTGAGTAGACAATTAAGTGAGTCAGTTGTACTTCTGAATAGGCTTCATCACTTCTGCACTGTTCACTGACCCTTTCATTTTCTTTTATAGAATGTTGACTTAGGAGGGCAAATTTTCTCTCCTCTGGCTTCTGCCCATTCTTCGTAGGACTCAGGATAGCGATGGTCGAGGTCCATCATATATCTGACAAGTCTGCGAAACAATCTATAATCAGTTACCGACCAAATGGCGAAGGGAGAGTACTGGACTCACTCCTCTCTGAAGAGGCTGGTTCCTAGAATAGTCGCGGAGACCCTGGCTTCGAAAGCCCTTAAAATTACTGTTAATACGAGGAATTATGCTGCCAGAGAGAACGGAAGCTTACAGGCTGTACAAGATATTCCGTCCCACGTGGTCTTCCTCTGGAGCAGAAGGTGCGAAGAAGTTGTGATAACTATTGATGAAAGGCTGACCAGTCACCATCCTAGGATTCAACCAAACGCCAACATCGACTAAGATAGGAAGACAGTTCATTAGCAGAGAATTGATAGTATGAAACGGTCTTGGAGCACTTACACTCGTTATGCCCGTACATGCAACAAGGGTCAAACATGATAGGCAGGCCCTGTTCATCGACTGAAGCGTTGCCATCCCAGAAATCGGTATGCAGCAGACGAGGCTGGATTTCGCGGCCACCGGTCTCAAGGGGACGAAGCAGTCGCGGGATCAGCCGGTTGAATAGAACTTGTACCAGAGTCTCCATTACTGGGGGTCGTGGGCCTTGGGCTATTTCTTCTGCTCTGAACTGGAATCGCAGGTAATGAGTGAAGAAATGCTCCCAAGAATCACTCTTCGGAAGCGTCAATGGCAGCTGACCACTAGCCATGGGGATATGCCACCCGTACTTCATATCAGGAGAAATTGCGTTGCGGTGAAGCTCGGCTAGTCGCTGGGGTAGAAGGATCTGGTCTGGAGGCTCATCGTACATGTCGACAAACTCACAGAGCAAAAAGTGAACACCCTGGTCAGAGGCATAGCTGCCCCAAGCAATTGGTCTGGGGCAGAATCCTGGAACGGCCCGATATATAGCCTTCAGCGATTCAAACTCGCTTCTGTACATTATTTCACCGGATCGATAGTCAGTGACTTTGATGAAGTAAGAGACAGGCTCACCCTCTACCTCCGTCTGGATTTCGGCTGTGCGAGACCACGTGCTGTTTCCATGAGGACCTATCGAGATGATATTGGTATTCCCCGGCATTTCTGCATATATAGTATTAAATGACTTGATTTGAATCTAAAAAAACGCGATGCAGTCTGCAAGGCTACTTACGAGCCCTCACGTTTTCATCGACCTCCTCAATCAAATGTACAGGAATTGTATGGGCACCGGTAGCCCACCAAGCTTCCGTGGCACTGTTCAACGCACCGTACTCTTCAATTTTTGTGTTTCCATCGCTACAAGGGTTCTTTTCCTTCGAATCATCGTCCAATTTACAATTATCGAGAGGCACGAGAGAGTGATTTAAGGCCTGCATTGCATTGAGCTCGATGCTGTTCGATTGGACTCTTGCCTCTGCCTCGGGAAGCTTATTTATGTTCGATACCCGTGTCCTCTTGATGGTTTGAGGCTTTTCGTCAGCGGCTGAGGGCCCAATAATGAAGGTAATGATTCGGGTTCTCAGGCTTTCTCGGAAAATGAGAATGTTTCGGCCACTTTACTGCAGCCTAGAACTTCATCTATATATTTAGTCAACTTCACTATGTCGGGTCAATCAATCTACCCCGCAACCTCGCCCCCAACTCCGATGTGGCCAGGATTCGGAACCTGGTACGGATCTCTGATGACTAGACTGCCGTTGGCCCATGACAGTTGTCGAGGCGGCGGAGGTTACTGTAAGCGAGCCAATAATAATAGCATCCAGTGTGCACTGAACAACACATTTGGCATAGTGCCCGATGCAGTTGGTAGAAGAAACCAGAGATACAGTACATTTGGTCCGCGATCCTGTAGTCGTCGCAGATACGTTTCTGCTTATTCCCCTCGCCCATTGAAATGACTCGTTCACTGAACCTGGAAAGTCCTTCGCCAGCAACGACGGTTTGACCCAGTCTTGCATTGCATCATGATCACAGAATGGGAGACACCAAACGGACGAACTCTACATCGTCCTCAGACGCTTTACTTGGGTCTTCTGCTCGATTAAGCCTAAATCCATCGAGTTCGGATGAAACGGAAATCAATTCGCACATACCATCACGCAAATCACTACTTTCTCGTCATTTTGCGCTCTCCTCTCGTCAAACCGCTGTTTCAAGTGAGGCCAGCACCAAAGTACTCGCCAACGCCAAAGGCCCTTTTGGCATCACTACGGTACACCGACCCATCAGCACTATCAATCCAATCGCGCAAGTTATATTTATTCATGGCTTAGGTGGTGGCTCTGAGCACACATGGACCAAGGATGGAGTACACTGGCCTCGCGACCTTCTTCCGCAACAGAGTCCTCTTCAGCAAGCCGGTATCCACGTTTTCGGATATGATTCGGACTTTAAAAAGAGCAGCACTCTTAATATTTATGATTTTTCTAAGTCTTTGCTTAATAGCATTCTGAATAACCCTGATATTCGGGCGTCACAAGTAAGCCAACAATTGACTCCATCAAGCTCCATCACTAAGGTACACCCATGTTGATTACGCGTAGTGCCCGATCATTATGATTGGTCACAGTATGGGAGGACTCGTCATGAAAAAGGCATTTATCATAGCGAGGCAGACGGCTATTTATGAAAGTATCTGTCTTCGACTTAAAGCAATGATATTCATTGCAACACCACATACAGGATCCGGATTGGTGCCTATCCTTGATCGGGTCTTTCGTCTGACAAGTGGATTGAAGCCCTACCTTGAGGATCTGACAAGGAACTCCGTGACAGTTCAATCAGTCAACTCCGATTTCCCCACTCAATCAGCCGATCTCATCCTATATTCTTTCTATGAGACCAAACCACTGAGCCTTGGAGGGGTTCGGGATGTTATGGTAGTGCCAAAGGCAGATGCTGTGCTGAATTATCCTCATGAACAATCAGCCTTACTCTATGGAGACCATCGCAGCGTATGCAAGTTTAATTCGGCCGAAGATCACAATTTCATTGTCTTATGGCAAGCCATAGTTGCTTGTATCGAGCAACTGTGTCCAACCGCTAAAATAGGGGATCCCGAGATTGAACCAACAGCGACGGAGATTGACGATGACCTCGACAGGTTACTTGGAGTATCTGAAGCTCCAGCAGATGATCTCTACAGAGTAAGATCTGAAAAGTTGCCAGGAACCTGCAACTGGTTGACGGAAGACACCAAATACCACTCTTGGATTGCCATTGATCGCGCAACGGTACTATGGGTGCGAGGTTCTCCTGGAAGCGGAAAGTCTTTTGCTGCCGGGCATGTCATAGAAAAGTTCGAGAAATCACCACATTATTGTTGTTATTACTTCTTCAATCACGGCGACAGAGGAAAATCGTCCCTTGAAGGGTTTCTGATTTCCATGGCTTGGCAGATGGCAAATATCTACAGCGATGTCAGACGCCGGGTCGTGGACATCTGTCGAAAGGACAATGATTTGGCAAAATCCGGAGATTTTCGAATCTTGAATCGAAAATTCTGGGAGCAGGGAGTTTTACAGGCTTCTCTGGATCATCCGTGTTTCTGGGTTATCGACTCGTTTGATGAATGTCGTGCGAGTACTGAACTTGGCAAATTCATCAATCGCATAATTGACAAGTTAAATGGGAATGTCAAAATTCTGGTGACCTCTCGCAACTCGGTAGAAGACTATCATTTGTCTATGAGTCGTGTAATCAAGAGAGACATCGAGATTCCCGACACCCAAGAAGACATCGCGAAATTCTTGGACGCTCACAAGCATTCCATACCAGGATCGACCTCTCATGAGCGTGATACATTAAGACAGCTTATATTGGAGAAGTCCAATGGGTGCTTTCTATGGGCAAATCTCGTGCTAAAGCGACTTCCAAAGATTATTGGCTCTCAAGCTCGTTTCCGAGCGCTCGAAGAGATGCCCCCGGGAATGGATCATCTCTACGCAAGGATATTAACATCGATGTCTCAAAAAGAAAACACCATGTCCAGGACAGTCCTCATGTGGGTTTCTTGTGCCATTCGTCCGCTGAAAACGGACGAGCTCCAATTCGTGCTAGAGAACGTGGTCATGGATGAGCTGGACGACATCGATTCCATGGTATCAAAATATTGTCATGATCTAGTGTATGTTGAGAACTCTAGAGTTAAGATGCGCCACGCCAGTGCGAGACGCTTTTTACTCCGGCATGACATCAACTCTGATTTACCCGATGACTTTACCATCTCGGAGGAAGAGGCTCATAAGAAGCTAGCCTTGGCTTGCTTAGACTATCTGAATGGGCCTGAGATGAAGACGAAAGCGAAAAGAAAGATGGTCGCGTCGACCCCAACAAAATCTGTATTCATTGACTATGCCTGTCAGGCTGTACACGACCACGTGAACCGAGCCTCGGCATTGGACTCTGAGGTGCTTTCGAGTTTGGCTACCTTCCTCAAAACTAATATCCTTGGTTGGGTTGAGCACTTGGCGGGCTGCGGAGATCTTGAAACTATCCTTCGATTCGCTCGTGTTCTGAAAGTGTTTCTACGGCGAAAATCCAAAGTCGACCTGCTGCTCGGTGACGATGTAGTAGTCATTGACGCTTGGGCGAATGACTTGATATGACTTGTCAGCAAGTTTGGGCGCCAACTTCTCATGCACCCTGAATCTATCTTGCAACTGATACCGCCATTTTGCCCAGTGGAGTCAGCACCTTACAGTCAGTTTGCACGTGGAAACCATGCTTCATTGTCTGTTGTTGGGCTTTTGGCATCTTCTTGGGATGACTGTCTTTGCACAATCGTGCTAAACGAACCTGTCACGGCGTCATCGCGATCTGTGGCAAAAGAACGTCTTCATTCACTTACATCATCTGGGATGTATTTCGGTATCGGCACGTCAAAAGGAAGGGTTGCAATTTTTAACGAGAGGACTTGTCAAGAAGAGAAGAGTCTAGAGCATGGCTCTCCCGTTCTGCAAATGCGATTTGCCGAGTCCAAGCCGCTTTTAGCGAGCGCTAGCAAGAGAGTCCTCCGTCTTTGGAATACTGAAACTTGGGAACAGCATTGGGAGATACGCTTCAAATCCCCCTGTCTCGCGATGGCATTTGTCGACGACGATAAGCTCCTTCTCTTAGCTTTGGCGAATAACACCTTGCTTGCATTGAATCTTCTTGACAGAGTGGAATCAATCACTACGTGGACAGACATCCTTGATGACCCGCACAGAGATTGGTATCATGGCACCTCGCCGCAATTCGCGTCATTCAACCCTGATCTAGGTCTCTTGGCGATCGGCTACTCATGTCGTCATGTTCTAATATACAACTACGACATGGAATCGTATGAGGTGTTCCACCATAGAGAGGGACTTTGTGACTACGTCGAAGAGCTGTCGAATATTTCGCTTTATGCTATGGCCTTCAGCAGATTACCTGATACATCTCTGCTGGCAGTCAGTTATAGCACGGCTGAATTGGTACTATTCGACGTCCAAAATGGTACGGTGCAAGCTACAATCACATCGGCATTCTTCTCTCGCCTGGAGTCATCCTCTGACGGAAAACGTTGGCGGGCGCTCGAATGGATGGCACCATCGAACTGTATGACTTCGAGACTCTTCATAAGCTTTATCGCATACGACCAGATGAAGGCGCCGTCTCGGCTCTCACGTTCACAGCTGATAGTAATCGTTTTCTTGTTATAAGAGCTGGAGGACATAATTGTCGTGTTTGGGACCCAGCTGCTCTTTATCGTCGAGACGTTGGACACGAAAGTGTGCGATCCCCGTCTTTGGGAAGCGGGAGCCAAGATGGGGTCTACGATCAACCTGACAATGAGAGCATGATGGTGAGCTCAGTTGAATTCGATGCGCAGGGAGAAGTAATCTTCGTCGGAAAAGAAGACCACTCAGTTTCGATCCATGACGCAAAAACAGGTACCTCGCTGGGAGTGCTATTCTCGCACGTCGGCTCTGTCAAATCCCTCAGTTTCATCAATAAAGGTCCAAAATCGATTCTAATCAGTGCAGATTCAGCGGGATTCTTGATCCTCCATCACCTCAAGAAGTCGGGTAAAACCTGGAGTGCTGAACAGCTTCATAAGCATCGAGGGTCTGTTACTGGTATCCAACAGTTTCTATGCGACAAGGGAGCTAAATTGCTCCTTGTCTACTCTAATCCTAAAAGTACGATATTAGAGTTGACCACTGGAGAAATTATTGCAACTTGCATAATCGAGAGCTCCCAGGGCCGACCCGGGTATTGGCTCCAGCATCCCACCGATGATTCGTCCCTCCTATTCGCAGATGGCTACTTGGTCTACCAATACGACTGGTCGACTTTGGAACGCTTGGGAGGCTCACATAATGGCATAAAACTGAAGGTGGACCTTACAGAAGAGCTGGTTGTTGCTGCTGCCACATCTCTCTTCTCCCAGTCGCTAGCGGTACTCGCCATGACCTTCAAAGCGGTCAGGAAAACCAGGCAGACAGCCGTAAAATGCTTCACGGTCCAGTCATTTGATCTGGGATCATCGGCAGCGGATGCCATCAATGAGTACGAGGCAACTTGTGAAAAGATACAGCTGCTAATCGGAATGTTCCGCGACCGTGTCGTGTTTCTGCACACTGATGGCTGGGTTTGTTCCGTCAAGGCTAGCGGGATGCGTGGTGAAGGCGAGGGAATTATGCATCACTTTGCGCCCCCTCGAGAGTGGCTACAGTCTAATCGGGATCTTGTGATTCATGTCTCGAAGGTTGGGGATGTGGTGTTCGCAGTCAAAGACGGTGTGGCTATCGTGAAGCGGGGGCTCACAAGAGTCGCGCATATAAAACGCATAGATTAGAGCGATTTGAAATTCAATGTGAAATCGAAAGTGCTGCTGAGGGCCCAAATATTGCTCTCGTTTTCAAGAATCTAGACCCCCTTCAGCCCTGGTGCTATAGAGATGGCCTCGAGCCCAGAGAACGTCCCATGTTTAGTTATGTAACGGACCTCATGTATAATCCACATCCATTAATTGGTCAAACCTCCCCGCAAGAAACCTTCTCGGAGATCTAGTAACTTACGGCAAGCCAAATTGATCCCTCTGATCATGCCGGACAAACTGTCTTTCAACATCGTTGGATCGCTGAATTGTTCAATCTAATCAAGTTTACTTTTCCGTTCAGTGGAATGGGCGTGCCATTGTGTCGGAGTATACAACCCCTTGAGCGATAATAGCACGCGGCGAGCCCGAGAAATGCCCCCACGCGGGTGGATGATAGTGAAGTCATCGCGTCAGCACATTGCTCCATAGAGTTGGTGGAGGTGGAGACAGGCGTTAGGTCCAATCCGTATAGACCTCAGTAGGCGTTTCGAAGCAGCCCAGAAGTGGCAATACGATGCGGTGATAGGTCGTGACGCTCCCGATCTGTACCCCGTAGACAGTGCGCGTCTTACATGTCTCGAAATGCTTAAATCGGATATCGCACCCGAAAAGTTAAGTCTCGAATGGCGTGCGCACTACTGTACATAATAGCGGTGACAAATTTCCCCAACCCCTTTCGTTGCGACTAATCCCTGTTCGACAGGTCTCAGGGGTCTATCGTATGCGCATAGAATAAGGCCTCTTATCTCTGATCTTTCGGGAAGTACAAATGCGCGCTTTTCTGATTTCTTCGAGCGGGGAAACATGAAGGAGTGAAACTATCTCTTCTTTTATCTTGACTCTTTGGTTTTATAGATTTTTGGGGAGGAAAAAACGGGTTCTAAACCGCCTATCTCACCATGTCCTCCGTCCCGGACCCTGCGGTGATACCGCAACCGGAGGCCCAGGATCCCCACGATGCCAAGTCCGACCTCGAAATGTCGTCCAAACGCACCGTGGAAGGCGGTGTCGTTGCTCCGGCCCTGACCTCTGCCGATATCCCCGAAACAACCAAGTGGGAAATCTGGTCGTGGTACGCCTATTATATCGGTGCCAATGGACTCTCTCTTTTTAATTTCGGGCCCACGATTGCGCAGAATCTCTTGTCACAAGCAGCACCAGCCGACACCGGTCTTCTCCCATTTGCCGGCGCTGAGCGCAACGTGAACAGCATCATTCTTCTCGCCAACGGCATCAGCTTCGCTATTCAAGCTGTGCTCTTCATCATCATTGGTTCTTATGCCGATTTCGGCACTGCTCGTCGCTGGATCCTCTTGTTCTGGTCTATCCTTGCTTACGCCATTGGTTTTGCTTGGCTCGGCGTACATGATCCTTCAAAATGGCAACAAGGAATCGCCCTCTATATCGTGGGTCTAATTTGTTATCAACTCACTTTGACTTATTGGACTGCGGCTTTTCCTGGACTGGCACGAAATACACCTCACCTGAAAGAAGCTGCTAGAGCATACGCCGATGGAGAGATATCACAGCAAGAATATGACCATCAAGACGAGATGGAACGCAGCAGGCTCAGCAACATTGCATTCTATATCCAGAGTGTCGGCGAGATCTTCATACTCGCTATCATAGTTGGCATACTGTTTGGTGTACACGTAAACGCAAGCACCGCGAACAACAACTACGGTCAGAGCGTTTTGATCGCCTTTTCCACTGCTGTCTGGCTTGTTTTATCGATCCCCTGGTTCGTTATCGAGAAGAAACGGCCGGGTTTGAAGATCCCTCCGGGTCAGAACTTCATTTCCGTCGGCTTTTGGCAGCTGAAAGAAGCCTTGGGCCAGATTAGGCACTTGAAGCAAAGTCTCATTTACCTGGTTGGGTACTTCCTTCTCGGAGATTCTCTTAACACGACAGTGACCGTTATCGCAACATTACAAAACGAAGTAGTCGCATATGACACTTTAACGCTCACGTATCTCTATATCGTTGGCATCGCGGCGCAGGGTCTTGGTATAGGCGTCTTTTGGCTAATCCAGAAGCGATTCAAGATCAGTGCCAAGATGATGTTCAATGCCGTCATGGTCGGCATTGTTCTGCTGGACGGCTGGGGTATGATTGGTAACTGGACCAATCGTTTTGGTTTCCATCATGCCTGGGAGGTCTGGGTGTATCAAGTCTTCTACGGCTTGTTTGTCTGCCCATGGTACTCCTATTCACAGATCATGATCTCATCCGTGACGCCACGCGGCCACGAGTTCCTGTTCTTCTCGCTGTTCACGATTATTGGAAAGACCTCGTCGTTCATTGGCCCGTTCGTCAGCTCCGCGATCATTTATGACACGCCAGGTCATGATGGTAACAATGCACCATTCTACTTTCTATTCGGGTTGAGCCTGGCCAGTGCCGCCGGTCTTTGGATATTTTTGGACTTGGAAAAGAGCGCACGGGAACAGGAAGCCTTCTTGATTCAGGAGAAGGCGAGGATGGACGGATCAGAAAGCGAATAGATCTGTCTGAAATCGCCTGCAGGCTCCTTTCTTTCGCCTTGCCCAACTAGAGCCGAGAGAATTCGAAAGTTTGCGTTCAACCTTTGACGGCCTCCACTTTCTGTTACCTCAAGTTATGATGATACCCAATTCGCCTGCCCATTTTTGAGCTGGGTAACGACAGATCAACACTTATCAATCAGTCAGAAAACGATGCATTCATTCTCCGTGATATAATTACGTTAGGTATTTTCTATGAACGTCACAACCCGTCAATTGGCGGAAGAAGGTAACTTGTAACATCTAAATGAGATCTGATAGGGGTTCCTTGCACATTCATAAGACGCTGATCAAAGTACAAAGTATTTTCATCAATTTTTCATCAATCGCACCCAGACGAGGTTAGCTGGATCGATTCATAGGTGGTACAATAAGCCCTGATCTACTGGACTGCATGATTGAACAAATCAGATCCAATTCTCGGTAGCAACTAGCACATTAACCACAGTAACCCTGGTTAACTATTAAGGCTTTATTCCCTTCTAATACCCGTACTACGAGTTGACCTACGAATTGAGACAACCTACCACGACTAATCGTCAAATCGTATGAACGGTAAGTCACAGGGGGGCAGAAGCCTAAGGTAAAAACTCTCAAGGCTAACACTGGCAGGATATTCTAAGCATGAAGCTCAAGATGGTTAGATTGATGGTCAGATCGGTTCTAAAGGGTAATATCATGGCCATCATTCTAGTACATATATCCACCCACGATTTCAAAAAAAAAAAAAAAAAAAAAAAAAAAAAAAAAAAAAAACAAGGGGCTCCCCCAGACCAGCAAGTTTCATGGTCTTGACGCCATCAGTACCGACATTGAGTTTGGTACCGGGCCCTTCCTACTATCGCATTGAGTGCAAGTGTGTGTAGTACGTTCAAAGGTAAAATCACAACAAATAGCTTCGATTGCAGAGCTAAGGTTGAAAATGATATCCATAATCAAGAATATCAAGTTGCATTTGTCTACAATTCTGGAGTAAGTAAGACTGCCTGGCTTGTGCTACATCTGAGTTGGGTCCTTCACGGAGTAATCACTCATAGCAGTACCGCGCCAAAAATCCTAGAGTGTCTACTTCTGTAACGGTCTCTGCCAAGTATTAGATCCAGGAATGAAAGAGAACAACACTTGGGAAAATTAACGTAGGGGTTAAAAACTTCCAAGGAAAAAGGGGAGAAAGGTTGAAAGATTAAGAGAAAAGAATTTAGAAAAGGAGAAAACAAAATGAAAGGAAATTAAGGAAAGGGAAACGAACGAACGTAAGAAAGACAAAGATAAAGAGAAGCAGCAATGAAGAAATAACAGTAAATTGGAAAGTAAAAGAGAGAGAAAAGGATATCTCAGACTTGAAATCTCACGCTAACGGGCTCAAAAAGTCCTCAAGTAGTAATCTGTGCTCTTCCATCCTCTTCCAGAACGCATCATCTATCCTGTGAGTACCAGAGAGGAATGTCTTCAGATGCTTGAGAGAATGTGCTCCTTCCTTTGGTTTTGGTGCTTCTGTAAGTCCGTACACCTCTTTGGCGATCGTATTCCAGTTAGTGGGCTTGCTAGCGAGCCTGTCAAGCTTCTCCTCGTCGATTGCGAGGACTTTATTGATGAAAACACCGATAAAGTAAGTACAGTCTGGAACGAATTCCCTGGTGCGTGGAAACGGCCAAAAGCGCGCCTCGATTGTGCTGTATTGTTTGCCTTTTAGATTAATAAAAAACTTCTTTAGATTGGGCCTGTTATTTGTGACCACTTTATTGACACCCTCTACATCTTCTTGCTTTTTCAAGAGATTCCAAATTTCATTAGGGTCTTTGCAGCTTTCGAGTATGGGGTAAAGTCTCGCATGCTCCTTCACGTTCCAGCCGGTCATAGTCGTTGGCGGAATGTTGGTAGGCATAAAGCCATCGAACGCCGGCTGGAAAAGAATGGCGGCCATGGCTATCTTTCTAGCCACACCAACATCAGTCCTGAGCTGCTCCGTCTTCGCGGGGTCGCCGAATGAGATATGCATCTGAGTGCAAGCGAGAATCCAATGTTGAGGCTCGGGGGGAAAAGAAAGGCTCCATGGCATCGTAGACACTTTCCAGTTCTTTGTATTCATCCTCTTGGAAATTGTATGTTTTGGACCCAATTTCACAGGAGAAGAACTCAGCTATGTGTGTTAGCTACACATTTCTCCAATAAGGTCTTGCAGAAGAGATAGTTACCCTCGAGTTCCTTATCATCTTCCATGTAAAGGCTCCTATCCTCACTCAATCCTGCCACCGGCCATTTTCCGTCCAGAGAAGGCAAGAATTTCGCGAGTTTACATTTCACCTTCTTTTCTTCGATACTGGTCAAAACTTTGTTGTACCCAATTTCCCCGCCTTGCATTCATCAGTTCTTTGAACGCTGTTTCCGAGGACGTTTTTACTGAAGGGGCAAGCTGTTTTGCCCTGGAGATGGTTTCATCATCCACCACTATAAGAGCAGTTTCTAATTCAACACCGATCTGTCGGACTTGGACTGGAGGACTCATTCCAAAGTGTAGAGAAGAGATATACTGATGCAAAAAGAATCGAATGTAAACAAGTTCGGCTACAGTTGCAAAAGGTTGCTCGTTGGATAATGAAAGAAGCTTCTGCCCATGATCACTGTGTCTTGAACATTATGAAAATGCCATATTTATATACCGCACTTCTATCTTTCAATCATTCATCGAGAGTATAGCCCATCAAAGTTGGCAGCATGTCAGGCATGCTGTGATCCCCAACAGAATTTTTGCTCGAAGGCATCTTGTCCGCAAGCGGCCACGTTGGAGGTTAGGAACTCCGTCGAGACATGCACAGTACTCTATGGTGACCGGATTGCTAGAGCGCTTCGTCATGGTATTCATGTTGGAGATTTACCATCTGGTATCTTGCAGTACTTTCTGGTATTCGCATTTGTGCATATTAGGAATGCAACCATGACTTATGAGAATGTTCGATGGAGATGTGAACGTCGAGGCAAGAGCATTGGACAAAAGAGCTGATGTCGCATCGCGTTGCCTCTAGCACTCCAATAAATCCAACATGGAAAGAGCTGCAAACGGCCGTATCTGAAACAAGAATGAAGATCCAGGCTGGTTCTGATAGAGTGGAGAAAAAAAGTGGTTGTTAAGTGAATGTTGGCTGAGCTTTCTCGCCACCCACCAACTTGAAACGAGCCGCATTCTGTCCGTCGAGTGACCAGACTACTGGGTATTTGGTGGAGTCCCAGAACGCTGAGATATGAGATAGAAGGGAACGGTGTTGCACAGCAGAACAGTAGCCAGGGGAGGGTGGTATCGAGAGGTGGCCGTAGGTAATGGAGACCGACGATGAAACCTAGCCTCATTCTACAATTTGTTGAGGCCGAAAACATGTTCCATCAGCATATTCCGAGTTAAGAGTATGCCGTTTTCATACGAGGCGAGCTTAAAGAGGGTGCCATGAAATATTCATGAGGGTGCATATCCCTTTATTGCCGTAATCCTGGGATGATGTAGTGATGTGAATCTCGCGGGTAAGTGGTGATCCGAGGAATGAGATGACGACGATCCTTACATGATTATGCTATCTTAAGATTGGAAAACTGTCTCTTTATGTTCTTGTCATTTAACAGTAGTCTCCAGTGCCCCGTAGTAGGACATACACAGGATACCCTCGCTTCTCAGCTATTGGGATAGACTCACATCTTTTGATTAAATTAGTCCTCAAACTCATGCCGCGATTGTGGTTTTTGTCTCTACTGAACATCAAAGAATAGTCCAGCCCACGTTAGACTGAGCCTTACAATATCACTTAGCATAGTGGTAAACCTTGGCCTACGACGCCTGAACCGTTCTATGTCATATTCCTTGAAAGGATCCCTCAGCTCAGACCGGCTGCCGCTACAATATTCCACTGACTTTGAAACAAAACCCAGCATTGTGTCACCCTTGAGCTTCTTTACGAGTAGCTGACATACTAACAGCCTTCTGATTCACAGCATCCGGTCAACGATATATCATACCTTTACGATACGACCGACACAGAGTCATCAGAACTTCGAAACGGAAAGACACCTATGATACTATCCCTTCCTCGCATCATACTCGATAACAGTCTTCCTCCAGCGCACTCCTGCACTCCTCGCCGATGAGACTCATAGTGTCAACTGAACGAGCAAAAGGCCGAGGGGTAGTGGCCCTTTGCCAACCAACATGGATGATATGATGGTGACGACTGCTGTGCACCTAGCTCTTGACGAAACAAGTCATTCCCAAATACTACGCTCTTTGGCTTTAGCCTTTAGTAAAGCTAGGACTAGGCACGTCTGTTTGTTGATCCGTCAACCACATCTTCTCATTTGCTGCATTAAGCAACAAAGATCAAAACAAGCAAGCTCTTTTTGCCTGTGAAGGGACGGCCTACAGGTTCCTTGGTGCCTTTTACAGCTGGTCTCAATGCATCAACGACTACAATATCAAAGAAGAAGGGGTGGACAGTTTCGTTTTGCCTTGGGAGCACAGCACTGTCGTGGCATAGATCTCCAGGCAGCATGTGGCATTCACTTGACTAACGAGTATGCGACTTAATAGCGCCTCTATTATGTCCAGCTTCACAAGATATGACTTCCTGCCATTGCTGTGTATAGTGCTGCGCATATGCTGTATATCTAGGAATCTTGAGCTCTTACCTATGTTCCGATTATGACACTGTTATCCTACATTCATGCATCGTTATAGTAAATCGCGCCTGTCTTTCATGCATGGCGCATGACGGAGATCGAATGGGGTTTCATCACTTAGCATATGAGGATGCATGCCATTAGAAAAGCAAGCCACGAAAAAGTTGTTGTTGTTCATAAAAACCAGGAAATTTCACTTTTCATTCAAACTCCCTATGACCTGATGAATCACTTTTTTGTCCATCCCTAACTGCTTTTTGATGGGCCCGATACGCCCCGAAAATGCCCTCTGAATGTCCTATACCATCTGAATTTCACCCTGAAAATTCCCCCCTCAAGACGCCCTAGATACCCACCATCAGCTGAGAATCACCCCATCCACCACAGAACCCCGCCGAAGTAGGCGCGAAAACAGTCATCGTGACTGTTGCCAGCTCACAGTCGCAGTTATCTCCAGTCTCCGCTTGCTAAGCGTTGATATAGATATCCAACCGTACAGGGTTCGAAGTAGAGATCAGCCCAGCTGTGTTGGTATTGATGTCTGGATGCACGTCGTCATAAGAGAACGCGTAGCCCATTCCGTCCATCAGATTGTTGTGCACCGCCTTCGCAAAATGATTGGTGGTATCGTAATTGTAGTAGACTTGCGGGCTAAGCGCTGCTGAGGGCTGAATACCGTCCATGTGTAGGGTTGAACGGTGGAAAGCGGCACAGAGTCGAGGAATTACAGCGCTCCGTGCCACTGTGCCATCAGTATTGGCAAACGGTCCCGAGTTGCAAGTCCATATGTCCATTGATGTAGGGCGTGAGAATGCGCCAGCGCCTTGATCGCAGTAAAGGTAATCTTTGTATCGTCCACTCGATTGAACGCGGCAGGTGATGATGCTGCTATTAATCACATCCTGCTGAGCATCGATGAGGAGGTTGACGGCCGTGTATTTGTTCCAGACCATGTCGACATAAGAATCCCAGTAGGTGTGGACTTCATTGGTCGGATCTTGATTGATTGAGCCATAAATATGAGGCCCAGAGACATGGACTCGTGTGCCATTGCTTTCAATACAAAGCTGCGGCCAGAAACTGCCAAGTGTCGCAAAGTAGTCGCACATGTTGTCAACAGTGCCAGGTTTAAGGCCTCCGATACTGGACGAGCTTTCCGTACCATTATCATCCGTATATGTGACATTCATGCCGACGGGGAGACTGACCCAGTCTTCGAATGAAAGATTGACAGTCATGTCCTCAGGGTCTAGAACAGATTTGCCGTGCGTGAATTCGATAAAGGCGAATGCAGTGCGGCCAGCAGGTGAGTCCAAATTGTTGGGATCAGGTTGAGCAAAAGTGCCGTCGGTGCTAGAGAAACTCAGCTCATCCATTGCGACGTAGATGCGACCACTGTAAACAGTTCCCGGGGTATCGAACTGGGTTGCGGGTGCTCCCTCCTTTGCGATCCAGTAAAGTTTCATACTGTCAAGAGCATCCGAAGCTGAAAAATGCATAACGCTGCCATCCGCTGGCCAATATTCCGTCGCGAGACCGCCAGCCTGCTGCGCCATGAAGCTGACGTCAATTGGGAGCTGGGTGCTGGGGTCGATGTTGGGGCCGGGTCTTGTGCCAGTGAAGTAGAGATGAGCTTTTCCTTCGCCCTGGAAGGCCGAATCGGCGATGGTAGAATTCCCATAGAGGAAACTAGTCGCAACATCAAAAGGAGTGACGGGGAGTGGTGAATTGACAGGGGTGGCGGCACGCCGTGGGGTCGGATGTTTATGGAAATGACCATGTCCAAAGTGGGCGGTTGCTGCTAGAACTGACGCTAGGTTGGTGCATAAGAGCACAGTGAGAAGGGGTAGTAGAGACTTCATGATTCGAGATGTACTAAATGAATCAATTGGAATCGTGCGGCTTGTAGGTGCGGCTTGATTAGAGGCTGCAAGACGCCGCTCGAAAAGGGCAGCTGAGAATCGAAGATGGGTATTGGAGTCTAAGGGAAGTGCGGCTTCAAATTCGCGGCTGGGGAAGGAAATAAAACTGAAGGGTGCCGTTTGGAATTACAGTTTGCTCAGTAGAAGGTGCCACTTGGTAAACACAATTGAGAAGGCACGGCTGGATATGCGGCTGGGGAGACCGAGCTGATGGATATAGCAGGTGGAGGATGTGTTAACCAAAGTTAAAATGCGTCAAGAGGTATGCGTTTGCCTCAAAAGAGGTGCATGCGTGTTGAAGGAAGTGTTAATGCTACAACAGAGGCGTAAATGAAGATGACGGAAGGTGCGTTTCAGATTGCGAGAAGTGAAAACGCACAAAGTGGGAAAGCTTCGTACGTGACCGAGTGTGTGACGCGCCAGAACGGAGAACAGGCAGACACAAGATTGTTTAATTTTGAGAATGGGCCTGTGAATCATACAGCTAGGCGGGATCGAGGGTAATTGAAACCACGCAGGACTTGAGTTCAATAATCTGGACCATGAACTATCTGATGGGCAGAAGTCAAAGATGGATAGATGTGCAAGGAAACTTTTAATATATGTGGTTTTCAGTGTAGCTTTTTGGATGCCTTGAAGTTGGTAGCTCTCCATGTAGACAAAGACTCGAACGAGCGTCACACTCACCAACAATCCCATGTTGGGTGCCCAACGTAGGGGCAAACAAAGGGATTGAAACTCCCCCCTCTTGCCCCAGATTAGGTGTCACGCCACACAATCACGGACCAACAGGACTCATACACGTGAATTTTGGGTATTCAGTGAATGCTCGGCTAACCTGTGATTGACAAGTTGTATCAATCAAGTACCTGGGGTCTCCGTTGTGCCCTGTAATCTGACAGCCGTCAGGGGTGCTTTTATACAGCTGTGCCGACTTTCTCTGGCGCAGTCATACTGTTAATTGGTTTGAATATGTTCTGGCTCTCTGCAGATAACGAGATACTCGTTCCGTCCAAGAAAAGGATTGACCAAAAGGAGGCAGCTAGGATGACCAAAACAGGTTGAAATCATAGATACATACCTTTGAAGCCCAGATTATCGTGAACCATCGACATTTCAAGTGGATGATGCACCAGTTGCCCTTGATATTATCATTGCCCTTCTACATTCCCAATAAGTACGTGAGCTTCTGCTGGGCAGGCTGTCAGGTAGTCTGCCAAAAAAAAAAAAAAAGTAGATAGCTCTCTGCTCTGGGTACTGAATTGTTGCAACAAAACAGCAGTTTCTGCCGACCGATATATATCCAGTGTTACGTAGTAATGCATGATAGTATTGTGGACAAAAGTTCTCTAAAGGAGGTCGATCAGATTTTCCAGATTGGCGTTCTTGAGTCGTCGGGCAGTCGGTTCAAGCTCGTTCGGGAACCAATCAACCAAACGACCTGATAACATCCCAGGTATTTTTGGTAGGTCTTCGTCTTCACTACCTGATAGCATCAGGCCGATGGCTATCCCAGATAGCCATGCCCAGACCATCCCATCACCACAGTATCCGGCTGCCACCCATTCTCCTGGCTTTACACCTTGGGCCGTCTCCCTAGCAAGAATGGGCCGACTAGTAAGTCGGCTATCAAGCCTGCCAACGAATGGACGCATATCGCCAGTGATGCAAACAATGCCAGTCCAGGTATTCTTCGTTCTGCCACCCACAGCTTCTTCCCCCCAGTGAGGTTCAAAGATGGTAGGAAAGATTCCACTAAGATGAGCCGTTGGGAAGGGGTCGATCTTACTGTCGTCCCAGACACCAACTGAACTGAGTGCTCCATTCTGCGACAAAGACATACCGCCACCAATCATGAGGTCGCCGGGGGCGCCGTCTTGGAGGTTAGGCCGCTGGGTGATGTAGTCAAACGAGGGATTGTACATCACCGACCAAGAACGAGCACCGTCGACAATTGGAAATGATTTGCCTGGCCTCTGAGCAGACATATGAGCTAGAACGCCTGTCATCTTATTCCTTAACCCTGGGACAAATTGAGTGGTGAAGCCATTGGTAGCATGGACAATGTGATTGCATCGTATGGATCCACGATCAGTAGTCACTTCATAAGAGAACCCGTGAGATGATTGCGTGCTCACAGTCTGTATAGACGTGACGGCTGTTCCTGTCTCTAGGAAAAGCTGCTGCTCAAACGAATCTAGCAGAGATTTCCACACGCAGCTAACAAGATGGAAGGGCCATAGAGCACCCGCTGTATATGATATGGCTCCCACGATGTGATTGTTGGTTTTGAAACGCTTCTCAAGTCAACACAGGACTGGGTATCTAGACTGGCGGGCGGCTGATATAGGGCCAGTATCCTTAGGGGGGAATGCAACAACATACCTCTCGCGCTTCTTCGGCATTCCACATCTTAATTTCCAGCTCCGGTACCCATTTCCGGAGATCGCGGACCAGCTTGAAACCTTTCTCGCGAGCTTCATCATTGATGTAGAGGTTGGCAGTCTCTACTTCGCGACATTCGGCGAGATCCCAGCCCTCCGACTTGCACAGATTGGTCAAGACCTCAACGTGCGCCAATTGAAACCGTACGAGAGCAGCCGCTCTCTCGTTGCTCATTTTCTGCCGTCGGAGGTTTGCGAATAGCTCATGTGGCGAGCTTTTGATGTGTCCGCCATTCCGTCCAGTGGCACCGGAGCACAGCGAGCGAGCTTCTAGGACGACTATTCGAGGTAGGTCCTGCATATGCTCTTTCTCGTCTTCGCTACATGAACGGTTATCACTGCTGCTCTGTGAGAACCTCCTGTTCTTTCGCGCACTTTCGTGCAGGAGTGAGCGAGCTACTGCAGCACCGGTAATACCGGAACCTATGATAACAACGTCGGCTTCCGTAGGCATCTGTGGGGACTGCTTGTTCACGAGATCTGGGTACGGAGGGTCCTCGAGCCAGTATGATATTGTGGGATTAGGAACAGGAAGACCAGGAGGCGCATTTGCACGTTTCAGCAGCTTTTGGAAATCTTCATTCATTGACAGGAGCATCTTTATGGCGAACCATAGATTCTTCAAAGAAGATTGAGCAGCACCCATCTTGACAATCGGTTTTAGTAGCTTTATGAGGTAGTTTTACTGTTAGCACTTTTGTATGTAGGGAGGATGCGAAGTAGTAGAATGGCGGATTGATTGGAGGTCACACAAATAATAGAGGCAATCAAGACGATGATACTTGGATGTGATCAAAATGGAGCGAATGTAACATCATTTCGGATTACCAACGATCATTTGCGCACAAACGTTGGTAGACATAGATGAGAGGGGTTGATCATCCATTGTCAGACAAAGGGCTGGATAGAAGCCGTGAAGTCCGTACTACTACTCTCCAAAGTCACGTGATCATCGGTGTTAAGAACTATCTTCTTCAATGGCTCTCATCATCACTTCATATTGGCATATCACCATCTCATAATCGTTTACAATCTGTACTGTTCCGTAAATCTTCAGCTTTGCCGCATCTGAAGAGTTTAATGGCATTTAGATCCAACAAGAGATATAGAATTCGGCATAAGAAGGCAGTGGAACCAAAGACTGGAACACGATAGAAAAGCCAAGAACATTCTCAAACATCGATCGACCGACTTCTTCAATTTCAAGCATCAAAAAGCTCCGTTCAACACAAACCTATCTCTTCGTCTTCTAACGTCACCAACGAAATGAGACTGGCTCA
The DNA here is from genome assembly GCA_022578795.1 of Xylariaceae sp. FL0255. Lineage (NCBI taxonomy): Eukaryota > Fungi > Ascomycota > Sordariomycetes > Xylariales > Xylariaceae > Xylariaceae sp. FL0255. The sequence continues at coordinate 260,934 of MU388843.1, read as the reverse complement.
AGCCACCTTACGACTCTCAAGCTTCAGATCCGTCCAACACTCCACGCAGCCAAGTATTTTGACCCAGCAACTCCACCTAGGACACCATCCAGTGCGCCGCTCACTGCACCTCTCACCAAAAATGGCGACCCCAAACTCGCAAACACCTCCCACAAACCCAAGCACGCCATCAAGCAACTCCCAGCCCCAGGACCCTTCCAAACCCCTCTCCCTCCCAGCACTCCCAGAAGCGCCTACCAGCGATTCATCAACCCCACAGACCCTCGAAGTCAACGGCTCAGCGCTGCGCCTAGACCACATGGGCCCACTAGTCGTCAACGAGGACGGGACCATGAGCCGCATCGCCAACTGGGATAAGATGGCCGAGATCGAGAAGGAGAATGCATTACGGATACGTGAGTTTTTTTTCTCTTTTTCTTTTGCCCTGTCTTTTCCTTCTCGCTTTTCCTCTTGCGTACACAAATACACCCACATACGAAAGTCTGAAGTACTGACACGGAGTTACTTGCAAAGTGGGAAAGCGCAACAAGATGCGTCTGGAGAAACTTCGCGCCGCCGCCACGCCAGGGGAAGGGTCCAATAGCCCTGCCGAGACCAACGGCGAGTCAAAGAAGGGTGCATAGGTTTTGTCTGCAAAATTTTGAAGTCTTGAAGTGTCTTTATTCCTATTGCTAATAGAGACAAAACTCTAGACGACTTGTACAACTAGCGTGCCACCTTGTAGATTATCCCAGCATATCGAGACCTGGAACTGAATGGTGTCCCACAACCTGCAAGCGTCCAATAATGCACGCAGCCTGTTTGATCTATAATTGCTTGTCACATATTATCCACACCGATTTGGCTGAGATTTTTCCAAGACAGCTAGGTGGCTAAGTCTCGCGGACGACATCCACTCGTTTGGGTATTTTAATACGTGCTCCCACCCTCATGACGACGAGCCAGGTATCGCTAATAAAACAAAGAACAGATATGCAGCCTCCCAATGTCAGTTGAACCTCATGCCCCTCGGATCCAGAGCAGCTGAGGAGCACTCATGATGGCATTTCTCCCTTTAACAAATGCTCAAACCGCCCATGTATATAACGCCAGCCCTTTAGTACACAGTACATCCATAACGGCATGCACACAGAATTTCTCAAGGTGATTCCGGCTTAGCTTTCGAAGATTCTTTGGATTTGGTCGTCTTTTGTTTGTCAAGCATAACGGAAACTGCTGTCTCACTGCCGCCGTTCTTCTCCATGACGAGCTCTCGTAGCCATTTGTTTTCGGTTTCTAAAGATTGAACCCTCGTCTCAAGAGCGCCGACCTTGTCACTGAGTTCCTTTTCGCGTTTCTCAAGGGCTTGCTCGCGGGCCTTCTTCTTGACGCGGAATCGTGCGCTCGCGGCCGTATTACGCCGTCTCTTGTCCTCCTCGGCGGCTAGTCGGGATTGCTCCTCAAATGATAACTGCCGACGTGGGGGAAGGGAAGCGACATCAGCCGACCGCTTCTCTCCTGCTACGGAAAGAGATGATCCATAGGAACCTTGTTGGGAACCATTATAGTTTGATGGTGGGATTGGCGCCAAAGCGCTAAGATTGTCCGAGAAACCGTTCACGCTTGCTGGTGTCGGATAGTTTGAGAATTCAAAATTATTATAGTCGCCTGAAGGCATGACGTAATATTAGACCGACGTGTCAATAGTGTAGGAGGACGAAAACGAAGCAAGTGACGGACTAAAGAAAATATTGAGGTGCTCGGCATCGTCAATGACGACTTCGTCAAAGAATATAGAAAATGTTGAAGGTTCAGAGTGTGCTGTGAAGTAGCGTTGATAATGAACGATAGCATAGGCATACCATCCACCACATGCAATTCGACCTGCGTACTAGGAGTTCCCTATCACCTCAAGGCCAGGGGCTATGGCACCATCGGGTCGATTGCGCCATAGCAAGCTATACTGTCGACTGGCACTAGGCAAGGGCCCGGTACGCGTGCCAAGAGAAATACTCCCCGCGGCGTCGGGTCAGGCCAATCAGACACTCGGTGAGATGGCTACCTGCAGCGTTGAGTTTGGGCCGGGTGGGGAACGCTTATGGAATGGCGAACAGAGGCGCCGCCCTCTGTACACGGGATGCAGCGTGGTGCAGGAGAGATTGTCTCGCAATCTCTAATCACGATAGCACTGACCTCACAAAGAGTAAGGTGCATCTCTGCTCCACTTAAAGATGAAGATGCTTGGTTCAAGGAGGATAGGAGCTTGGCAGGTAGGAAAAAGAGCTTAGGGTCTAAAAGATAAGGGATAGAGGAAATTGACTGTGGTGATGTGACGCAAAGGATCATCCCCTATTGCTGTGCCTGCTGATGACAGTGCGGGGGAGTAGGATGAGGAAATCAGACGTAGGGCGGAATTAACAGCATTATTGGCAGAGTGAGAGAACAGTCCTGCGCTGAAAGCCACTAGAATAGGAGATATATATCGCACTGACCTTGCAAATTGAAGTCAAAGTCGACAGGTGAAGTGGTCGACGAGGGTGTCTCGCCGTCAACACTCGCAGGCGGGGGGTGTGCATTCCCATGGACATTCGGCGTGTCCCAGTCGATAAAATGCGTGTTAGAGAACATAGCCAATTCATCATCCAAATTCGCAGACATGTCGTCCAGTTGGGGCACGGGCTCAGGGACCCTGTTGAGATCCTGAAGTAGTTGCGACATGTTTCCGGGTTGACCCCGTCGCCCTGGATAGCTCGCCATGACGGACTGGTCTCTCGTGGAGAAGGCTTTTCTCCTTGGAAATTACGCTGTGAAGTCTTTTGTCGTGGTGCAAGGTAATCGGATGCCAGCGGCGGGGTGATGTGTAGTCGTGGCCAATCGAGTCCGGGTGCGAGCGACAGTAACAAGGCGGTAATCGCAATGGTGGCCGTGAGATTCAGTGCAGTGCTCTCTCTTTGATTCAACCCAGATTCCGAAGCATTCGCAGAAGATGAGAATACGATGCGGCAACGTGGGTGCGGCGATGTCTGAGGGGCTTCTGGCGTGGTTATAGATATGTTTGGGTTGGAAAAGGCAAAATTCGATGCCCTCCCACCCGGTTTACCTTTCGGGTGGTCAAAATGCGCGAGCGTTTCCAATCATAGCAGCTGTGCAAAGCCCGTGGGTGGCATTCGTCAAGGTGGCTTCTCTGTATTTTTCATGTAGATTAGTAATTGGTTTTCCAGCGGTAAGACCGGGTATCCCAATGCGCTAATACCTACTGAATACTTCTATCACCGCTCCGGTCGGGGGGCTCAGCGGGGTAGAAAAGTGGGATTGCACCAAAGTGCTGACGCAGTACGAAATGCTAACAATTGTCTTTTAGTGTCACTCTGAGATTTCCGCGGCACACAACGTGGAAGTCTAGGAGTAGATCTGTACTACTAGCACCTACATACATGTACATATCCTTATTGATCCCTTGCATCATCTCTATCTTCAAAGAGCTTCATCGAATGTAAGCCTTAGCCTGGTGACTCCAGACCGGACAACACGGTATCATGTCACAGACATTTTTTTCAGTATGTGTGAACTTTTTTCAAGACTTCATTCCATTGGCTATCCACATAGCATACTACTAAAGTGAGCCCTTCGATCTTACCCGTGCTCATCATCCGAAGGATTAATAATGCTATTGCAGCTGAGCAGTGAGCATCGAGAGAAGGGGGGCTAATGGGAGTGATTATTCCGCAAATGTCTTGGCTCTTTGGAAACGAGATACCCCCAAACGAACAAACTACTGCAAAAGCTCGTAGTGCATAGGTACTTCTCGCTGAACCTGTTCACACAATATACCTGGCCCTGGTCGTCGTCTTCGTCGACTTACGGAGTACGATGCGACCTAATCCGTACTATAATCAGATGTACACATTCCGTAAGTGAATCTTCTCAAGATTCACGAACAGAGTCTCCTCAATTCATTAAGTTTCCATAGGCATATATCAATACCGAGTACAGCTCACTACATATGTAGGTTTTCGGGTATGTTCTGTACTCCGCCGTTTTCTCTTAAGCGGCACTGCAGGCAGAGGGAGGGCAGCAAGGTAGTAATATAGATAGATTTGTAATCGACCATCTTCCAGACAGAAGAATCTTGTACGCTTGGGACTTCCGATTTCGGTACTATTCCGGCAAACACCCGGAAATATGTGTCTCGGCATTCTGTCTGAATATCACCATCTTTCGATCTATATTGCTGATCGTTGGTAGTAATAGGCTGATGTTTCATTGTCTTGCTATTAAGTTCCCCAATTCTTCATATGCACACGTCCAGGTGGTACAGCATATTTCTTAGAGTTGCTGAGCTTTCGGCCAATCTAGGCAGCCAAGGAAGACCCTCTGAGAGAGGAGACCTCCACTCGCTATAGGAAGTCTCATATGCCCCTCCTTCACATTAATACTCCCGAACCAATTATCGTCCGCCAATGTTATTGCCATCGGAATACGCGTTTAGATGCTAGTAAAGGATGGTTGATGTACCATTCTATGCAAGCGGGGAGAATATTTGCACAACCTCGCTGCACTTTTTTGATGCGGGATTTGGCGCTTACGTGCATCTGCAAATGATGCAATGCAACGTCCCTCGGTCGATTTCAGTTCAGTGCTTTATAAGTAATTCTAGTAAAAAAACGCCTTAGTCAAGTTCACTGAGGGTTGTTGATTGGTGGTACATATATGTTTTCGACCTATTGGCATGCTATGATTCCACATCGTGTACTCAAAGTCATGGTGTTGCGAGAACATGAATTTCTGAGGAGATGATGACACAAATGATGCTGTCATGTTGCCAGCTTTGCAACCAAATGTAACATTAGCTTTTTATTATTCCCGGTGGTCGGTCAAGGCAACATAGAGCCTCAAACCCCATAGAGGAGGGGCTACAATAGACCGGTTGGCAAAAGGACCGCGTACCCTGCGCTAAAGATGCCAAGAACTCGATAACGATAACAGCGGGCAGCTCGGCAACAATGACATGTGAAGGTATCAAGTTGAAAACCTGCAGAGTGACGACGGCGAAAGTAAACAGGTTAAGAGTACCAAATCGAATCAGAAATAGAGAAGAGGGATCCTATCAATTCAGATAAGACTTTTATTATTATCAAGTGTTTTTTTTTCTTCTTCGTTTCGCGTCGTCCCTGCTCGTCGCTGTCTTTTTGAAATACAGTTGCCAACCAACACGAAGGGCTGTGACGCGTCGCGTGTCTGTCGCAAACTTACCTAACGTACTCACTGTCAATATATCGTACCACAGCTATTTCCTCGCCCCCTGGATTCGATACCGGATGTATTAGGATAGATACACACAGACAACTCTCAGTCCAGGGATCATGTAGACATGGCACCTCCGTTATCTCTTCCAATCACGGCTCGTCTGCCCTCGTATCTCCGCGTCGACCCATCCAATGCATCCATCACCAAGTCTCTGAACCGTCTCTCCCGCCCCTCCCTCCTCTCGGTCGTGCTCGACTGGTTAGATCCAAAGAACCTGCCTCTGTGTCGACCAATCTTACGCCGACCGCTCGATGAGGACGTTCAAGATGATGACGACGAAGACGACGAGTTCGAAGGGGACTTGTACCCTCCGCTACGGTCTATCGCTCAGCTGCAAGAGCTCTATACAGATATGCAAGCGCGCAAAGGTAGCCGCCGTGAAGTGGTAGATCGCATCCTCGAGGGCGACTGGTGCCAAGGACTCAGCCTATATCAGCTCGCTATGATAGACCAGCAATACCTCTACGATCACCCAGGGACGCTGAAATGGGGATGCTACAAGATCCAGCGCCTACGCACTCCTGCACATGAGGATGACATCAGAAGCGGCGAAAGAGATAAAGGAGTAGACAAGAAGACCCTCAACGTACCACGATTCCACCCAAGCACTTTCCTGCAGAACCTACAAGCTGAGGTCCTTCCCGACGTCAAGGCGCACTACAATTTCGAGCGACCGAAGGGCTTACCTCTCCTGCTACTGCGCATCTTCGTCATAGACTCTCCATACAATACGGACCTTGCCATCTCTTCCGCATCCGGAGTCTCATCGTCAATAGCGCGCACAGTGACGGGCTTTGACACATCCCGCACAATTTACATCGCTTTCCCAGATGCATCACCACACATCTTCGTCAGCAAGTCGCAAAGTCTCGGTCCAACCACTGGTCTCGAGACGCGATCCTTACGATCTCTCATCGTCGAGGGAGTTCCCAAGGCCTTGTCACGGCCGCGCGAACGGTACACTCTCGTGCCTGTCAACCTGCAAACCAAAAATCTCGACGCGATGTTAAGTCTACGCGGCGCGGGGCGCACGAATGCAGCGGGCGGGGGGTGGAGTGTGTATGCTAAGGACAAGGTCGCTGATGCCATGGCCGATAGCCCGTTGAATGCGATGCTGCCTACACCTCCTCTCTCAGACGATAATGCTACTGCAGATGAAAATAGTGGTGACAGTTCCGAAGTAAATGGGGAAGGCACGACCAGACGGAAAAGGACCTTAGATCCGGAAGCAGCCGAGGAAGAAAGGCAGCACAAGCGCGCTCGGCTTGTTGCGCGAGCTCGGTTTGGCGAGTCTGCCAAGATGGACGACGGTAAAGGAATTGAGCGCTTGGATGTTCTCATCGAAGACCCGTTCACGGCCGCTGTAAATGGCGACCAAGGAGCAGAGGAAGGGGAGGAGGAACACGATAACGAACGCCATGCAAGAGAACGGAAATCTCGAGGCCGTCGGAGTGCTGTTGACATCAGTCTTTTGGAAGAAACTCTCAGCGCGGATGAAGATGAAGAAGAAGCTAACGACGGAGCAGGCGATGGGCACCCTGATGATCAGAACACCTCAAGGAATAGGGATCAGGCGAGTAATAGGAGAACAGAAACGTCGGGAGCAAGAGATCGAGACAAATGGGCCTGGCGCCCGAATGTGCGGCTTGCGATGCACGGTCCGCACGTCTTCGCTGGCATCAGACAGCTCGTGGAGGCCGGCATCATTGACGGCGAGCGTATGCCGGGATGGATGACCGGAGAGGAGGGCGTGACAATGGGTGCTATACGATGTGGTCGGGTCAGGGGACATCGGGGCTCGGGTTTGTAAAATGTTGGGTTGAGGTTCGTGGGCGTCCGGATTTGACACATGGCAAGCTTTGTCGACTTCATGGTAGGATTTCGGAATACCCTTCTTGCTAATACAAGATTTACGAACAACAAAGTGTACATGCAATACTCCTGATTTGAGAAACGAAAGTTGATAATATCCAACTGGATGCACCACTGTTTGGTGATGATTTGTTTGCAAGCCCCTCTGATACTGGTATCGTGATTTCTTTCTAGTGTAGTCTTTTCACGCATCTATCATGCATGTCTTCGTTCCCTACCCCAGTTCTATCTCTTCTCCCCTCCCTCACCCAGCCCAAACACCTTCACAGTATTCGCCCAAGCAGCCTCACACACAGCCTGCAACGACTCCCCCTTCACAGCAGCAGCAACCTGGCCCACGCGCTCGATCATGCAAGGCTCGTTTCGACCCTTGACCATGGCACCCTCAGTCCACTTCTCCTTCTTAACTGTAGGCCAACGCTCAGGGATCTCAGGCTCCTTCTTCTTCGGCTTTTTCGGGGGTCTAGCGGGTTTCTGCTGTGCTTGCTGATCACCTAGCGGCGTTGTTGATCTCGTGACATCAGGTGTTGGCGTCGCGGTCGAAGCAGGCGTAATCTCCGCCGACGCTCCACCGGCCCCCTTCCCGTTCGCCTCAAGCAAATACCGCCACCCAGCATGCGTAGGCCGGATCTCGCACCAAGGGCCATCCGTCTCCAGCATAAGCCGATCAAGCGGGATTGTCCTAACAACAGCGCAATTCTCCTCCGTCTTGAAGCTGCAGCCGTTCGTCCCGATATACAGTCCCAACTCCGCCAGCTCACGCATCTCCTCTTCCGATCCCGTGAAACTATGCACCACGGCCCCTCGTTCCAATTTCTCGAGCTTCGGCCCGAATTTCTCCTTGAGCAAGCCGACGAAATCGGCATGTGCTGCACGTGAGTGCAGGAATAAGGGCGGTTGGGGGGATAATGATAGCACGAGATCTAGTTGCGCGGAGAAGGAGTGCAGTTGGATCTTCCGGCTGCAGTAGTGCAGACGGTCATAGTCGAGACCGAATTCGCCGAAGGCGATCAGCGAGTTGCCCGGCGCGGACTTGATTAGAGATTGCAGCTCGGCGATGATGGATTCCGTCTTTGCTGCGTCCGGCTCATCGGCCTCAGACACGGGCTGCTCCGGGTCCGGATCCGCGGGCATGGAGTGCTCGCTGGCGGACTGGTGCGCGTGAGAGGTGCCAAATATGGAGCTGGAGCAGGGGTGGATGCCTGCTGTTGTGTATATTATACCGGCTGGCCGAAGGCGTCAGCATGTTTTCGGAATAGAGTAGTGTTAGTCTTTACGCACGGTATCCTTGTGCGATGTTGAGCGCTTCCCTCGAACTTGGGAAGTCAGATCCCGTGACGATGAGCTTCTCGCATCCTACTTCTTGGGCGCGCGCTATCACGGCTTGTAAGTCATCTGGGTGGCGTTCTTTGCCGTGATATATCCCCTGGAATATCGGATCCGCAAGATTTATACCGATCTGTTGGATACGATTGACTTGTCAGTAAGGCTGGGATGCAGATTGGATAGCAGGATTTTGCGACAAGCTCCACAAAAACAAAGAGTCAAGTTGATCTCCCTCATAACAGGAACTTACATCAATGTATCGTGGCTTATATGTCGGATTTTCATTTGATGTAGCAGCGGTCGGAAGGACCGCCGCGTCTGCAGTCATTCTCGATATCGAGACTGAGAGAGGTCTCACAAGAGACTTCGAAGCAATGAGGCCAGCGGTCTTTGATTGTTGGAAGCAATTTGCGATAAATCTACTTCGTATCATCGAGCATCAATTTGCAACCAAGACTCGAGATGTGGAAAGAAAAGTCGGAAAAATTATTGGTTTCGATGAGTCACCTTTTCTTTCCAAGCATTTGCAGCAAGCTCTGTTTTCAACGTGCATGTGTGTCGATGCATCCTTGGCAGATAAATTGTATTCAACGGGGCTGAGGTCCTTTTAGTAGCATATTCTGGCTAACAGACTTTTCTTTTTGTGCATAGCTTCCCCCTTTCCAGCAATCCCCTTTCAAGTTATGCCCGGTTTTCTTGTCAACAGGGTTCCGTGTTCAAAGCCTGTCCGTGCTATTCTGTTCTAAGTCTTTACGGGCGCTTGAGTATGCAATCACAGGTGAAGCACGTTGTTTGCTTGTGTTAGCGCTTGTGTTAACAAACTGATATTATACTTGACTATCCGAAGCTGACTCCAGACTTAATATCGTAAACGCTGTCCTTCTCCGAGAAAGCGTCGTTTTCAACGAAGAAAAAACAGTCGACATCCTCCTCCTGGATGACATTTTCGCCTTCTCTGACGGCAAGCCAGTACCATCGTTCATCACTGAGTTCGCCGCCGGAAATGCCTGAGCCATTAGTGCTTTTTACAGGATTTTGCGGCTCAGATTCATATTGTTTAATCCCCCATCCAATGCTTCCAGCGCCGATTGAACGTAACTCAACATATTTTAAGAGAGCCCAAGCTCATCTTGCCTGCCAAGTGCGGGCCTGATCGAACGGATAAGATATTTGTAGAGCCCAAGAAAATTTTCAAGATAGATAATTCCTTTCACTTCCTCATCATTCCCGAAAGCCTCGCCATCTCTGCATTTCAAGGTTCCAACTATTGCAATACAATGCGGTTTTTCTTGAATTATTTTCTCTCTGCATATTTACCTTCTTCTCTACGCTGTTCCTCCTGAAGCGCCAGTCCCCAAGTGCACAATACGCTACAGCTCTCATCAACTTCAATGGAAATGATAAATTTACAACTCCGCTAGACTCCCTGGCGCGGGGATATGAGCTCGCCATGACACTATAACATGACTGCTCCCTTGGAAGTAAACCGACCACAATAGCCTAGATTCTACGAATGTCCGAACCCTCCACCACTCGAGCAGATACTGACGGATGCGCAATCCGGTCGTCACTCTCCAGAACAGGACTTGGACGCGACATAGCCCATGATTGAAGATATCGCCGCGTTGTCGTCGAGGTGTCTGTCAGCGCCGCCGGCTACTTCTATGAGCTCCGCTTGGGAATCGGCACGTCATAATGGGCAGTCATCGATACTGACTGGAACTATCCGTACAGGCTCGATGATTTCCAATAGGCAAAGGGAATATAAGTGAAGATGTAGTTTTCAGGACCATACATAGAAGAACAGGGGCTGAACACATCAGAGCCTAGGATAGTGTGACGATAACCGGTTTGATCGAAATGATCAGACAACTCCCTCCAAATTGAGTAGGTTTAAGCAATGTGATGCTTATTATGAGGCTATGGATGTTCAGATGACTTCAACTTTATTTGGCACTTGGAGAAGTTCTTTTGGGTCACAATCGTCGCGGAGACAGAACATAGGTTCGGCTCAATTGGTAATGTCTTATGAGAAAGGCTAAGGGCTTTGTCTGGTGATATTTGTCGTAATTGCAAAAGTCACTTCCTAAGAAAGTCCTTTCAAGTGCCATTGAGCCCCCAAATCTACCACCTGAAGACAGACATCAGATCTCGTTCCATCTTGCCTTCTCCCGGATTAACGTTTCAGTGCCAAGAGCAATAATTGAAATAAATGGCGAGAACGGTAGCCAAAATCATCGCTCTCAAACACACCAGGTAGACATCTCCGTCGGCTTCAAATTGATCATTGGTGGGGTGCAAGTAAGCGATGACTGTCGGGATTCTCGAATACGAAAATAAATATCTGATCATCCGAGCGCCCCAAAACAATGTTTGTATCAGCCAATGGACATCGTCGAGGGCGCTAGGCTTCTTGAACGGGTGAGGTCCAAGGTAACCGCGAAGTTGGCTCAAAATAAGGACAACGAGGTAAACCAAAGCTATTACCTATGCATCGACGCGAATTAGAGATGTCTTCGGGCGGAAACATGCGGTAGATCGTGTGCGTTGGTGCGTCAAACACGGCAAGGACCCATGTTTCGGCATGCTGGAGTGCTATGGCGATTGGCAGAAGGTATTGAAGTGTAATATCTTGCAGAGCACAGAAAGAAATAAAGGCCGCTTGGGATAGCCGACCGAGAAGTGCAGTAAGTAGTAGTGCTGTGTTCATGATTGGTGGCTAACGAGTAACACGTCATGAGGACAGGCACGCTGCGGACGTATAGAGCAACTGGGATGTGTTGAAATGGAACATTGGATCCTGAGCTGTAGTTCTCTTACTTCATGCTTGACCATCCGATTTTCAAGTTATATTCTCGGGTTCTGCTCTCAAAGGTACCCAGACTAACCTTAATTACCCCCTGACATTGCACTCCACTCAGTTGATAGAGAACAGCGTCCTGATGCGCTTCAACTTCCTTCAACACTATAAAGGCAAGTCGTATGGCAATACCAATCCCGGCTGACGGCTGCTAACGTTTGTCTGAGTGTCATCGTCGAGCCGCCCCCTTCTTTATCACTTAGATCTTAATGGCCACCTTCTCTCTCACGAGCCATGCAGCTCTCCTCTTTCAAACAAAGTCGGCCTCACCTTACCTGATATCATTGTCATTCGTCACTGACCCCTGATCAGATTGACGGAAGCTTTCGGTCCTTCTGTCTTCCCACCACCCACACTCAGTCAGACGTATCATGCTGCTTAACAAATAGTAGCGGCTGCAGATACTGGGTGACGGGTGTTAAAGGGTTAATGTTAGACTATGAATCTGGCTGACCGTGTGCTTCTGAAACAGGTTTTCGGCTGGTATCCACGGGATCGGTGCTACAGCAACGGCAACGGGGGGCACTCGGCAGGAAAGTGGTCACAATTGTTGGTTAGAAATAGTGGTGAAGTACATCATAGCTACCCATACACTACCACCTACACCTGCGAACTCAATACATATATCGAGACTCCCGCTCCCCAATGCGTGGTGAACTCAACTTGTCGGTTCTGGAGTGATAAATTGCCAGATTTTGTGATCAGGGGCGCTCCGTCTTTCTTGCCAAAGAACACCTTGGGATTATGTATGCCAGTCTGTCCACCCTGCAATACGGATTGGTTCCTGAGCAATGCGGCGCCCGCAGTGACACATCTCCGCTGTTATGTCTATGATCCCCATCTGGGCACTAGGACATCGCCGCAAGGGTCATTAGTACAGCCCGAAACTATTCGCACATATTCGATACTAGAAATGAGATAGATGTCGCGAAGATTCCCTACAAAGTCAGTAAATTCAAACACTTTCGCGGCCAAATGAAACTTAAAGGACTATTGCTGTCTCGTCAAGTGCTTGGAGAGGTGCCTTCGGGATGCATTCGTCGCACACAGAGAGTGAGGAGCGAGGCCAGTCGATTGTATCAGATCATCAAATACAATATCAAGATTTACCTTAGAACTCCTGGAGAAAGTAATCGGAAAATGCTTGAAGTTTTATTCTTGACACATTCCAAATAACGCGGAAACATCCGCCAAGTTCAAGCAATTGGGACTGAAGATTTCTCGGTTATTCAATCAAATAAGTAGATTGTCGCCTATATGTCATGGCAAGACATAACCGCCATCAACGAGAATGTCGGAGCCTGTTGTGTATGTAGAAGCATCGCTTGCAAGATATAAGTATAAGCCCTTGATTTCCTTCACGTGACCCTGTCTACCCAAAACTGCCATACGAGCAGCTTCGTGAATTTCGGTTGGACTAGCTCCCATTTTCGTATCGAAGAAACCTGGCGAGACAATGTTTACGCGGGCAAAATCTCGCCATTCGCGAGCAAGCGACTTGCCGAAATGTGTCACGAATGCCTTGGTTGCGTTGTAGACAGGTTGATCCGTGGGTACATTGACGATGTGAGCGCTCATACTTGATGTGATGATTAAATTACCTGAGCCCTGGCGCTTGAACACTTCCCCGGCATATTTAGAGCACAATACGACACCGTCAACTGGATGTGAGTATTAGTTGGCATTTCGATATAAGCCAAGACCTCATGACTTCTTACCATTTACCGACATCTGGTCTCTGTATTCCTGCAGAGTTTGCTCTAAAATAGGCTTTGAGATTCCCATCCCTACGATAGTGTCAGCGGCCACCTTTCGACAGGTCCGAAATCCACAAATATAGCATACCAGCGTTCGTGACAAACACGTCAATCCTCCCAAAGTCTGCGACGACTCGGTCTATGGTCTCTTGGACCTGCTTAGGATTTGACACTATTCAATCTGGTTACTTACAACATGAGACCCGTCAGTAATCAATCAGGCTTACCGTCGACCCTGTAGGCCCTCGTCTTGACACCGTGGGTCTCAGCCAAAGCAGCAGCCTTTTCAATAGCTGCAGTGTTCCTATCCAATTGTTTAAAGGGTTAGCCTACCGCTCGGACACTGATGTCGTAGGGAGAACTGACGAGTTGTACCATAAGGCTAGGTGTGCATTCGCCTCAGCCATACCCTCCGCGACCGCATACCCAATGCCATCTGCGGCACCAGTGACAACAACCACCTTGCTAGTCATGTTAAATTGCTGCATGACGTTGGAAGGGGTATTCGGAAAGGGCCGGGGGAACCCGTCCCGCGCGACCGCGCATTCATTAATGCCCATAGACATCTCGGATGTTGTGGCATATGCTTCGTATACGAAATGCGTTAAAACATAGATTCAAGTATCCTTAAAGTATTATCACCATACATCAACAAGAATTCTAACGAAGTTATAGCTCGTATGTCATGGGGATGGTCGGGACGGGAGTCCTGTTCTACCAAAGACTCGACTCCGAATATCGGACTCTTAGTGGGGTATCACTGCCGTGCGTCAGGTCCCGGGCCGTCCTGCCTAACTGGAGGTTCCGGACCTCCATTTCGCGACTTAGATGCACGTCCGGTAGTGGAACTCGACATCAATCTGCCTCTTGAGCAAGTTTAAACTTAAGGCGTCTTGATTTGGAAAAGAATTTCGCTTTTTCATTCTTCAACATGTCTCGCTGGGACTGAGAAATGAGTCTGTGAATGAACTGAAATACAAAGTCGCCATTCCACTTGCGGTCAGTACACCCCACCATTTTCAGGAACCTCTCCAACGCCTCTTTCCGTCATCCTCAAGTGAGGATCCGCTCCCTCTCCCCTTACTCTGATATCACCACCCTCATAATAAGTAAAAGCGCATAAGGAGCTAGATTACACTGAAGCTCATCTCACCAAAATTCGAAGCTATCATCCACCCACTGAGCGCCGTCCATGCTCATTGTACCGCCGTGTTGGTCGTCATCTTCATTTGAAACAAATTGCTGCGGTTGGCAGGTAAATGAGAAGTCCGCCATCAAATTCTGATTCTGCAATCGTTCATATAGGGTACTTCCACTGAACTGAGAGTAAGCACTCCCTTGCGAACTTTGCCCGTAGCTATGGCTCAGGCCGGGATTCAGAAATGGGGCACTGTTGTTGACTAAAGAGGGTTGGTTGTTCATATCGACTCGGCGCAGGGAATGTACAAGCATGTGCTCATCCAGGTCTTTTTGGCGATAAAACCCATACACACCGAATCTGTCGCAACCCGGTTCTGTGCAAGACAAAATAGGTGTATGAAAGTCTTTGTGCTGGGGTTGGGGTTCGGGTTCGGGTTGAAGTTGGAGTTGGGGTTGTACCGGTGCTTGGGCTTGGGGAACTGGGCCTTCAGAAGGTCTATTCGCTGGGAATGACACCTGCTGTCCCCTATGGGCATGATCGATATGTTGATCAAGGTGGTCATGACGGTAGAACACTTTAGAATTGCTGCAATGAGGACAAGTTATCTTTGCCGACTGGTCCTTATTCTTGCAGGTAATATGACGATCTAAAACATCCAGACGACGAAACCTCTTGCCACAAATGCACCCATATGGACGATGCCCCTCTTGTTTCCCATGGAGAAGGAGAGCCGCATTGTTACGGCAGCGCGTGAGACAATCGACACAGACATTGCAGACATCCTGGTCACTACACAAGGATTAGCCTCTTTGAATAGAAAAATATGACGTACCACTCTCGGGCATGAGCTGCAGGCAACTCTGCGACCGTTGCCAGCGGGAGTCCGGCTTCCGCGCCATTCCAAGTGTTGTGACCAGGTGTGTCTGTATCGATGTCTGGGTGCAAAATAAGAGGCGTCGCCTTATGCGACCGGGGCATGGTTGCCGAGCGTCTGTAGTGTCAGGCTTTCCAAATCTAAGTTTCGATCAAGTCAAGATGAACGGAGCGTGCGAAAACGCATGTACTTATACCGGATCCCTCGTGGGTATACCAACGGGCTGGGACGGCAAGGGGGCAGAGAGACTGCATATCAATCACCATAGACAAACAGCTGCAGCCGAGATACCTGCCATTAGGAATCTCTTCATTAGGACCATTAGCATGCATTTCGCCTGATTCTACGTACCGTTCTCAGCTCGTTTAGGCCGCCCAGCCTAACTTCTCACGGCGCATCCGTACGATGACAGTATTAGATGTGTATCATTGGCCGGGGCCTATATGCTTCGCTGGCCATGCAGCCTGAGTTTCGAAGCCGTGAGCCATGTTCTCCCGCACGACAGACTAAGAGTTGCCGTTTTGGGCATCCAACGAATACTTTGTTTGCCAGGTCTTCCTGCCTACTGGCTGTGATCATTCGTTCATAATATTATCTACATGGCTAAGTCTGGCTCCCACGCCGCCGCAGCCACAGACGAACACACACGTATACGTACAGACAAAGCTTGCATGCCACTGCCATGTGGGTGCCAAGGGGTCCGAAAATCTTCATGTCAACCTACCCTAGTGAGGCTTTCATCATGTAGCAGCCAGAGAAGAAGTCTATCGACTTGCATTCAAGATCCATATAGCTCACGCATTAGGAACCATGTAATCACCGCGTAAAACTCCGAGCGTTCTGGCAAAGTGCTTTGAGGATCAATCGAAACATGTCTTGCTCAAGCTTCAATACTAAATCTCCGGAGTCGCTTGGACAGTCGCGCTTGGACAGTCGCACTCTGACTCTAACATATGATTTCCTGCACTCTGTATAGGTAGCGAGATCCATTGCGAATACCTCTTACAATTTCAGGATCCCTGTATCCGTGAATCAAACTTGAAAGTTGCATGCAAAGAAGGTGAAGGTTGTCTAGTCCTTGCAGGACCCAACATTTGCTGCAGTGACAACGCAAAGGCGGTAAATTGACTTATTGAGTCTTTTGATACACTACTGGTCCAATAGAATGCAGGCAGACAGGAGACGGCGTGCGTCGATACAAGCGCATCTTCAGTCGAGTTGCTAGCATAACAGCAGCCCCCCACCTACCATCGCCTTACAGAGAGTGCAGATCTCCCATTTCCACCCTATGACCCCGGTTTTGGCGAATTCGTCGCCGCGAGCTCTCCAAGCATTCTTTCCGCCTAAGTCTCCTAAGGGAAGCCAAAATATTGAAAATGAAGTTTACACCACGAATTCCTACCCAGCTCACGCATGGTAGATGTGGTAGTATCGCATATTGGCAAAGTTGTCCAGTACTGTTATGTCATGTTTGATAATTGGAAAATTTTCTCATACCATGATTAGTTGTTGCCTTGATCGAGCCCAATTGACATACTAAGGTAGGTAGCGTAATATGCCGGCTACTTCATCACGTACAGAACCGAATCATGTGCATTTGATTGGTGTTCCAGCGGCGTCGCCCGTCAAGAGTCCGTTCCGGAACGCGCCACCGATCAAATCATTGATGATAATCATACAATACTCGAATCTAGTAGAATGAATGATGCCCAAAAGAAAGGGTGGTATCTATTGGTAGACCAGAGAATTGCGTAGTTGGAAAATTTTCGCCTTACACACCTTTGACGATGTGTGTATGCCTAAAACACGCGAGTATAATGACTCCGATCTTACATGCGTTAATTTTTGTCTCCACACTCACAACCCGAACATTAGGCTTAACCAAGTGTCGTCGGACTTCCTCCCCATTAACCAAATCTTTCTCATCGGTTTGAGCCAAAGAGGTCTCCCATGTGTTCTCGATTACTGCAGCAAGATGCCTCGTCACGATTCGAGTCCCAGCTAAGGAGCCTTCCACATCGACGAACCAGGTGTCATCGACATATGACGAGATTATTATCCAAGATTCGCGGTCAAGAAGCAGCTAGTTTCCTTCCATAATCACGATCTTAACCTCAGGCTCCGATGCTGATGCTGTCAGCAACAGGGTTTTTGGTGCTATGATTAAGACTCGGTGCCAGAATCCTGACGGGGTCACTCCGATGTCTGGATTCTGATAGCGTCTTGGTCAGAGCAACGACCCCGGCCGCATCAAAAGCCCACGCCGCGTCTCGACGAGCATGCGCTTTGGCGCAATTAGGCAGAGTGCCGAGGTATGCAGGAGTGTAGCGGAAGCTATCCATCGGAAGACATGTGGCGATCGGTCGCTCTGCCACTGTGCTGATCAGGCGTACGACCTCTGCAATCGTAGTTTTCCCGGAACCCGGAGGTCTGGCAAAAGCCGTAACAACTCGGCGCTGGTCGGAGTTGCCGGTCGTATAGGACACTTTTTGTGGATCTCCATAGCCCGTGCCGTCAGCTTGGGTTCGTGACAATGGATCGCAGAAATCAACTAGTGATAAGGGTTGTCTTACATCCACTTCCCAGCAGGACACTCTTTTTCACCTTTGCGACAACTATGGGGAGTTGTCCGAGGATGGACTGTTGTGCTCCGATATTGTAGTTCTGTGGACCTAGAATTCGACCAAAGATGTTGACCGAACACTAGCACTAGACACCGGTCCGCCCGGACTAAAACTGACTGCTATACCATCCGAACAGATAAACATCGGCAGCCCTATTAAACTAAGAGCGGCTTGCTTGTGCTTGTTCACAGATTGCCATTAGTTTTTACAATGAGACAAGATGTTCCCCGTCCCAGGCGAACCTCCAGGCCTGGAGGCCTTAGTAGCGAGAGTAGTCCCCTCAATGCTTCTCAGCAACGGCTCTAGCTCATCCATGACGCCTCCGTCACAAGTAGCGATCCAACGTGATCCCGCAAAGGCACCGAAGACCGGTTCACACTCCGCGGTAATATAACCGTCACGGGTGGCACTGGGACTCTGGGCTTAACATCATGCGACGCTATATTAGAGCACGGCGCGAGCGGGCTCATGATGCTCGAATGAATCCGGCAAATGCAGAGAAAGAAATCGCGGCGATGCAGTCAAAAACCCAGCACCAAGATCGCCGCTCGGAAAGTTGATATTACGGATGAGAACGCTGTTGACGCGGCCGTCGAAGCAATCCGGTTCAGTTGACGGTCTTGTCTACTTCGCAGGCGTCGTAGGATGCATCGAGACGCTCGAGATGCCGATCTCGCAATGGCGTAAAGTCTGGGAGATCAACGCGATGGGATGCATGGTCAATGCACAGGCTCTTGCACGGCGGATGGTGAAGCAAGGAACAAGGGGCTTCATCGCCTTCGTTTCCTCTATCTCGGCCCATCCTGTCAATTTCCCTCAACCTCAAGCCGCGGACAGCGTCAGTAGAGTGGCGCTGTTATCGCTGAAGAATTGCCTCGCTGCCGAATGGGCTCAATACGGAATTCGCATCATTCTTCCGGGCTACAGGGACTTGATCCTCAAAGAGGGAGACGGCATTGCTGAACACCGAAAGATATGGGCGGAGAGGAATCCCAGTGGGAGAATAGGCAGTCCTTCCCAGCTAATGGTTGCTGTGGTGTTACTTGCGAGCAACGGGGGGGACATACATGAACAGTACTGATATTGTGGTCGATGGTTGTGCTATCTTGTTTTGGAAAAGCGCGCCATAATGGCTTAAAAGTATAGAAACTAAAGTCTTAGGCAATGTTACTATATAATTTTCATCCTCAATCCCATGAATTTTCCAGTTCGGTTTAACACGTCATTTTCCGGTCTTGACTCTATAGCTCGACAAAATTCAGGTTACTCGTAAACTGTTTGGTGCTGTTTTCTAGTCGCAATGCAATGCCTACACTATCTAATAGGAAATGAAACAAATTCCACATTCTACTTCAATCACTAATCCTGGAATATAGCCCCAGCAAAAATAAACTTCAAAATCTGTGTCCCATCTCTTCATCAGCCCCCCATCCCTTTTCTCCACTGTGTGACAGTGTTCCGGTATCTCCTCCGGTGACACCAGCTCCAAGACCCGGAGCCACGGGAGCAATTTCAACGATTGATCTTTCTCCTCTTTAACAGCTCGATGCCGTAGATAAAATCGATGAAATATGGAGTATGGTACTGAGCATGTAAAAGTATCGTCACAAAAGTTCCATGACGAAGGTACGTCTTAAACAATGTCTCTAGGATTCGACTCTAGATAGGTACACTCGCAAAATATGTGAGCAGGCGAGTCAAGAAATGTAGCTCACTTTTGAGGGTAGTAGTCATATTCGAAAAAGAAAAAGAAAATATGACGCCGATACTCTCGGGTCTGTTCGGAAGACGCGTATCTCGCAAGGAAACCCGGAGAGGTTCCGTGACGCCCGCCGCCTCCGAAGGATACGCCCTTACCGTGCGATAGGCACGCAGTACCAGGTTATTTGGAGCCCCCTTACTCCATCCCTTCAAAATCTGAGCTTGAGAATAGGTAGCCATCAAAAGCCTGGAAATGTACGACAACCGAGACTGCCCACATGAAGAACTCACTGATTTTGGTGGGGAGCTGAGCTATACTATATAAGTACGGAGTAGGAAAGTAGTAGTTTAGAAAGCGTCTCATTTCAATGTCGCTGCGAAGAGGAGTTCCGATTCTGAAAATACCTCTTCCCCTCAAAAGTCTTCGCGCATTTCTACATCTCGACCCAAACCGGCACGTCCGCAGAGAAAGGCGATGAGTCATTGGATTCGCGTTTCATTAGCGATTAACCCGGCATCTGCTGCCTTTCACGAAGACGTAAATGAATGCTTTCGACATTAGCTTGGAGGGCATAGGTATACTCATGTACAATGGGTTGTTAACAAAGGCAGCACTTGATTGCCCATCAATGAGAGGAGCACACTTAGTATTGGGCGGCATGCTTCATGTCTGCAAACCGCCCTGCTAGGAAGGCATTTCCCAGGTAAAGTGATTTGGGTGGGGGGCGGGAGCTACCCCGCTATAGGCCACCAGCTGCAAGCACTGTAATGATTTGTAACCAGGGCTAATACCACGCGTGCTTAATTGACCCGAGCTTGTTGACGCGCTAAAACAACACGGTTCAACGCGCTGTCCACCCCACCGGCGCGTCTTCCACCACATAAAGTTCACCCGAGTGGCGTGTATCTCCTCCTTCATCTTCTACACTACACACCACCACCACATTCATACATGCAACCATCAACCGGTTGAATAACAGTCTTGCCTCAGTCCAGTACTTGTCTGCATGTCACAGCAGAGAGGCAGTTGTCCATAATCCTTGTAAATTATCTCGAAGCACATCATTGAACCCCTTTCACGTACACACACTCCCTCCTGTACAATTGGGTTGAAGTAACCCACGCGTCACCATGTATGTTAAGAAGCGCGGTATGTTCCTCCTCGTGCCCCTTTCTATTTGCTGCGTCTCCTCATATCCAATCTAGATGGCCGCCAGGAGCGTGTCCAGTTCGACAAGATTACTGCTCGTGTGTCGCGTCTGTGTTACGGTCTCGACCCCGAACATGTCGACCCCGTTGCGATTACTCAGAAGGTCATCTCGGGTGTCTACGGAGGTGTGACCACAGTCCAGCTTGACGATCTGGTAAGCATATTCTCACGCAAAAACATCTAATGACCATGTTCTAACCCGCCCCTGAAACAGGCCGCCGAAACAGCCGCCTACATGACCGTCACCCACCCAGATTATGCCGTTTTGGCCGCCCGTATCGCCGTATCAAACCTCCACAAGCAGACCAAGAAGCAATGGTCTTCCGTTGTCAGCGACCTATACCACTATGTAAACCCCAAGAACAACAGAGCCTCTCCCATGATCGCTCAGGAGACCTACGACTGCGTCATGAGACACAAGGAGGAGTTCGACTCTGCCATCGTCTATGATCGCGATTTCAACTACCAATATTTCGGGTTCAAGACTTTGGAGCGATCATATCTCCTCAAGCTCAATGGCAAGATCGTCGAGAGACCTCAGCACATGATCATGCGTGTCGCTGTTGGTATCTGGGGTGATGATGTTGAGCGGGTCATCGAGACATACAACCTCATGTCCAACAAGTTCTTCACACATGCTTCTCCCACACTTTTCAATGCCGGAACCCCACAAGCCCAGCTATCGTCCTGCTTCTTGGTAGACATGAAGGATGACAGCATTGACGGCATTTATGACACATTGAAGACGTGTGCCATGATCTCCAAGATGGCTGGTGGAATCGGCTTGAACATCCACCGCATCCGTGCCACCGGATCTTACATTGCTGGCACTAACGGCACTTCGAACGGCATTGTTCCCATGCTCCGTGTCTTCAACAACACCGCCCGCTATGTTGACCAGGGTGGAAACAAGAGGCCTGGCGCTTTCGCCATCTACCTGGAGCCGTGGCACTCTGATGTCTTCGAGTTCCTCGACCTTCGGAAAAATCATGGCAAGGAAGAGGTCCGCGCTCGTGACCTTTTTCTTGCCCTCTGGATTCCCGATCTCTTCATGAAGCGTGTGGAGAAGAACGGCGAATGGACCCTGATGTGTCCCAACGAGTGCCCTGGTCTCGCTGATGTATACGGCGAAGAGTTTGAGGCTCTCTACGAGAAATACGAGAAGGAAGGTCGCGGTCGTCAGAAGATCCGAGCTCAGAAGCTTTGGTACGCCATCCTCGAGGCCCAAACCGAGACTGGAAACCCTTTCATGCTCTACAAGGATGCCTGCAACCGCAAGAGCAACCAAAAGAACTTGGGTACCATCCGTAGTTCCAATCTCTGCACTGAGATCATTGAGTACTCTGCCCCTGATGAGGTTGCTGTCTGCAACTTGGCCTCACTGGCTCTGCCCTCATTTGTTGACTACACCAACGAGACTTATGATTTCCAGAAGCTCCACGACGTCACCCGTGTTGTTGTCCACAATCTTAACAAGATCATCGATGTCAACTACTATCCTGTCCCTGAAGCTCGCAATAGCAACATGCGTCACCGACCTATCGGGCTTGGTGTACAGGGTCTTGCCGATGCCTTCCTGGCTCTCCGCATGCCCTTTGAGTCCCCGCAGGCTCAGCAGCTGAACAAGCAGATCTTTGAGACTATCTACCATGCTGCCTTGACAGCATCTATGGAGATTGCTCAGGAACAAGGTCCTTACTCCACTTATGAAGGCTCTCCAGCTTCTCAGGGTATTCTTCAGTACGACATGTGGAATGTCACCCCGTCAGATCTCTGGGACTGGTCTACCCTCAAGGAGCAGATCAAGCAGCATGGCGTACGCAATAGTCTACTCGTGGCCCCTATGCCCACGGCCAGTACCTCACAGATTCTGGGTAACAATGAATGCTTTGAGCCTTATACCTCGAACATATATTCCCGTCGTGTTCTCGCTGGTGAATTCCAAGTTGTCAACCCTTGGCTTCTTCGCGACCTAGTCGACATGGGTCTATGGTCGGACAACATGAAGAACCACATCATTGCTGCTGGTGGTTCTATTCAGAACATTCCCAGCATTCCGGCTGACATCAAGGCCCTGTATAAGACTGTTTGGGAGATCTCCCAAAAGACAGTCATCACTATGGCTGCTGACCGTGGTGCTTTCATTGATCAATCACAATCCTTGAACATTCACATGAGAGATCCCACGATGGGCAAGATTACCAGCATGCACTTCGTCGGCTGGAAGCTTGGTCTGAAGACAGGCATGTATTACCTACGAACACAAGCTGCTGCTCAGCCCATTCAATTCACCGTCGACCAGGAGGCATTGAAGGTTGTCGAGTCAGCCAGTGCCCGGCCCGGTGGATTGAAAAAGCGAGCACCGCCCTCTGGATATGTTTCCTCCCCTTCGGCTGCCGTCAGCCGGCCCATGTACGCTAAGCGCGAGGACTCGGGCGCCATGAGCAGCACCGTTAACGGCGTACCTACTCCCAGTACCACCCCTCCTCCTGTCCAGGAGACAATGAAGGCACATCCTATTGTGTCACCCGCAAAGTCAACTTTCAAGGCTGATGTAACTGAGGGCGAAAGTCCCAAGGCTCTGCCTACGGAGCCAACTGAGAAGACCCAGACCTTAGAACTTCCGGAATCCACCCTTGAGGGTAACAAGTCGCCCGCACAAGATGAAGATAAGGAAGAGACTAATAAGGAGCGTGAGTATGACATCTACGCTGATGCTGTCCTAGCCTGTGAGTAACCGTTACATCCCCTTCTCTGACAATAGCACGTCTAACATCATGATAGGCAGCATTGAGAACCCTGAGGCCTGTGTGATGTGCAGTGGTTAGAGCCCATTACGGAGGGCCGAGCTGATGATGAGATTTTACGGAAGATAATGACAGATATTAATATGTGATGAAGACCAAACATTAAGATGCCTCACCGATCCAGGTTGGATCGATTAGGCGCATTGTACAAGCTCCCTCTAGAAGGACAGAGAGCTGGTTGAATTGCTTGTACTCCAGCATACTTTGTACCACGGATATCCGTGTTGGAATATGTTTTCATAGTCTTTCCCTTTGTTGCTTGTCCACAACCACTGTATTAAGTTGTCCTGGGCTGGCTGGCTCGATCAGAGCAGAAATACCTACATACATACCAAATAGAGTATATTCACGCAAACCGAACTGCAGAGCTCTTACATATACGACTGAATTGCCTGCAAGTGACATTTCATCACGGTCAAGCGACCAGCAGGTTTTTCAGCGGCTTGGTTGTCGGTGGTGGATCGACTTGATTCATCTTCATCGGCGAAACCTCAACGCCACATAGTGACAATCAAAACTTGAAATTAACAGGGCCAAAAGAATTCTCCTTCTTACCAACCAAGCACGAAAAGGTCTCAAACTGAAGGATAGTAAAACGATGTCTCGTATACACCAGACGATAGTGTCACAGGTCAGGAACTGGCGGGACTTGCGATACATAATGTTTTTGCCAATTCTTCAAATTGTGCTTGTGCGCGTCCGGGGGAATGCGTCTGCTGTTACACAGAACGCGTTCTCGCTTCCATTCTTTCTCCTACACTCAGCAGTCGCTTAGGATCAGTCAATTGAATTGAAAACAGCAAGAGAAGTGTTTTGTCACCAGGTCGCTAGACATGTCAAGGTCTGGGCGAAAAAAACATCAACGTCACAAAGGAGGACGTCATAGAAAATACTGAAAATCGATCGGATCGGATCAGCATTGCCTTGCCTTGCTGGCGGTTCAGCTGCCGGGGTCCCGTCTTGGCGGACGGTTAACACTAAGCGGTGACAGGTAGGCGAGAAGTTGGGAGGCTGGGAACACATGGAAAAGGAAAACTTGCTTGCGGATTTTGTGACGTGCACCATTTATCTATCTGTAGTATTCTTGTCTTATTATTGATCGGATGATTTGGTAAGACTTGATATATGACGTGTACGGAGTACCTATCTACCTTACAGAGATAGGCCTTGATAGTCCAATGAGCCTAGCTGTCAGTGGTCCTTCCGTGAAATTGTCCGTTGCCTTGGATATGACATCAATGCAGAACAAGAAGATGAGACTGTGCGACCGTGGTATCCCGGATTTTTTCTTGGTACTGCATGAACAACGCACACAGTGAGTGACAGAGCCTTGGTAGCGGGCTTTGGGTTAGGCTAGCTGGCCGGCCACGGGAGATGCATGCATGTGGGGGAGCGCCTTTGTGTTGGGATTTGATGGAGCTTTTCTGGTTTGTTTGGTTGACTTCATGGTTGAGTCAGCTAGTAAACTCCTAGATCACATGTATGAAAGTGAATATCAATGGTTCGTAGGAGTCATAGTCCAAATTTCCTTATGGCAAATCCGTGCTGTCATGATGCCTGGGCACATGAAGGTCCCCGAGCTTGGTGGTAGTCAGAATCGTTCGCGCACTTTCGGAAACCCTACCAAAACATACTAAAACTTACAACTTTCAGAAACTCGTCAACCTACCACCTTTCCGTAAATAAAATTGAGACTATAAATAATAGTAAATTCGATACCGGCGATGTCGATTTTGGTGTTTTTTTTGCGCGCAGATATCTATAAATTAAGTTTTAAAAGCCTAAATTATAAAGCAATACTTTTTATAATTACAAAATAGCGCCCTTTAACTAAAGCCTCTAGGCTTGCAATTTTATTAAAATTACAATAATTTTAATAATATCACTCGGCGATAATATTATTAATTTTAAAGCTTTATTAATATTATTTATACCATTATAATATCTAAAAGCTAGAGATTATAATGGTAAATTTTCCCATTTTTTCCCCCAATAGCTGCGCTTTCTATTATATCCGAAATTATTCGCAAATTTCCTAATATTAACAATATTTTTAAAAAAGCTATAATTTGTAAAATAAAGTTTTTTATTAATAAATATAATTTCAAAATTAGTAATAGGCAAATTTTTAAAACTTTTAACGTATTTAAAACTATTAAACGCGAAATATTTAAATTACAAGTTAATAAACCTATAATTTTCGCTTTTAATAGTAATATTACGTCGTATAGTAATTTAGATTCTAAAATTTTTAATAATAACTTTAAATTAATAAAAACGCGCAAATATAAATAGAAATTAAATAATATTAATTTTAAATTAATAGATTATTATTACGAAAATTGTAAAAATTTCTATAAAATATACCATTTTTCGTTATATAGTTTTTTTAAAAAAGCCGGTGTTAATATAAATAAAATTTCGTATATTATATTTTAATACGTAGTATATATTTTAAATATCGATTTATACCTAAAAATTAATAAAAACTCGCTTTTATAACCTATTATATATAATAAAATCGTTTTTGTATAAAAAAAAAAAAAAAAAAAGTTTTTAATAAATAAAAAATTGGCAAAAACGCGTAGTTTTTATAAATTAACTATATTTTAAATTTAAATTTAATAATTGCCTGATGGACTCAGACTGGGGGTGAAGAAAATATATTACTAGAATGATGATGATGATGAGAAAAGGTCAGGTCTGGGGCGCAGCCCCGACCTGGGCCTTTTCTATGAAGACTACATAATGGCCTATTGCCCTCCGGGCAATAGGTGGAGATGAGGGGGCAAGGCTGTTACCTAGGCTACCACTGGTCAATGAGGCTGCGCCTCATTGACCCTCCTGTCAAGGCACATCATTGCCGCTACGTTTTTTAAAAAAAGAAAAACTATAAAGTATAATAAATTATTAAACCTTCCGATAATAAAATAAAAAAAAAGCAGAAAAAAAAAAATCGCTTTTTCAAAAAAAAATAGATATTAATCCGCTTTTTAAATTTAAAAAATAAAAAAAGCTTTATACTATAACTTTTTTAAACTACGATAATTTTAAATATTTCGAATAGTATATTATAAAAATTAATAATTTTAAAAATAAAAAAAACAAAATATTTACTATTAAATATATTAAAATAATAACTTAAATTATACTTATTATCGAAATTAATATTTATAAATATATATTTAAAAAACCTATTATTTAGTAAAATTTTAATTTATCTTATATTTTTAATATAAAAATCGCGGCAATATCGTTTTTTAAAACTTTTATAATAGCCTTAAATTAAATTTTATCGAAACTTTAGCTAAATAAATAAAAGTATATATTAAAATAATATTAATATTAAATTAAAAGATTTTAAAAAATAAAAAAAAAAAAAGCTTTTAAAAACTTATTGTAAAAAATATTAACCGCGATTTTAATTTAATACTATAATAATTTAATAATATTATAGTTTTAAAAAATCGCCAAATTAACTATTAAGCCTAAATTTATCGAAATCCGGGCTTAAATTAATATAAAAATAAATATATAAATAAAAATATAAATCAAAACATAGATTAGTTAGATTAATTTAAATATATATAAATTAATATATAGGCTACGTAGCGCAAAAAAAACAACAAATTTAATATCGCTAACTTCAAAATAGCTATTATTTACAGCCTCAATTTCATCTACGGAGAGGTGGTGGGTTGACGAGTTTCTGAAAGTTGTAAGTTTTGGTGTATTTTGGTGGGGTTTCCGAAAGTGCGCGAACGATTCTGACCACCACCAAGCCCGAGGTAGCGACAATCCCAGCCACCTGTGGATCTCAGATCCCGATCAGCACATGGGTCTCCCCGTTAACAACCAAGATTAGCGAGAGGCAAGGGCATTTTAGATGTGACGCAGTCCACTTTCCTCTGATGATGAAGTGGCATGTTTCTGTTGTCAAAAGTTGGCAGTTGATAGCTGCTCACAAAGACCATTCTACGATATGAGGACCTTAGGACTCCTCAGTAGCCTTGTGCTTTCTATATCCCTTTTACCTGAGGAGAGAGATGAATCTCGGTATAATCCTCTCTCTTGTGCTTTTTATTGGTTACCCCTGACGACATCGCTTCTATGTATGTCACTAGTCATCGGCACAATTGCCGTACTATTTACCTCCCAGTCCCAGAATTGGCTGCATCGTGAGGCCGCTGCGGTCATCTAAATTGGCCATATGGTGATCCAGGTCCTGGGGAGCTGAAAAGTGGGGAATGTGCCCAGACTTTCGCAAAGGGACGCTAGCAGCTAGCCTAATATAGGGCCATTGGCCAATGAGAAGCTGTGATACCCCTGCTTTAGCATCCCCGTGCACCATCATAACCTTGCTCTGCCGAGCTCTCTCTCCAAGCTTTCTCCAAGCTTTTGGAGCTGTTATGCAGATGCCTTACTTTCATGTTAATGCCATCTGCATCATGACCCCCACTGTTGGCAAAACCATGACCTTTATTCGACATGTTGACATGTTGACATATTGAAGTATGCAGTAGGATTTCTTTATTGGCCATTCATGGGTGTAATGTAGCAACGGTACAAGCCGTCCGCTACAGTTCAACAGTACGGCCGTTACAGCGGATGAAGGGCGGGATTAGACATAGGAATCTCATTTGAGGATTTGGCGACTTGGAAAGTGATCGAAATATCACTAGGGAGGTACGGAATGCCACTCTTCAAGCCATCCGCTTCATCCGATCATAAATTATGGCAGCTCTCTACTGGTATATCTCCAGCGACCTCTCATTTCAATTGATCATTCATGAATTTCTTGCTCAACTTGATGCTCTTTGTCATGAACCCTGAGCTTGGATTCTGCAAGCCTGTGACCAACTGCATTGCATATATGTAGGTCCGGCTTGAGTAACAGATGCACACTTCACAACAGGAACTCACTATCCTGTTAAGCTTCTCTGGACCTCATCCTCTAGTTAGTCCGTCTCATTCCCTTTTTGGATCGTCATCACATTGGCGACAGGGGAAACCCCCGATCAAGGGGAGGGACGGTGTGGAACAGGACCAAGACCACTAAACATGCCAAGGGATATATAGACCTGAACTAGTAGCCTTTCTGGGTAGCATCGTGCCTGAGTCTAGACTGAAATGGGCATCCCTGTCAGTCCAGACCAAGATACGGGACCAATTGTAGCGATGCACTAGGAGAGGCTCCCTCCTAAGCATCAAAACATGACGAAAGAATCGGGTGCTAATATCGAAAAACATGATAAAACTACAGAGTGTGCATCGTGACTAGTAGCACGGTGATGGAACAGGTATTTAATTAGTTGTAGCCACCCTCCACGCAATATAATAAGGTATTCTTGGCCCTGCCAATTTTCTGTCCCGTCTGTCCTCCCGGTCATCACTGTGAAGTGAGTCAAACGTTTTGAGCCATCGTCCTTTTACAAACAACAATCCCTTGGTTCTTTGGTTTTCTAGTTTGACGAAAGCAGTCAATCATACCTGTCAATTCATTCAAGGTAGGCACGATCCGATAAGCCTATTTCCTGTCCTCTATCAGACCTTCCGCTACACCCTCCCGCTAGCGGCTGTGATTTGTCCCCCGTTCAAGTGAATGCCTACCTACACCTAAACAAGACGAAACTTCCTACATGGTTACCCAACCAAACCACAACACATCTTTTCTACTGAAGCTAGCTTTTGAGAATATCACGTCACCGCAATTCACTTTCCGACATATTCACTGATTAGTAACCTCCCAGTCCATCACATCTTGTGTGTCACTGAAGCAATCAATCAGCTAAGGTAACTACTTCCCTACTTCCATGACAGGCCTCGCTCTTTCACCCGCGTGCCCCCTATATTTCTGCCCTCAAAACCAACTGCATTATTCTCGCGTTCTCGCTGCCTTCCCTTCCCATCTATCCTGGCTGCCAGCTCGTTCTTACCAGCCCCGAGAGATATCATCGAGTTGCACTTCACTCAATCTCCCAAAGCATATACACTCATTCCTCGTCGTGTTCATATCAGCATATCACACACTTTCCTGCTCGTTCTTGACATCTTTTGAGATTCGGAGAACCTGGTCTGCATTGTTGACAGCAGTAACGTTTGTGTTTACCTCGTTCCTGCCACTTCTGTCAGTCACTCTCCTATCCTCCCACCACGGGACCTCGCTCTTTCTCTCAATGACTGAGATACGCCTTCCGTAAACAAACAGAATCACTCAGTCCAAAAATCACTCTCAATCTTCCCCGCGTCTCGCCCTCTGTTTTCCCCTCTCCCTCTTCTACTCTTCTCATCCATCACCATCAACAGATTCCATCAAACCACTGCATCACAATAATCACCAAACATCACAACAACACACACACTCAAAACTATTCCGATATTCGACTTTTTTGCACGCTTTTTGAGCATCCGTTTTCTGGAACAAAATTTCTTACCATTCTTGACCAGCAGAAGACATCAATCACCATGAAGACCTCCACTGTCCTCGCTGGCCTTTCGGCCACTCTCGTTGCAGCTTTGACTCTGCCCAACAACTTTCCCCAGTGCGGTGTAAGTGTCAATCAATTCTGTACCCCTTTGCTCCCTAAGCTACGTCCGCTAACCAGCTGGCCTCAGAGCACCTGTCTCAACAACCTCCTTGGCGTAGCTCAGAGCGAGTTCGGCTGCATGGCCACCAATGGCGATAGTGTCGACATTTCTTGCCTCTGCGCCAAGCCCAACTTCAATTACGGAATCCGTGACTGCTCCAACCAGGCTTGTGCTAACAGTACCGACGCTGCCACGGTCATCCAGTATGGTGTCAACTGGTGTGCTTGTAAGTAAAACATGGGCCTGCACATCGTATGTTCTGTGGGATTACATTACTGACGGTGAATTAGCCAACGGCGTCATAGTCTCCGGTCTCGGTGCTACTCCCGTAAGTCCCTAACATACCCCTAAGATACCTACAGCAACGTGTCTTCGTGCCTCCCACATATCCGCCAACCTTCCATTCCGTCGCCCCATCTGGCATGATTGGCCTACTGACGAAGTAACTAGGCTGCTGCGTCCGAGTCGCACATCTCCACCACGGTTGTCGCCACAGGCGAGCCCGGTGCTACTGGTAGCCCATCTGGTTCTGGTTCAGGAACAAGCTCTACCCCCGCGTCCACAACCGCCTCCGCCAGTGAGATTGTCTCCATTTTCACCAACAGTGATGGCTCTACCGGCACAACTACCATTGTTCCTGGTGCTGGTCCTACTGTGTCCACTATCACCAACAGCGATGGATCCACCAGCACTACTACCATTGCTCCTGGCGCTGGCGGTTCAAGCGCTACAGTGGTTCCCGTCTCCACTGTGCCTGTTGAATCCACCATTACCAACAGTGATGGTTCAGTCTCCACTACCACTCTGTCTTCCAGCGTCGTCTACTCTACTTCAAGCGTCACTGGCGGTGCCTCTGGCAGTGGTAGCTCTGGCAGCAGCACTACCGAGACATCCACCTCCACTTTTGTCACAGAGTCGACTTTCACTTCTGGCAGCTCCACTGGTGTTACTAGCTTTACCACCACTGCTCCTGTTACTAACACTGAGAGTGCGTCGCCAACCGGTTCATCCAGCTCCAGCTCTCACGGTGCTGGTCCCCGCCAGACTGCCGCCCCAGCTGGTCTCATCGCCGCGGCTGGACTTGCTGCCTTTATTCTGTAAAAAGTTCAACTTGTTCAGTTGCTTTGCAATTTTGTGGCAGGATCCGGTATTCTCACCTTAGATACGAGGGGACTGACTCGCGATGTCACATAATCAAGGGTAGGGAAGTGCTAATGAGCTCACCTGATGAAACGGAAAACGATGGAATGGTTCTTTTTCTTATGATGTATAAAATGATTGTAAGTCCTGTTTGTGGACCATTAATTACCATGTGCGAGATACCCTTGCTGGGCTTGAGAGCATGAGATCACGTCTGAGTTGCGCTCGACTTCTCAAAGGACTCTAATTAATAGATTTGTTATTCACCATGAGGTCGTCCTCTTTACTTGTGATAGTCAATTATGCCTACGGAAAATCAGGTTGGGAAGGTTTAATATTTGATTTGATGTCAAACCGTTGGGAGTTGTTTGTGCTGATAATGCAACAGATTTTGAGGCCGAGTACGCACATATCTATGCCATTTCAACAACATTCTATCACAAGTTGTCCAAGCCAGCAAATGAGCGTTGGATACAGCAGCAGTTTCAACACAGCACCCATACTATTAGATCTCGACAAATTCCCAAAGTGCGCCTTGGTCACTTGTTTTCGCTTCATACAATTTGCCGGAATCTGTCACCGCGATGGGCCTCAATTGCCACCAATGGCATGTTAAAAGTTGATGACCACCTTCAGGGTGTGGTCTGACCACAAAAGCCTCCCAAGCTTCGTGTCGAGTCGCCCGAGCACGGAAACCTCCTGCATTATCGCGACCCAGGTAATGCCCCGACACAGATTCACGAAATCCCAGCCAGCCCTCTCTCTCAATGCACTGCCAACGCCACCCCCCGTTATTGGCAATATCGTTTTGCAGGGTTATGGTGCCGTCGATCAAAGTCAGAACATTGGTTGATGAACGGTGTCGTATCATATATGTTCGCTCCTGCCAAGGTACCGTGGTGTTATCGCTTGTGAGGAGACAACGGTAGGGTGATGAGCTACGAGTGGAGCTGTCATCCCGAATGGTGGACGTGGGAGTGTATATTGTGTCGGACTCGCTCGTGGTGGTTGATGGCATCTCGATTCAATCCTATGTGGACACGGATGAGAAGGAAGTTGGGTTTTTGAGGTTTGAATGATGGACGATGGTTGGAGAGTAAGAAAAGAGAAGAGAAGCTCGGTCAAGGTGTCAATCAAGAGGTCAATATGAAGATTTATCTTGGGAAGAAGAGCAAACGGTCAGAGGCAAACGGCTGGGGTAATTGCGCGGCTAGCTGCTGGCGACTAGTCCTTTGACCTGCTGGGTTGTTGGCCAATCACTTTATATACTTACTTCTGGTGTTGGATGCCTCATTTGAGCACATGGATCCCTCAGGTAGCGGAGTTGTGTTTTGTCCACTGACAAAAGACATTTCCAATCACTGTTTGTTCCAAGCAACAGGTGATGTTCGGGAACACTGGGTAGACAGTGAACTTTCGACCATCATGAAACACACGCTTCGAGGCATGATCCAGTAACTTCTAGACTCCCATATTGAGACCCCGCGGCTTTGACGATTTGAAACGACCCGAAAATCCTTAAAGCGCAGATGGAGATAAGCAGTGTCGAATGTGGCAGTGCAAAAGTGACTTTTGGTAACAATCTCGTTATGGTGAAGCCACAAGAGTACCACACGACCAAATTTCAGTAATCAGCTTTCTGCTATCTTCTAGCGAGACACATCAAACACCTGTCTACCCTACTGAGTTTCTAAGAGGCGGAATAGTCAATCTATATCGTCCGGATTCAGCCAATGTGTACATCAAAATGCACGTTAGCACTCTCTGTAAATAATACTCGTGGTGTAGAGGTCTGCTGACCTTCCATAAAAATTCACACTTCTCTATTGGGTTAGTACGGAAAGCTGGCAGATCAGGGGCCGGCCAGCCTGCCTTATGGCGATGCAAATTCTCGATTCACATTTGCGTAATAGCCAGAATCATGGTTCTAACCAATGAAGGATGATGAGGATGCTTCAGCGACGCATTGGTGGGATGGATATGTGCTTTCTCTCGATAGAGATGGCGGCGTTCATAGCTCTGTTAGATGAACACTATTCTCCGCCGCCCCCCCACACGACCAGCACAGCTATAGCTTCGGCCGGATTGCCCAACACAACGTCGTTCTTGCCTGGCTCCCGGCCGGTGCTACTGGTACAACTTCCGCTGCGGTTGTCGCTGCTCAGTTCCGGACAACTTTTCCGTCGACCCAATACGGACTGCTCGCCGGCGTCGGCGGTGGAGCACCAAACAAGAAGACCAATATTAGGCTAGGTGATGTGGTGGTCAGCAAGCCAGCGGGCAGATTTGGCGGGGTGGTTCAGTACGATTTTGGGAAAACTATCGAAGAGGGTGCATTCAAATAGACCGGATCACTAAATAAACCGCCGCGTGTGCTTCTTAGTGCACTAGCCAGCCTCGAGACAAAATGCCATCTACAAGGCAGTCGTCTTAGCACAGCTTTGCTAGCCATCCCTGTTGCATACCCGGAGCTCTGCTCGGCTGCTGTGTACCCAGGAGCAGAGCAAGCCCAGCTGTTTGAAGCCTCGTATGACCATGTGAAGAGCCAATAGACCTGTACACTATGCGAACAATCTCGACTTACGACTCGGAACCCTCGCATAAGCCAAGATCCTATTATACACTTCGGCTTAATTGCATCTGCGAATCAGGTCATGAGACACGGAATCACAAGAGAAAGACTCAGAGATGAGTTGGACGTGCTTTGTTTCGAGATGGAGGCCGCTGGCCTGATGGACAATCTACCTTGTCTGGTGATTCGAGGCATTTGCGACTATGCTGACTGACTCACACAAGAACAAAAGATGGCAACCTTATGCTGCGGCAACCGCCGCCGCTTGCGCGAGAGAAATTCTTCAATTCGCACCGATCACATCAGACGAAGAGAAAGCAGGAAACGGGAAAGAAACAGGTATGTACTCTTTTTCGCACTTGACCGCACGTTGCTACTATATCCTATGTAATATCCTTAGCTTTTCACTCGTGAGACTGTAACTATGATTCATTGCTACAATTGGAATTAATCTCTGGAGCAATACCATGCTAACAATTAAGTAGCAAGAAAAACTGCTTGGCTTTCAGCTTCTGTTGGCCCCTTTCCGAATTTACGAAACAATCGATTCTCTGGTTGTGAGGCTAAATTGGCCTTGATCAATACCTGATATTCTGGTAATATCAATGCACTTCAACGTCAGGAAGCACAATCTCGCCTGGTCGTCCATGGCCTTGGCGGGGTAGGGTAAGACGTGCAATCTCAATTAAGCCAGATGCGACCAAGGTAACTGGAGTTTCAGAAAATCACAACTCGTGACGGAATGGTGCCACAGGATACGCGAGCAATATCCCGTGTCGATATTCTGCTTCGTCGCCTGATCGCGAGAAGAGCTCATGCTGCAATATCAAAATCGTGCTCAGCTGCTCCGTAAATACGCAGCTGCTGATAAAATGGCGCAAGCCTTTGATGACGAATATGATATCTATGGAAGCGATACTGATTTAGTCAAAGCTTGGATCGAAGCTCATGAAAATTAGGTCCTACTTCTAGACAACTACGATACAATTTCGGTCGATATTGAAGCATTCATACCCAAGCGTCATGGCAAAGTTGTATTCACCTCCAGAGATAGAAGAGCCATTGGTACAGTTGCAGACGATGGATTCGAACTGAACGGCCGGACTCTCTCGAAGCAGAGGTCCTCTTTCTTCGCCTCGGCTCCCGCCAAGCCGGGGCGACAACCGAAAACGTCCCAGATCATGATCAATATTCAATTATAAGAGAAATTGTTTCCGACCTAGAAGGATTCCCACTAGCTCTCAGTCAGGCCGCCGCATACATACGCGAGAACCAGCCATTTAGCTACTCGGGAATACTTGGGATTGCTGAGGAGTCGTTCAGACCGTGAGGTACTCTTACGCTTCAAAGAGGAACGGCCCGAGTATCCTGAGTCTGTCATGACAACTTGGGAGATATCTTCGAGTTATGTTAGCAAGAAGCATTCGGAAGCAGCCAAGCTTCTTCAGCTTCTGGGTTTCTTTGCTCGTTCCGGTGTTGCGGAAAGAATCGTGCTGGAACCAACGGGCAACCGCCAATGGAAATTTGGGAACCGCAACACAATTCGATAGCTCAGTGCCGAACAGCGCTATGAGTTATTTTTCCCTGAAAAGCAGAGCCCAAATAACAAGCTACCTGGGTATCCTTACATCCCTCTCCCTCGTATCCAAAAGTTCCGATCGCACTATATCTGTCCACCCCCTTGTTCATGAATGGATTCAAGCAAGACTCCGGCCCGACCCCGCAGAATCAATAAGATTCGCAAGTCATTGCGGATTGATATTATACCAAGCCTTCCGGCTCGAATGAATTGTCTCCGGGTTCTGTCCCCTTTTGAGGAAATGCCAGCATTTGGACCTCATTTAGGAGAAATACTTAGCTCTCTACGACAACTGGATTTAGCTTCAGAACCAACATCATTGGAAATGCGGACTTTACCTCTTTCACAGCTGTTATCCGAAGTTCGACGGGAGATCGCATTCCCAACGGACGAAGCTCGCCCTCGATTTGTCTACAACCTGGTTCTACCCTACGAGACTGGTAATACTGAGGAGCCCCTAGACGCAATCCAAGGCCAAATTTTCAATGTCCTGCGCGACGCTGACTCTCTCTGGCAATCCTTAACTTTGATACGGGTCATGGAGGTTCTACAGTCGGGTATATCATGTTACTCAGTACCACCGCCGTGGACTTCCGCCAGAAGGACATATGTTGTTGTCCTTGTTGTTTTCGCGTTGGAAATCGTTCTGAGTTGGTTACCATATAGTAACAAAAGAAGAAAGAGCATTCCTGACTGGTATTACGAACTGGTTTCCAGCACTACGGAGAAGTTCTATCCGCTGGAATTTCCATCCCACTACCGTCCGGTCAATCTCGCCCGTTATCAACGTTTCCGCCCGAGCGAGGCCACAGCGATGATTACTAAACAGATGATCGCGACGGTGTTGCGTCAGCTTCTCTCATTCTTCGCCCTGAGCGTAAAGACAACTCCGGATGAATTATTATATCTTGAAGTACGCGTGGGGCTGGTCCTAGCTGAGATGCTCAGTGCTGAAGAATATTTCAGTCTTTCTCAACCGTTCTTTCGAGACCGCGTAGGTTTGAAGTAAGTATCTTGTGTTGAGCGTCGAACAGTGCTCGAATATTTCGTAGCTTGTGCTAAGCTTAGCGTCATGTATCCTGCAGACATGAAACGGGCGGTGAAGCTCACTATGTACACTTTGTGCCGACTATTCGAACCAGATAATGACAACGCTGGTGCACCTCTCACTTCTCGCTACATATCTAATAGCTTTGGTAGAGACATCGGATCGCAGCTACTGGCTACCCCGAAGCCGTCGGATCGTCCTACGCGTGCCGCACTGCGCATCCTCATCGATGCATGTATAAGATGTGGAAAGGCAATGCTGAGCGGCGAAGCATTGCGTACCCCTACGTCTGAGTCGCACAGGCCGCTGGTTGGGAAACGACTACTGAGTATTCTCAATGAGCTCAAAGGAATTTGGGTGTTCGTCAAGAACAAAGCCGTCGAATTTGAGACTCAGTTCGATATGTTTGAGTCTCAAGAGCAGCTTTGCGGGCTTCAAGGGCTCTACGCCCATGCCTACTTTTCATGTGCCTGTTACCGCGAAGCGATAGAAGTTCTCATGGTTGCTTTTAAAGCTAAGGAAGTACTCTTTCATTTCCATTCTGAGTACGCAAAATCACATGGTGTTGCAAATCATGTAAGTAGGGACCACATCGCGGACGCCTCTGTCCGGAACGACCTACTATCTTCTTCACCCTTCGCTTCCAGTTTGGCAGGTTTAAGTCGAGAGGAAAGGGAACATCGGCTTCATTTGAAATTGCCGAAGCCAGAAGAGATAGATAGGCTCTTACCTCTGTGGGTAGATTGTCTCTCACGCCTTGGACTCATTGGTAGCGAGGAGCAACATTCTTTGAACATGGAGAGCGCATCGATACAATCCACACAGCCAGATGAGACCATAGTCCTTATTTATTATCTCGCAAGCGCATCGCTCAGGAAACGCCATGGAGAAACACCAGTTCCTTCAAACACACGAGATCAGTAGGCTCACATTCAGAAAAACGGAGCGGTATGCTGGTATCAAGAGGGGATGAAGCTCGGGCTCAGTCGACGTTACAAGATGGGGAAGCAGTTCTCGGGCTGATAGAATGGGGATGGGATGAGCAAGAGTCGGCAAACCGCCGTGATCCATCAAAACCGACATCCGAAGATGACAGTGATATGTTGATGCTCTGGAATATAGACACGGAGTAAGGATTTGGTGATACCATGGACTAAGTTACTCTTCCTGCACGGCCTGGTTGGCGCTGTTGGTCATTTACTCATCTAATAATTTATGGTAGCTATAGTAGAGACTTGAGTGTGTGTTCCTTGAGTAGCGCACCCCTCCTAAGTGTACAACAATTACAGTACGTGAAGGATTCGTAACAATGCCTCTCCATGCAGGATACTGCCCAGGTGGCTCTGGCTGATACAGTAGGCAATTACGGTTCGTAATATTACAGCCACCCCAGCGCGTTTTTGGGTGTCAATCGCGGTACTAGATGGAAGGTGGTACACAGTAGTCATGGAAGGCACTCGTACGGAGATAAAGCTGGTTTGGCAGCGAGGGGCACACTGTACTCGAGACCTTCTCTGGAACACATCACTTATCCACCTAATAAAGAGCCCTCTTTTGTACTCGGATGCAGGCCGCGACATTTTGCAGGGTACTTTAGGTAAGTTTGCGCCCTTCTGGTCAGCTGTGCGTGCATATATGCACTTTCAAGCTGCCAGTGACATCATACCGCGGACTGGCAGAAAATCACTCTTCCTAAGATTTCACTTTAGATATTACACAAACAATTGAGCATACTCAGATTCGAAAATTGATCAATGAGGCTCTGGTATATGTTGACCCGTTTTAGGGTGTCCCAGTCCTATAAGAACTAACGTTGCTGGCAAAGAGCTGAGAAAGGCGTGGGCAGTGCTGGTACTGTGACCTGCAGGTAGAATTACAGGGACTGATAGCTCGTTGTAGTAGCCATTGCTCAATTGTGGTAATGATGTTAATGTAGAGGCTTTAATTCTGGTACATGAATCCACCCACCAGGACCTAACATTTACTACCTATTGGGCAGCGTTAAGGGGATAAGATTTCAAAGGTTAATGCCTGCATCTCCAACTACCATACTTAATTTTGACTACCTGCTTCCTCCTTTCAATTCTCTGGACCTGGGAGCTCATAATTTCTAGAGGGGAAACTACAAAGCCAACAAGGCACACGAAAAGGACGGACGAACTTTATATCGTAGACAGCTTCCAAGATGTCGCCTACTGCTGTCGACTCCCATCCCACCGAACCCCCAGCATCGGGGTTCATCCGCCTCGCGACGGCGTCTCCTGCTACACAGAGAACGAAAGAGGAGACGCTCGCGCAGCTCGAACGTCTAGCGCGCGACGCTAGTAGGCGGTATAAAGCCGACTTCCTGCTCCTCCCGGAAGCGTATCTCGGCGGATACCCACGGGGCTCGGACTTCGGGTGTAAAGTCGGTGCTCGCACGGCTGAGGGATACGTACAGTATGCGGAGTATTTCAGGGGCGCGGTGGATCTGGGGGATACTGTCAGTGGAGGAGCTGGAGGGTTGGAGAGTTGGGTTGCGAAGGGGAAGGGGGAAAAGAAGGGCAAAGTTTCCGACGGTGTTGAAGACGAGGTTAGTAAGACCGGGACAGGAGACGGGACGCGGGAAGAACTTGAGCGGATTGCCAGAGGAACGGGCGTTTTCATCGTTGTCGGACTCGTCGAGCGTGCTGGGGGCAGTCTTTACTGTGCCGTGGTCTATGTCTGTCCTCGACGGGGTATTATTGGGAAGAGACGGAAGGTTATGCCGGTGAGTGCAGGTTTAATATCCACATTCCATCGTGTCTGTCTACTCAACTGGCCAAACTCTGGAGAGAAAAGTGACAGACCGCAGTTCCTACTCTCTTCTGTCTGATTAAGAGTGACTTGCCCTCCAGTGTAATTTCATGGATGAAGACGGCTTACAAGGACTCCCATAGACCGGTACAGAACGACTCATCTGGGCCCAGGGATCACCGGCGACTCTGAAGGCCGTGAGCACAACTATTCGGGGGACCCGGGTCAATTTAGCTGCTGCCATATGCTGGGAAAATTACATGCCTCTGTTGCGGCAATCTTTATACGCACAAAAGTACGTCTGACAGTTACACTGAATCACCAATAAACTAACATCTGAGTTTCAGTATCAATCTATATTTTGCACCGACGGCTGATGGCCGAGATACATGGCTACCTCTTAGTAAGTCTATCTTATCTCATGTTCCTAACTACGGCATATATCGGACGCAAGAGACTTCCCACTTCCCCCAGATCTCGTGATGAGAATGTAGCTGAACCCCATATCTAGTGAGAACTGCAGCCGTCGAAGGCCGATGTTTCGTCATAAGCTCAAACATGTGTGTACGTGAGGACGCACAACAAGCAGCTACTATTGCGTCTTCCTCAGGTCTCCCGGTACGCTCGGCTTCAGAGCACGAAACAGAGATGGATGATGGCCATCCTCGTCAGAACGGTGCCGGAGGACGGCGAAACTCATGTATGACGGAAGAAGGGTTCGAGATCGCCCTGCCTTCTCAATCGAAATCCTCCAGTCCTGTGACGAGCAGTCGAGTCCGACGTCGGTCTGTCTTCGATGAGGACGGGCATGAGATCGGTGTGTACTTTCCTTGCTTGCTCCATAGTGTCGTGACATGCATTAGCTCTTTTTACACCTAACGATCAAGGCGACTGACTGACTGACTGTCTCGCTCAAGTCCTTCCCTGCGGCAACGCAAATCCACTAACATCCTCAGCCGCCGTCGTCGAGGAGTCAAACGACAACAACGAGGAAGAAGGTATCGCACATGCCGCTACCCCAAGCTCAGCAGCTCCCCGCGAAGAAGGCCCAGCCCCAGTTACGACAACCACAGCGCTTGAGACCGTCCTGCCACATCTGAGCGGCGGGTTTCCGACTCAAAAGACAGAAACCGCACCCGCCCCTGCCGCCATCAACGAGGCCAAAGAGAAAGAGCAAGAGAGACCCAAATTCGCTTCTCGTGGTGGCTCAAGTATAGTGTCCCCTTTTGGCGAGGTACTTGCTGGCCCGCAGTGGGAGGATGATAGCGGTATTATTTACGCTGATGTCGACTTTACGGAGTGTGTACGCGGACGGTTAGATTTGGATGTTGCGGGGAGTTATTCTCGGTATGTGTTTCATTACCTGCCTCTAACCTTCCTCTTCTCTTTTCTAATCTTTGCGAGCAGAAACGATGCTTTCAAGCTCTCAGTTGAGGGCTTGGATCTTGACCCCTTACCTTATTTTTGAGACTGCCTGGCAATAGTGGGAATTTGCAGGGTTTTTTTAATGGATGACATGTCACTACATTGCAGTAATCAAAAATGAAGAAATGATCCTTTTGACTTCTTGTGTCATTGTCTGCTATACCCTGTCATAGCTACCTAGACCCCTCTAGGTCATCTTCCTTGGCTCCCCTTTTTCTTGTTGTGTTGGAACTAGCACAGTGATACCGTATTATGTCACATTGAGGCAACTTCCTCCAACGGCTTTCCTGGAAGCTATGAGGAACCTGAGATAGGTAGAGTAAAGAAAAGGAAAAGAAAATCGGGTATCTCTGAAGTGTTCCGCCGCCTGATCTTCCCGAAACCGACGCCCCCATCCCGACTCGCCTGCACTAGACAAGCTGTGCCTCACCGTCAATTGTCTCAACAATGAGAATAAATCTTTAATCCATGACCCGTTTGTTAGATTGGGCTTTTGTGATGCTCTCGGGTGTATGGAATTCCTTTACCAGTGCGGCCTATGATGCTCGCACCAGTAGTGTTTTGAGAAAGCGTGCAATACGAGTTACAAGAAAACCCCTTATTCAACCTCTTTTGTAATGCCGTTTGAGATAGGCTGTTCATCTTTCTCTTCCACCGAGTTCTTCTCAGAAACCTCCCTAGGGCTGGCCAGGGGACTGTTGACACCGGCAACACTGCCACTGATGCTGTCAGCCCTTCCGTGGCCGAGAAGTCCACTGCGGACGCTTGCGCCATCTCCCATGCTCTGCTTTCCAGCGTAAAGACTATTTCGGTCGCCAGCCAGAGCTGGAGCAACACCTGTGGTGGAGTAGATGCTTGTTCGCTCAGTGCCTACGAGCCTGGAAGTCGACTGATGAAGACCAGTTGTTTGGTCACGAACCCCGTCGAGGTTCGAGCTCAGCACACTCAGTGGCAAGCTTTCGCGACTACCGCCCCAGACCGACGAGGGAGCCAAGGCTCTGACCGACGCATCAGTGTCCATAGACCGTCGGCGGCGTCTCTTACTTGAAGAGGCAAGTGTGAGGATGGAAGCATTATCGGTTAACAAGTTGTTGGCTGTCGCGGTGTTGTAGGTTGTTGGGTGACCGTGAGTTGCCATATGCGGAGGGATGGCAGAAGCAGGAGAGTTGGTTGGGAAAGGTTGTGAAAATTGAATGGTCTGGACATTGCCTTGCCCTGAAGTTGCATGGCCACTACCGCCACCAGCAGCGCCGTTGGGGGCCATGGACTGGATGGTTGTGAGGGTTGTAGTTAATGAGCGCACGGACGGTGCTGGAGATGAAAAGGTACTGTCACCGCCCTTGCGAGAGTCGATGCCGCCGCCTGCAGTTCTGCTCGTGCCGGCTACCGAGGATGCCAAGTGAGATGGGGCGTGGAGGGAATGGGTAGCATCCTGATCAGTCGAGACGGTGGGCGCAGCTGAATCGGCTCCAGCAGTGGGAGGAGCGCCTCCATCTGTGGACGAGCCTCTTGAGGTTTGACTGCGGTGCGAAACGGCTCCGGCACGAGATGTCGATAGGGAAATGTCGCTATGTGGGCTGAGTGGGACGGTAGGTATGCGGCCGGACTGGGGGTAAGGGTTGTTATTCTTGGACGCCCGTTTCCTTGAGCCTTTGAAGGTGACATCGCGTTTGGAGTTGCCATTTCGAGGGTTGCCGTTGGAGGACGAGGTGGTCTTGTTGAAATTGGCGAGCTTCTTGACCCAGGTGGTGAAGGGGCGTCGGCGACCTGTGCGCTCTTGGCCTGCGTGGGTCAGATCAGTTGGTGGTCTCTTGAGCCGCCTGAGCATGATGAAGAGGGGTGATGAAGATATCAAAGAAGAGAGGGTTTTTAGTTTTTACCGTTCGGGATGGGAGCAGTCTCAGTCATGGCGGCCATCGTTTAGGTTTACACAGCCTGGGCGTGATGACGACGGTTTGGAGGGTTTGCGGGTGACAAAGCACAAAGAGGCCAAAGGCAATTGACGTGATGATGCGTTGACGCAGGGAAGAAGGGGAATAATGAATAAAAAAACGAAAGAGCGAAAAAGGAGAGACTAGAAATTGGGGAATTCGGGCATCAGTCGTTCTTCATCCTCATCTGTAGAATACCTGAGTAAGGAAGGGTTGGGTAGAAAGAAAGAATGGCGAGATGGGATGGACCGATGTTCTCTGTCCTAGGTGGAGTCAACAAGGTACATAGGTAGGTAGGTAGGTTAGGTACATAATGTAGGTAGGCTACCGTGTTGGGTCCTAGAAAAACTCCCTAAATTGGCCCCCCCCCCCCCGATTTGCTTGACAGGTCGCGGCCCCCACCTATGAGGCTGATGAGACCCCTAAACTAGACCCACCTGAATCATCCCCCACTATATGTTTACCTCATTCACAACTTCATACCTTCAAGATCTTCAACCTCAACACAGTCGTTACTATAAGATTTGAGACAGATTGGAAGATAATGATAACTCAAAGTGAATAGCAACGTCACAGAGACAGGGTTTTTAATTGATTTTAAGCCCTTGCCTACCCGCTAGCAAGTGACATATCAGGTGGGAAGGACACAATCTCTAGACAAGTGCATTTACAAACATGGGCCCATCTTCTCCGTCAGTCCAATATCACAACAAAGGGTGACACCCCGAGCAACCCTCGGATTCATCTTTTCGAGTGCCTACTGGGGTTGGAACGTTGCTGACATCCATATGAGCGGTACTGGAATCAACTCCAGTTTCAACTCGTCTCTAAGCTGGCTTCCAAGGCTCCACTTCTTTTTGCCACAATCTTTTTGTACCTGCTTGCTCTCTACTTAGTAGGTATCATCTTCGTCTACGTCGATTGAATGAACGCTCTTCACCCTCTACCCCGAGACACGACCCAATGAGATCACTGCGTTTTGATGCTGATAGCAACCACCGCGGCACTGCTCCCACACGATGAACCGGAAGCTTGCCCAGGAGACTCCCTGCTCGTTTAGTCCACCGCAAAGCGAGATTGGCAGTCAGAGATGTCAATCCGACCACTGCCG
Organism: Xylariaceae sp. FL0255; assembly: GCA_022578795.1. NCBI lineage: Eukaryota > Fungi > Ascomycota > Sordariomycetes > Xylariales > Xylariaceae > Xylariaceae sp. FL0255. Next base: position 217,307 of record MU388843.1, on the reverse strand, counting down.
CCCGATGTTGTCACTCAAATCAAATCTTCGACCACAATAACTAGTCTCAATAGCGCTATCCGTGGACTAATCCGAAACTCACTTGATGCCCGTGCCTCAAAAATCACAATATCTGTGGACTACTTACGCGGCAACTGCTCCGTCGAGGACGATGGAGTGGGGATAGCACCGGCTGAGTTCATGCCTCAGGGCGGGCTAGGCAAGTTACATTGTACGTCGCATCGTGTTGCCTGCTTTCCTTCTCTGGTACTTTTTGCTAAATATGGACGGATTAGTCACATCAAAATATCCCGCCCGAGAGGATATCCACGGCAAGCACGGCGCATTTATAGCATCGTTGGCATCGCTCTCATTACTATCTGTGACCTCCCATCACAATGAGTTTAATTCTCATAATTCAATTCAGATTCGGCATTCCGAGGTTTTGGCTCGGCAAATACCTTCACCGCCAGAGCAGAGACTGTTAACTTTTCCTCATGGCACCAGAGTCACTGTGCGAGACCTTTTTGGTTTGATGCCTGTCAGAGTGAAGCAAAGGGCCGTCGAGGCAGAAAAAGGCGCGCATGTTAGAGATTGGGAAGCTCTTAGACACTCCATTGTCGCTTTGCTACTTTCATGGGATAAACCCGTGTCACTGTTGGCTCGGGAGGCTACGAATCAGTGGTCGCTTTCCATTAGGAATAGCGAGCCCTCACAAGAGAATCTCCAAAAGTCCAAATCCGCCATATCGGCACGAATATCAAAGCTCTTATACCAGACACAACTCTTTGATGACAATAGCCCTGACATCTGGGTGCCTCTTAGAGCCTCGGCGGGCTCAATCTCGGTTGATGGGTCAGTGTCAACTTGCCCAATTGCCAACAAACGCCTACAGTTCATCAGCATAGGCATCCGACCAGTGTCTAATGAGCACGGGTCGAATGTTTTATACGAAGAGATCAACCGGATTTTTTCCAACTCCTGTTTTGGTGTCGTGGAATCATATAGTACTAAAGATGAAGACGGAGAGGTCACGCAGGGAGATCGTTCAAAGGCCGGCCAATACACGGGACAAGAGCTCAAAGGCCGAAAGGGCGTTGATCGATGGCCAATGTTTTATATACGGATCGTGATTGAAGGGGCCGGTGATCAATCTCAAACCCATGACATCGATGAAATTCTTGATGAAAGACATGGAAGCCTAGCAGCTATCATGGATCTCCTCAAAGCCGTCATATATGAGTTTTTGAAGAAGCACCATTTCCGGCCAAAGCGCATGAGGCGTAAGGTGGACGAGGTAGCCGGCCAGATATCAAAACAAGCCAAGCCCCGCAGAGAATCTTCAAGGAGCTCAAGTCCGAGAACGAGATCAGCACACAATACTGTCAAAGAGTCATGGACAGGAGACTTAGCTACCACAAAGCTCAAGTTTCAATCAGCTCGTGAGGCCCATTCGCGCTCGGCATCTCCGTTTGATACATGGACTAAGATTAAGTCTGGGAAATCTCAGTATACATTGGTGGAGAGGAAATCTCCAAAGGAAACACCAGAGGCAAAAACCGAATCACCTCGAGTTTCAAGATCGGAAACAATGGAGTCCGAAGGGGAGCTGGACGACGTCTCCCCCTTGTTCGGGTCAGATGGCGATCTGCTGAGACCACCATTCGGCGAACTCAATTTTAAACGTGGTAATCACGGTCATGGTTGTCAGCCATCAGATCAATTTAACTCGATCTCTTCTAATGATAGTATCAAGTGGACAGATCCGATCACGAAGGAAATATTGACTATTGATCCTAGGACTGGAACCGTGATAGGTTCCTCATACAATCCTGGGCCCCATCCCAGAACTGAGGCCGGAGAAGGCAGCATGCTATCGAAGAAGAGAATTCGGTCTCAGACCCAGCCCAGTCCTAGTGAATCGCGAAGCGAATGGCTTGGGCATCTGCTCTCATCATGGGAAAATCCGATCTTTGAGACCACTGAGCCCCGCATACCAGTGGTGGCGAATGAGGGAAACGATTTAGACCGGCCGGTCCAAGGGTTTGGGCGAAGTTGTTTCGTCCTTGACACTTCAAAAACTAAGCAATCAATTCAGAGTCGAGTTTCCAAAGCGGCACTCCGGAACGCACATGTGATCGCTCAGGTTGATCGAAAATTCATATTCGCAAAGGTGACCGCACTCAGTGATGGTGTTCCTGCCAATGATATATCGAATCCATCAGACTCGCTTCTACTCATCATCGACCAACATGCTGCGGACGAGCGCTGTCGGGTTGAGGAGCTGATGCGGAATTACTTCGAAACTGACAACTGCAACATCAACGATGCTCTCGAGACAGGGGTCGCCAAGGCTCGCACTGAGCTACTAGAAAAACCCATTGTGTTCGACATCTCGGTTAGCGATTACAAGCAATTTACTCAGACGGCGAAGCATTTTGAGGCTTGGGCGATCCATTATACCCTGTCTTCTATAACTCAGAAGGGGAATGGCGGACCTAGACGCCTTACGGTGACCAGGCTGCCCCCAAGCATTGCCGAAAGGTGTCGACTAGAGCCACGACTTCTTATCGAGCTCATGAGGAAAGAGGCTTGGAAGATGGAAGATGTGACGCCACAGCCCCTGTCGAAGGACAAAAGCAATGGAAATGGCGAACTGCATTGGCTTGCACGACTTCATGGATGCCCACAGGGGATCTTAGACATGATTAACTCCAGGGCCTGTCGAAGCTCTATTATGTTCAATGATGCTCTTTCACCGGACGAGTGTAAGCAGCTGTTGACACGACTAGCTGACTGTGCGTTCCCCTTCCAATGTGCACATGGACGGCCATCGATGATACCTCTGGTAGACTTGGGAAACACTACTATTCCTCACATTGGGAAACCGGAAACAGGTATCTCTTTTGGCAAGGCTTTCAAGAAATGGAGTACGCACCGGGCAGTATCCGATTAGAGTCGGAAAAGGTGCATGGTAGAATGACATGGCGTATCCTGGTCAACATACTTTGAACATAACTATTGTTACTCTGTATATATGCATGTATGTATCAACTATATAGAACAGAGAAATATCCAATAGATATTTGAATGATTTCACCAATCTATCATCTCCATCTAATCATTGTCTTCAGGGGACAGCCTACCCGGGGGAAATTGGGAGGGCCGGATGCACCGCCACGCTGTTCCCCACCACTCCATTCTAGGCGGAAAGCTCAGGTCTCCGCCGCCGCTACTGCTCTCGCGGTGACGTCTGCGCATTGGAGCTTCACTGTAGCGAGGATGATCCAGTCGAAGCAGATGCTGCACAAATAGCTGTCGCATTCATCTGAGCTTGAACCATGGCTTTGCTTTTGGTAAGTGAGACCACCCAACCGTGTTCTCAGCAGCAGAGAAAGGCCAAAGATTGCTAACCAAGCTCCCAACGCCGACAGTGGAAAGCATTCGACTTCTTTGAAGTCAGCCAGGTCAAGCTCGCCGACGACGAGACGCGATCCTTTTTCGAGAACAACGAAATCTCCAGTGTCTGTTCCGGTTCCGATAGTCTTTTCTTGGGCAGCGAAAATGGATATGTACGCATCATCGGTCCGAGTTGGAAGGTTGTTCGCAGTTTCCACGCCCACGATACCGGTCGGATCACACACATGCGCCAGGTCGAGGGGACGAGCTTGTTGATCACAGTTTCGGTATGGCCGAAGAAATTGCCTCGGAGATTTATATGTTTCTGACTCACTCGCAGGAAGACCTGAGTAGCGAGCCGGTGCTGAAGGTCTGGGCACTTGACAAACCAGTTAAGAAGACCGGATTGCCAACGTGCCTGAGTACTATCACCATCAATAATGGACGCAAACAATTTCCGGTACGTGTCTATGCTCTCGAAAACACAATGAGCATGACTGACTGGCTCTATCAGATATCTGCCTTCACTGCCATCGATGACCTCTCACAGCTCGCAGTCGGTTTCGCAAACGGTGCCGTCACGGTCATACGAGGCGACTTAATACACGACCGAGGTACGAAACAGAGAATCGTATACGAGTCCGAAGAGCCAGTGACCGGTATCGAATTCGTTTCAGACCCTAAAAACACTTCCCTATTCGTTGCAACTACTTCCAAGCTTCTCAAGCTCGTAATATCGGGTCGAGGGCATGGGCAACCACCGAGGACGATAGAAGACTCGGGATGCGCTGCTGGCTGTATGACGCTGAATAAGAAGACGGGTGATGTCATAGTAGTGCGGGAGGATGCCGTCTACTACTACACGCTGGATGGCAGAGGACTTTGCTTTGCTAATGACGGGGCGACTTCTTTGCTCGAGACCTATCAGGACTATGTCGCTCTTGTGGCGCCGCCTGCAAGCTCGAAGAATGGAGGCACGGACAATATGCGGAGGCGATTCGGAGGCGCAAACACAGAATCCCTATTCAATGCTGCCGCATTCACTATGGTCGATCCTCAATTACAGATCGTTGCTCATTCTGAGACTCTCATTTCTCAAGTCAAGGCACTCTTCCAGATCTGGGGCGATCTCTTCATATTAACTCAGGATGGGAAGGTCAGCCGATACCATGAGAAGTCGTTGCAACAGAGGCTCGAACTTCTCTATCAGCGCAACCTATTCCCTCTGGCCATAAATCTTGCACAGAAATCAGGCATGGATACCCTGCAGCAAAATGTGATATACAGAAAGTACGGCGACCACTTATATCAAAAGGGAGATTACGACAGTGCTATGTCTCAATACATCAAGGCGATTGAGAATACCGAGCCTTCTCAAGTTATTCGCAAGGTAAGAACAAACCTAAATGAACTCCAGAACCCTGCTGATATATGATAGTTCCTTGACACTCAAAGAATACATAATCTCATCGAGTATCTAGAGGAGCTACACGAACACCACAAAGCTACCGCCGATCACACTACATTGCTACTGAACTGTTACGCCAAATTGAAAGACGTGCAGAAGCTAGAAAAGTTCATCAAATCCGAAGGAGACTTGAAGTTCGATGTAGACACAGCTATCAACATGTGCCGGCAGGGAGGCTACTTCGAACAAGCTGCCTATCTTGCAACCAAACATGGGGATAGCGATTTGGTCGTGGACATTTTGATCGAAGACTCAAAAGCCTACCCTGAAGCTCTTGACTTTATATGGCACTTAGACGTTGAGGCAGTTCGTGACTCCGCTCTGCAATCTTGAATGGCCGATACTAACTACTTGTAGGCATATCCTTGCTTGATGAAGTACGCACGAGTTCTTCTTGAGCATTGCCCCGAGAACACATCGAAGCTCTTTATCGACTACTACACGGGCAAATACAAACCCAAGATCCACTCTGCGCCAGTGGAGGAAGTGCCATTGTCTTCGGGAAATCGACTTGCGGCTGGGGCTGTTAATGCCGTACAGAACTTAACAAACTTAACAAGCCTACTTCCATTACCATACATACGAAATACGTCCTCTCCTGCAACACCGGGACAAGGGCAACAAAGGGCTGCAGATTCCACAATCCAGCTCGACGATGATTCAATACCAAACTACAAGCCACTACCCCCACGCTCTGCCTTTTCATCTTTCATCGACCATCCGGATGAATTCATTGTCTTCCTAGAAGCTTGTCTTGAAGCTAACTCACTGGGGGACGAAGACAAGGCGGACATTTACACAACCTTATTCGAGATGTACCTACACAAGGCTAAAGAAGGTAAAGGCGTACAGAAAGAGGAATGGGAGCTCAAGGCAAAGAAGCTTATAGAAGGGCGAGATCTCCCTATCGAAAATTCGAATGTCCTGCTACTATCGCATCTCTCTGACTTCCGCGACGGCACGACGCTCGTCAAAGAACAGTCCGGCTTACTGTTTGATATCTTCCGTTCATACACCTCGGCCAAGGATACCAAAGGTGCCATTAAGGCGTTAAGGAAATACGGACCTCAAGAACCACAGCTCTACCCCGCAGCTCTGGCATACTTCACCTCGGATGCACGGATACTTGACGAGGCAGGACCGGAGGAGCTCGCGAATGTACTGAAGAAGATTGATGCCGATGGTCTTATGGCACCATTACAGGTGATCCAAACACTCGGATCCAATGCCGTGGCTACTATGGGCATGATCAAGCCTTACCTTAACGAGACGATCACGCGTGAGAGACGGGAGATCGCAGCAAATAAACGCCAGATAAAGTCCTTCCGGAAAGAAACCGAACAGAAACGCACCGAAATCACCGAGCTGGGTTCCAAGCCAGCCGTCTTTCAAGCGCAGCGATGCCCCAGCTGCGGAGCGGCTTTGGATCTGCCCGTCGTGCATTTCCTATGTAAGCACAGTTTCCATCAGCGGTGTCTTAAAGCCGACGGAGGAGAAGGCGGCGACGGGACGAAGACGGAGTGTCCCGTTTGCGCACCGAATAATGCCGCTGTGAGAGCGATGAAGCGCGGCCAGGAGGAGCGCGCCGAAAGACACGATCTGTTCCGCGATGCGCTCGATAAGGGCGATGATCGGTTTAAGACTGTTGCGCAGTGGTTTGGGCAGGGTGTTATGGAGGTTAGTGGGTTGGAGTGATGGCCATGGTGTTTAATATAGTTTAGAACTTAATGAGGATTATTTCCTGATTTACTACTTTGTTAAGATGTAGTATGATGTGATTGTCCACAACTAGTGAATTGTATCTGATGAATAGTCTAACGAATCTATATGATACATGATGGTTGTTATACAGAATTTTATACACATTCTTATTGTCAGGCCTCTAATCTCTTATTACCACCCTAGCTTATCGTACATTCACCCCGAACAACCCATTCAGCCACTGTCCCATGCCCTTATTCGCAGAGCCGAAATGATCCCGCCAGTCGTTGATGTGGTGCAGATCCAACCTCGTCAGCGCGTCTTCACAGGGCTGACCCTTATCGCCGGGAGAAGTTCCTACGCGCGTGATCTTGGCGTGGCGGACGGTCATCTGGAGACCCGGCAGGTTTGACTCGCTGGGGGGTTCCGGACGGGGCCGAGGATCGGCTGGGGTGGCGTGAGTTGAGAAGTCGAACTGAGGTGTTTGGGCGTATATCCATTCTTTTGACTATGCGTATGCCTTTTGTTAGTTTGGGCTGGAACCAGGATGAAAAAGGTGAAACACGGAGAATTTGAAATCAGAAACAAGAAATGTGAGAGCCAAACTATTCCAATACATACTCTAAGCTCAGCAACACCACTTTGGATTTCCGTTATTCCTTCCACATCCGCAGCATTCACGATTTCAACCTCGACTTCAGACTCTGATGCGCTCTGGTTCTGGTACATATTCCGGAATTCAGTAACAACGGCATCCTCAAAATCCGCATTCGGGATCCCGACATTTCGGACCGGCGAGCGCACGCTCTCGACCCCGCGCGCTTTGATGTACGGCGCGGCTGGTGACCGGAGTAATTTCCCCATGAACGAGAGGTGCGGCGACGAGAGCAGACATGTGCCGTGGTGTAGCGAGCGCTTGCTGGTCAGTTTGTAAGCCGAGCCGGAGATCTTGAAGGTCTCCGTCTCCGTTTCCGCTTTCTCGTGGTTTCCCGCCACGTCTATGACGATGTCATGCCGCTTGCTGACGCGGGCTTGGAGCTCGCTGTTGAGACTTTGGAGCGCGCGCACGACCATCGAGGCGTGCTTGTCCCGGTCGAAGATGGCGGGCGGACAGATTACGCTGTAGTTCACATTTCCGGCATCGTGGAAGACCGTGCCGCCTCCGCTCCGGCGGCGGACCAGGAGGACGTCGTCTTCGGTCTTAGTGCCGCTGTGCCCGGATCCTTGAGTGATGTGAGGCTGTCTGTTACCATCTTTTTCACTCCTGGCTGCGGAATTCTCCTCCCGCAAGCGCGCTAAAATGCCACGCTGGTTGACGAGCCCCAGATTCACCTCGGTCCAAGGATTCTGGTTCCGGCCGATAACGATGCATGGGCGGTTGGTGTAGAGCAGCAGGATGACTGAGTCCGGGTGTGATTTCTGGAGCAGGAAGTGCTCTATTGATAAGTTGAGATATGGGTCTGTGCTGCGCGATATGTAGATATGTACCCGGTTTGATGGGTCAGATGCGGCTGCCGCTGAGAAGTTGCGGGTCCCCGTCCTCTTTGGGATGTTTCTGGTGTTAGTGAGGAGGATGCGCCTGGCCGTGAGTAGGCGGCGTGAGAGGGCCCCTTGGGCCATGGGAATTTTTTATGTCGGGTTCACCTTGACAGGCTGGGGCTAGTGAGACGCATACTGCTATTTATTAACTTCGTTGAGGTAGATTTGCTGTGTCTCATTTGTGAGTGATGCTGAGTGAGTTCTTATATTGTACATGAGTGAGGCTGATGAGCTTCTTCAGCCCTCCTCATTCGCGTCGTTGATTTGATGAGAGACAAAAGACCCCTGGCAGATTAGCTGAATCCTTATTTCGACATGTTTTCGGGCAACCAATGACCCATATCTCGAGTAGGTATTCTGCAACAGAATACTCTACCAAATTGCGCTGTCCTTCTAACTCATGAGGGAGTGCGAGTTTCATAAATAAATTCAAATTATTTTTAAAGTCATTTTCGCCCTCTGACGTATGAAGTTAGGGAACCGCAGTTTCAAGCACACGGGACTAAGTTGGATAGTCGCGATTTTAAACAGACGGTCCGCTCGATGACAAGATATTTTCAGGGTCCGGTTCGGAGAAGTGCCCCACTATCATCCCACCATGCATGCCGCTGTCACTTTCTCGTTGATCCCTTGTCCGATTGAAAATTGCAATCCATCTTGACTTACCCTGTTTGATGCTGCAATACCTGCCATTGAACCGGAATTCTTGAAGAACAAACACATACCATATTCTGCGATCTAGAAAAAACACTCTCTGCTCACAGTTGCCTATCTGAGCGTGTATAATCTTCCTTTTCTGCCGTTGATTGTAAAAACCTTGACTGAAAAATATGTCAACCTTTGGCAAGGTTTTCCGGGTCACCACGTACGTTCCAATTGAACCTTTCCCGACCACAATTCAATAGCGTCTTAGTTTTCTAATAGGTTCTCGATAGCTATGGCGAATCCCATTGCCGTTCCGTCGGCTGCATTGTCGATGGCTGCCCACCGGGCATGCAGCTTACCGAAGACGACATTCAACCCCAGATGACCCGTCGAAGACCCGGCCAGAGCGCAATAACGACACCGAGAAACGAGAAAGACCGAGTAATGATACAGTCTGGTACCGAGTTTGGCGTTACTTTGGGTACTCCTATTGGTCTGATGGTTTTGAATGAGGACCAACGGCCCAAGGACTATGGTAACAAAACCATGGATCTCTATCCTCGCCCCAGTCACGCAGATTGGACATACCTTGAGAAGTATGGTGTCAAGGCTAGCAGTGGTGGCGGCCGCAGTTCGGCGCGTGAAACTATTGGAAGAGTCGCTGCTGGTGCTATAGCTGAAAAATACCTAAAACTGGCCTATGGCATTGAGATTACAGCCTTCGTCTCGTCCGTAGGTCAAATTCACATGTTCCCGCCAACCGCCGAATACCCAACACCGGGCCAAAATCCCCATTTCTTGAAGCTATTGGACACTATAGATAGGGAGACCGTTGACAAGTTCCTACCCGTCCGATGTCCCGACAAGGAAGCCTCACGAAAGATGGAAGACTACATTGCCAAATTCAGAGATGCGCATGACAGCATCGGAGGCACAATTACATGCGTCGTCAAGAATGTCCCCAGCGGTCTGGGCGAGCCTTGCTTTGACAAGATCGAAGCCGAGCTTGCTCATGCCATGCTCAGTATCCCCGCTACCAAGGGATTCGAAGTCGGCTCCGGCTTCGGCGGGTGCGAAATCCCTGGTTCCATTCATAATGACCCTTTCGTTCGCGCTCCAGAGGACACAGCCGCTGGTTCGACGAAAAACGGAATTCCCAGGCCTAAGCTCACTACCAAGACGAATAACTCGGGAGGTATACAAGGTGGTATCACAAATGGTGCCCCGATTTTCTTCCGTGTTGCTTTCAAACCTGCGGCTACTATCAGCCAGGATCAGACGACGGCAACATACGACGGAGAATCAGAAGGCGTTCTTGCTGCCAAGGGTCGTCATGATCCTTGTGTTGTGCCGAGAGCTATTCCGATCGTCGAGGCTATGGCGGCGTTGGTGGTCATGGATAATTTGATGCAGCAGCTCGCTAGACATGCCGCGCGGAGTCATTTGCCGCCGCTGAAGCAGACTTTGCCAACAGGGAATAATGGGGTGTCTATGGACACTACTTAGATCGAGATAGAAAAAGTCATAAGATAAAAGAAAAGAAGATAATTGTCGAAGGCTTTGGGGAGTCCTAAAAGTCATTTTGCATATCACACATGAAGCATTGGTACCTATGGCAGCACCAAGACTAGAGATTTTAGCATCTGATTTGAGATCGCTTATATCTCATTTGATGATTGATGCTGTCATTTTGGTGTTTAATACTGAATAACAGCATAATTTCTCTCAAACAGTGATTTGAATTGTTTCCAAATATACGAATTATCAACTGACTAGATAATGAATGACAGACCGATGTTTATAGTTTATATTCTATCTAAAATACAGATGGTCGTCGTGTATAACCGCTCCCTCAGAAAAAGTGGCTGAAACAGGGGCTCTCCCAATCAGTCAAGTCCAAAAATTGCTGTCCCTCGGGCTGAAGCAGACTAGCAGCCATCTTATCCCGCTGCTACTTCTCGAACTTATTGATCAGGTAGTCAGCAAACAGACACAAGCCACTGGCGATCCACTGTGCGATGATATTGAATTTGGCGTTACTGTAGTGAGAGGCGTCGATGAAGGTCTGCTAACATCACCTAAACTCCCTCGTACCGATACCATGCTGGTTCACCTTAAGCCATTCGGCAGCGACGGTTTCATCCTCTTCCGAAAGTCACTTTGCGTTGAGGGGCGAGTCGGGGAAGACCCAGAGTAGCATATCGTAGACGGATGTAACGAGGCCGGTGACGACGAAAATGGCCTTCTATGCGGGGAAGGAGTAGTAGTGAACGTTCCAGGAATGCGAAACACCGTAAGCTATTGCGCCACCGACGATCTGAGCAACGCCGTTATGTGCAGAGCAGACTTAGCATTTGGGGGTGTTGAATAATCAGTGCAAGGGGGTTGACAAGTACTTACGCAGGTAAACCAGATGGCAATTCGGAAAGTCTGCTCCTTGATTTGGCACCACCGGGGAGTTAACAGGCCAAAATCTTCATCGACATTGATCAGTCTTCAAACTTTACTACGATCGATCACATGCACCACGTTGTTACTTACCAGCAGTGACTGCGCCCTCAACGCCTCCCAGAAAGAGTCAAACGGAAAAGAGCCTAGCAGTTTTGAACGTGCCGGTGGTAGAAGCGAGCACCGCGCCCCAGAGGACGACTGTGACAGCTATATATTTCCTAAACAGCAACTGCTGCATAAATCTGTTATGGGAATATTCAAACGCGAAGTATCCCACGCGTGACATCGACCCGCGCCAGGCATGCTCGGAAGACCTCAAGCCGAGATCCTTTTGATCTCTGTGATGGCGGCGTACGATAGATTAACCTTATCGATATATTGCAGGAGGCAGAGACCGTACATCCCTGGCTATCGTCGGTCAGCCGTCGCTATCTATCCTCTGCTATACGGACTCTAGCAGCGCTACTGAGTCTGACTGTGTATTAACTCTTCAAGTTCTGTGAAACTACTTGATACTATAAAACTTCCCATCGCGCGACGAGTAAGCCGAACCATGTGCTCAGGCTCCCGACCAGACTTCAGGTCTCGTGGCTCACCGCCCTGCTTCTATGTCCCTTTGCTTCTGGTTTGTGGGTGCCTCATTGACATCCCCCTCAACAATGCGTTTCTTCTTGAATACATTCTGGAAAGCTTGTGGGCCGCAAGGGCGGAGAACCTCGATTTGGGGAAATGATGGGAAATAATTCCGGATGTACTGAGTGACCTTAAGATCGAGAAAATATTGGGAGGCGATACCGATCGCAACGATTGTAACTACCAATGACGAGATCTCGCCAACAGCTATAGTACCATTTAGCTACTGATGTCTTCTAGTTCTTGATCTGGAATGGGGTTTCATGTTCAAAAAAGCGTGAGTCGCCTACCTAGCCACCGCCCAAGGTATGGCGTGGTGTACTGTTGATTTGTATTGAGCTGAAACTGGTCAACCGGTAAGGCGAACAAACCAACCATGAACGACAACGGTGTAAAAATGATTGTAATCACCGTGAAGCCGAAAATTGCGGCACTCATGACCGTCGTTGCATGTGTTTCTCTCATTGCAGCGTGCTTTTGCCTCAGGTCGATCTTGATTAAGATATGTCTTTCAACTCGTTCGGCAATCCTCGTCAAGCTGAGCAAATCGCTTGAAGTATTTTAAGAACTGTGCCTGGGGCCTCGAAATCTCGCGCCACTTTTTAGCATCCTGTCCTGTTTCGGGAGGTTTGAATTGGCCTGTTTCACCGGTTGGCCAGAACTCGGGCCACATATTCCACACCAAATTCTTCCAGACATCCTCCTGCTGAGATATAACGATGCGCATCATTGATATTTCTTCGCGAATGTCATTTATTTCATGCAGGACCTGCATCTCCTTCTCTATACTGATACTGTTTAGGTCTGCGGTGGTTTGGGTATATTCGTTCACCTCTTGCGCCACAGCCGTAATCGATTTGGTGAAGATGCCAAACACAGATTCCCGCGGACCAAACTGTTCTAATTGCAATGGTGACTGTGAGATCTCAGACGGTCGATCAAGTGTATTGATGAGACGAGAGAGCACAAGCCCTATAATCATATCCAGATCTTCGTCCTCTTCGCCAGTCGAGCGGATGTGTTTCGGATCGTCGTCCTGTTTGACGGCAGAAAGAACGAGTTTCAATGCATCATCAGAGAAGCTAAGTATCAGCTTACTCCCAATCTTCCAGCACCATAGTTGAGGCACTGTGATGAGGCGAAGGGAGCTATCAGAAGCATGCTTGTTTTTCCTCCTGCCATAGCGTGTGACGACTTGGTCCTGGTTGCGGTGTTCTAAAGCCTCTGGATCTAACCCAGGAATGCAGAACTCGTCAAGTGTGACTTCGAGAGCTGGGCCAAGGTCCTTGAGAGCCGAAGTCTTACAATGTTTCAGATTATCTAGGTCAAAAAACGTATCATTCTTGCGTTCTGTCAGAAACGAAATAGGCTGATAGTCAAGGTATGGCATCTATGGTGACTATAAGTTCTAAATGATAGATGCTACATGAAGGAGGAAGCAGATAAACTCACAGCGAAAGAAATGAACTTCACGTCTGTATCATCCTCGAGAGGCTCGATAACGCACGACGCATCACGAATGACATGGGAGATAACATCCGGGTCGTCTCGAAAAACGAGATTTCGTTGAATTTGGTCTTGAATCGCCCGTCTATCGGCCGCGAGTTCAAGATACTCGATGCATTCAGGATGTTGAAGAGTAGCCTATAGCAATTTTTTAATTAACTATTCAGGCATATTAACACAGCATAGTGAGTCATGTGCTTACGTGAATCGTATACTGTATACCAATGTCAGTTTTGCTTCCTCTTGAGGGTGGTATTCAATTAAATTGATACTTGCATGACCGCCCCAGTTCAAATGATGATACCAGCGGTGAGGATTTACGAGGCACGTGGAAACCGACGTGCGCATACCCTTTCCCATTATTTCTTTAAGAGTTAATAAGCCCATCACCGAAACACTTTGGTTCAAATGTGCTAACACCCATGGAGTATGGCCTTGGTCATTCAACACACTGGTATCGGCGCCGTTATCCAACAACCATCTTGCAATGCGAGCATTATCTGTTGCGGCTGCCAGATGAAGACAAGTATTTTGACCCTGTTTCGTCCTCGATTCTAGCAGTACCTCCTTTTTCGAATTGATCAGATACTCGACTATATCCTGATTGTCCTTGGAACTCAAACAGGCGAAATGTTGTGGAGAATAGGATTTATCGTTTGGCTCAAGAGATAGATCAGCACCGGATTCAACCAAGTATTTGACAACCTCGAGATTCCCTGAAAATGCTGCTATCGCTAGCGCCGTATGAATGGTGAGTGGATCGGACCCATTAAGATAACTGCTCTTGTCGCCACAGTTTTCGACGAGATACTGAATTGTTTGCAGTTGGCCAGCTTCGATAGCATAGTTCAATGCGCTCCGATTATCAGGTTTTGCTCCCGCGCCAACTAGGGTTTTGACGACGTTTAGATTTCCATAGATGCAAGCCATAAGCATAGCTTCTTCCAAAAGATCCTCTGAGAAGCCCCAGGTATGAAGGTATTCATTGACGGCAATAGCGTCGCCTTCTTTAGCCAATTGTCTGAGGTTTGGAGGATTCTTAGAGGGTACTTCCTGTTGTCACTTAGTGATTAATGTGAGAAAATTACCTAAAGCTATCATTCACAAACTCCCACCTTTCCTGGTTTTGCTCTTCCACCAGCTTGATCACTTGATAGAGCCATACTAGGAAGTAGGCCAAAATTCGTAGTCATTATGTCGGCTGACTTGAACGATTATCTTGGAAGATGTAACTTGATCTCAGAGGCAATTGGGGATCCCTACCTACTCCTTTATCCGTTAGTACTGCGACACAGGTGCGGGGGAACCTGATCGTCGCGCCCAGGGGCTAGATGCAATTGCTTAAGCTTATTCGAAGAGTCAAGCGAGGTAAGTATCACAGGGTACTAAACCAATTCTGCGGAAACAATGTGTGTTGCATTGAGATTCATGAAAAGGAGAAAAAGAAAAGGTAAGGAATAGAACTGTGCTATTAGTAAGTGAAACATATATGATTGCACCGCTGCTGAGTAGTGCTTTCTATGTACGAGAATATCCTTGGCAGCTGAAAACACTGCAACACAAGATGCTGCAGGTCTGATTAATCCTAGACGCATTAATATCGATGTGATGTCAGACACTGCCTTTTTATTGCGGCCCTCCCAGGGCTTATGGTCATAATCAGATGCTCCAAGCGGAATACCAATGTCGCTGTATGCTTCCACCCCCTCCGTAAAGGGTTCCTACTCTTGTTTTTATTTGGACTTCGTGAATAGGCTTGTCAACTCATTGAATGACATCCCTCGGTCATTGCTCATGCGTCTTCCAGGAAAACTTCGAAGTAAAATAGGCATAATTGTGTCAAAACGAAACTATTAAAACTTGTTTGTCGACCAGGGGGCTACGTGGATAGCTTTATTTAAGAATCAGACCTATTATTATTTAGATTATCACTAGTTGTTTACAACCAGTGAGCTTGGAAGTCGATACCATGAAGCTGCAAGCCTCGTCAGCGTTGCAGAGAATGCTGAGGCTGAGGACAGAATGTAATTGTGGATGTGAACCTTGAAGAGCGATGGAACAAGATGTTTTGTTACATGACCATAACAACGACGCAGAAAGCTCGAGAATGATAGAACTTCAACATAGTTGCGGTTGAGTTGTCAATAGAAAATACGATATCTCCTTGCACAACCCTAATACTCAACGATAGCTCCGCACTGTGTAGAGCCGCACACGACTGAATGCTGACTGTGTACGTGAATACATGCACCTTGCCTTAAAGGTTGTTACTTGTAGTGCGTGGCCTAATCTCCTCTACACTAGACAAGTACAGTCAGGACTATTATGAGGGCGAGTTGTGGCTCGCCACCTCATGTATGAGGCGGTCGAGGGCAACCACCACCTTCTCTACCCGGTTGGGTGCCTCATAACGCGATTCGAATTGATTTATATGAACCAAATAAGGCGATAGATTCTCTTGCGGGATGGCTAGAGAAGATTGTAAGTCTCTGAAAAACTCGGACATGACAGTCATCAGATTGTGGCACCGACCCATCAGTGCTCCTTGGCTACCAATGACTGAAATGTCGAACACCTGTGAGACAAACATTTGAGCTAACCTTAAGTAATAAAGGGTGCATCTGGTCTTGACGCGGGCGGCTTGCTCAAAAGGACTGATCTTGTTTTCTGTGAAGTCTTTGCTTGAACGTTATTGATAGGTGCAGAAGGGATGTCAGTTCTCATCTAGATTTTGATCTAGACTGTTCATCAGACTGAACTAGTCCTGGAAATATTGTATGCATACTTGTGTGGTGATGGTTGGCCGAAAATTGACTTGCCTAGCGGGCCGAAAGCCGTTGATGGCTTGATGCTTGGCGCGGAATCTTCGCCTGAGTGTCCAGAACGCGGACGCAAGACCAGTCAGAGGTTGACTGAAGGGATTGGTCTATTGAGGTTCCCCCAAACCGCTTCCGACCAGGGCTTTCGCAAGGTGAGTCGATGTCAGATTCATCGTCATCATCAACACTGGAATTATAAGCGAGTCTAGATCAGAAACGGTAATTATCACCAAGCGTACAGTTCTATTGAGTGATGGTGCATGTTTTTGGGTTGCTTGACATGAAGAAACAGTTGCAACAACCATCCAGTAGTCTAGATATAACCATGCAATACTGGAGAAAGCCAAGCTTGCATGTAAGACACTCGTGATCTTTCGAAATGACGAACCAATAAGGGAGGCCAACGCGGCTGAATTGTCAATGATAGAGCTCCGTACCTTATAGTTCACGTTCGGAAGGGATTTAAACGTACCGCCAGCGCCATTGGAGGCTTTTAATGAGGAGGTGACATCTCGAAATCCGTTCTTTTGGTTTCTCAGCGAGAGAAAATATCTGATCTATATCTCTCGAATATGATTAAGCCACATCTCTGCAAAACGAGGCTCATAAGAGACAAACTGGGTTATTTGTAAGTTCACGCCTGGAATCCTACAAGCTAATACCCCTTATGGGGTTGTTCTTAAGGGAATAAATGATAAACAGAGTTGAACACAGAGACTGTCCGTGGCGACTGTCGTTGGTATCTTGGTCCATGGCGATGTTCTGTTATTATCAGCTCGCATGTTGTCCAATTGCGCCTTGTATATGGTAATGGACATTGGGAATCGATACCTGATGGCGTGACGCGGCTTGCAATAATATCGTTGAGTTTCGACAAGCCCGCCTAGTCGATAACTTCTGGGCCGACCAGGATACTCCACAGGGAAATCTTAGTATTCCGTCTGCCTGAATCACTTAAATCAACATCGATGACAACTTTGCGCTTGTTAGAAAACGACTGCAACTCTTTTAAGCATTGCTTACGACCAGGCACAGCTGATTCCTCACCAACGACGGATGAAGTGTAGGCATTTGTCGTCGTCGGTACACTTGAACTTGCCGGCAAAAGGGGAACACGCCTCCGATTGGCCTATTCCAGAGTAGATAGAGCTTTATTGCTCTCGTCTAGGCGCATCCAGGAATGGTTCGAAGTCTGAATTTCTTCTCTGGAACTCGCTCATGTTATCTGTGGTGCTTATCGTGCGTCTATACGTGTGTTGGGAAAAGTTGGATCTGCTTGGCAAAGAAGGACCAGGCGGTAACTACAACTTATATCTTTGTCATCAGTGCTGGCTATTGTCACCATAACGTGATAGGTTATGACTGAATCGTATACAGCTATAGGGATTGGACTTGGGTATCTTGCCATGGGGTTGCCGAGCGAGGTCTTTGAGGTGACTTGGCAACTCGGGACAGGGAGCCTATCCACTGTGGTTACATAAGGAATGTCATACGTATGAGCCTTACATGTTCCAGTGCTCTTGTATCATCATACAATTCGGACTCAGGAACTATGAATTGTTAATAGTTGATACATGTTCACAAGCAGTGCCAAGGGTTCAACTGTTATTGACTGAAGCTGGGCACTGCTCTCGAAGCAGGTAATCGGCGCGGGTAGGTTCTTATTCTGACTGGTATTTCATTCGATTGGCGACACTCGATGTGTGCCGCCGCCCTCAAGTTGAGGCAAAGAGTAATAATAGCCGTCATGTGTTATCTCAGTTTCTTGCCTCTCTCCACATGGGTTTGTCATGTTCGATTGTAATGAAAGGTCATAATCCCCTCCGATATTAGGTATGTGGTCCCCACCACTTATTACCACAGATTCCTTTCGTGCGCTGAAGGTATACCACTTCCCGCTGCTTTTGATTAAGCTCCGAATCCACGTCCAACCCTTGAACTTACCGAGACGGACGAGGAGGGGCCAGAATACAGGGAGGCATGCGCATATGATTCCAGTTCCGGAATGGACAGTGGTCCATAGCTCGGTTCTAGAAAATGATGGCTGTCGGCTGCCTGGAACGTACCCGTACCCGACTTTAAGGAGGCCGGATACGATGACGCTAAAATCCGAGTTACTTAATTAGGGGTATACAGAGTTGGACGATGGGAGGTTGAACTCACAAAATGCCTACAAGAAAGACCGAACCAATGGCGATCCTCTTTCGCGCGGTTAAATGAAGCTTCGCGACCACCGCGATGGGTATCGAGATGATGAACAGATCAAGCACAGCTTCAATGATACCAGTGACAAACCAGAAAATGTTGTAATTAAAACAATATCTCGGGTCGGCCAGATTGTTGATCCATGTGTATTTAATCGGGATACAGTTCAAGAAATTGGCGACAATCGCTCCGATTCCGTAAGCTACCACGGCTACACATCCGATCATAATCTGTCGTCGAGACGATTCACCGACGGAGAACAGCCTTCTATATAGGCATAGGATCGAAAGTTTCGTGGACGAGGTGATAGCGAAGTAGAAGAAGGTTGCAACGAAGTTGATCTTGGTGTACACAACATCAGCTGGGCTGTACTGAATCCCCGGAGTCGACGCGACGTAAGCCCCATTCGGGTCTATGCTATTTGCTATAGAGAAGACTTAGTATTCAACTGACTTAGAGAGAGAGGAGCCATCAATAGGGAGGCTCACATAGCAAAACCAAAATATCAGTTAGGATCACCAGGATAAGAGAGACCAAAACAAGCCAGTCGTCAATTTTGAAGCCGGCGCGCTTATAGTAGCGGGCGTAAAAGCGCAAGCCGACCGAGATGATAGCTACGGCCGCTATAGCAGCCCCAACTCCAGTGGTGGCATTGTCCATGGTACCATGGCGGCGTAGGCCACAGAGGGAGTGCTGCAAATCAATGCCTGCGCAAGTGAGAGGTGTATACTTTATTATATCTCTTTGATAAAAGTCTCGGTCACTGCCGAAAAGTCGCCTCCTCCATGTCAGCCTCTAATGGTGCATATATATCTGGATGTTCCAATCGACAGCGCGCATCCTTTATTCTCTTTCCAGGAAGCTTTCCACTCTTTGTAGAAAATGATAACTTTTTGTTGGACGGTACACAACCTTTATTACCAATACCCTTGGCAATCGAGGTAAGCAGAGCATGTAGGCGGTGTGGGTAACATTGCTGATAGCCGCTTTCTCATAGGTGGAATGTCCTCTCGTGATATGCAGCACCATGTCGGATTGATGGTACGATACATGTTGCTCGCGCTTAGCCGAGCCTACCAGCGATACGGACTTCCCGAAAATCAGATGTCAAGACCAATCGCCTCGCCTGGGCTGTTGCATATACCACAGCTATGATAACCATCATACGTGTTGATCCGAAGCCTCCCCCGGTAACAATATTGGCTCCTGCACACGGTTGCCATTGCGGCTACCAACGCCCCATCCTACGCAATAAACGGTACGACGCCTCACCTATAGTACCCTTAACTTCACTAAAAGTTAAGATTGTAAATCTGACGTGGAAAATGTCAGAGTGCTGGGGAAGAACCGGCACCAGCGGATATAATCGCGATGTAAGGGAGGGTAAGGCGGCCATGACCTCGCTTCAATGATCGCTTTTGCTATTCCTGGGACCATCGAATGGGGGGACATGGGGATAGACCTTGTCGCCGTGGCTATGCACGAGTAGGGCTGCGAAGCGCGCACAAGAAGACTGGTCGTACTTATGAGAGTGTGCATTAGCGATATGTGACTCGTCGCCGGCACTTCCCATGATACTTGGTTAGAGGGAATCTATCCTTGTTTGGCCCGCAGAGGAGGATTTGCCAACTCACTGATCGCTGATTCTCATCTATGTAGGCATTTCCAGATGCCGTATATTAATCGAACCCCTGTTCTTTTCTTGTCAAGATTGCCTATATCGGTGACTGGCCCAGTTGGGGGGGTACATGCTTGGGGGAAATTTTGACGTAACATTCAGGGGGTCTGCATCCCTAGCCTTACAGACAGTCGGATTCAAATAAAATAGGTGCAGGATCTCCGACTTTTCATTCTACCGTGATCCTCACTCTTTGCATTAAGTCAAGTGTTTTTTTTAGTAGCTTCTTGAGCCGAAAGAGGATGCTGTCAGGAAACAGGTTCGAAGTGCTGTACAAGGTAAGCTGATCTTCCTCCATCGTGTTGTCTTTATTAACCTTGTCACTGGTGATAACAGACAGCCGTAGTGACTGGCGGCTCTCGTGGCTTGGGCCTGGCGGTCGGGCGACAGCTAGCTGAGAAGGGAGCAAATGTCGTGATTGTTGCTCGCGATGGTCAGAGGCTTACTGAAGGGCTCAAGCATGTCCAGGTTCGTTCACCTTTTCGTCATTACTAACCATATATCTTCTATATTCCTCATCCTATGTACAAGGTACAGCAATCCCGCTTACATGCACACAGGAGGGAGCCCTGCACCCTGAGACCCAGCGATTCCTTCAAATAAGTGCCGACCTGACTCTCGCGGCCGAATCTGTCCGGGTGATCGACGAGGTTGTGACATGGAACAGGGGCCCTCCGGACATTGTCTGGTGCTGTGCTGGAACTTCGCACCCGACAATGTTCATTGATACACCTGTTTCGCAGCTTGAAGCCCAGATGAACAGCAACTACTTCACGAGCGCATACATGGCCCATGCTGTCTTGAACAGCTGGCTGCGAACATCCAGAGAGAAGACAGCAGAGCCCGCCTCCCCTGCCAGCCAGACAGGTGTTGCTAAGTCTCCAAAGATGACACCGCGTCATCTCATATTTACTTCGTCACTTGCAGCATTCTTCAGTCTCGCTGGCTACGGACCCTACACGCCTTCGAAGTCTGCTCTTAGAGGCCTCTCTGATACCCTTTCACAGGAAATGGAGCTTTACGCTGCAGCTCATCCGAACGAACCCCCGGTGCGTCTGCACACCATATTCCCCAGCACAATCTTGGGTGAAGCTCTGGACACCGAAAATCTTATCAAGAGTGACCTCACCAAGATGCTCGAAGAGGGTGAAGGAGGGCAGACATCGGAGGTCATTGCATCCAAGGCTATCAAGGGTTTACAAGGCGGGGAAGAGCTGATCATGACCGATTTTACGGGCACACTACTCAGGCGTACTGTAACGGGATCCACCAGTAGAGGTCTCTTGACGATCCTGGGAGACTTCATTCTTGCAGGTATACTGACACTTGTTGTCGCTTTCGTTCGTGCTGATATGGACAGTAAAGTCAGAAAGTTTGGCCGCAAATTCGGGGATTCTGGTATGAAAGCCGAGCGCAACTAATTTGCAAGCCTACTTGTATAATATAATCAACTTCCGGATGGCGGACGGTACTTTGTAGAGTAATAATTGACTAAGATATGCTATGGTTCTCATACGTCGAGTTATCTCATGAAAGGGGTAATGGTATTTTACCGAAATCAGGCATTTACTAATGACATATTTTTTTCTTCAACTTCAGTCGCCCATGGTCGTTGGGTTATATATGCGTGTCAAATTGACAAGCATTCGAAACAAATCCAGCTGATAGAAGCCTCCGTACAAATCAGAAGCTCCTAAGAAAGCCAACTGAGTCGAGCAGGTAGTCGTCATCAGAGTTTCCACATTGCAATCGCATTTATAAATTCGAATAGGAGTGATTTCGAAGGTTCTATTATTGCATTGCTGCACCCTAGCATCTATGGCCCTCCCCAGTTTTGTTGGGTTCCATTCCCAAGATTGTGAAATATTCCATTTTCAAAGCACTCTCAGACAGCGCCTCAATTAACGAATGTTGCCCCTGTTCACAGCTCACTCTGCTCAGGAGACAGTACCGGCTCTCCAATCTATGTGCATCTTTTGATAATCTCCCATGTCACCACCCTCCATCGACGCCATCATCCCCATCATACCCGCACCACTGCTACCACCAGGTCCGCGGCCGAAAATCTTCTCCGCGAGCATGCGCAACTGCATGGGGAACTTTGAGTCACCATAATACTCGATAATGTCACTTTTGTCGACGGCACGGCGGAGGTCGTATGCTTGATCAGGCTCCATACCGAATGCCTCGCAGGCTTCCTTCTTCGTGGCATCCCACCAGGGGGGCAAGAGCCCATTGACTTTGGCAGCAACCTCCAGGAAATTCTGAAATCCTTTCAGGCCACTGGCGGCGCCAGAATGAATGCTGCCGGGTTGGATGTTACCCTCAAGCTTGAACTCGTCTTCGACGCGCAGGCGGTACGAGTCAATTAGCACCCGGAAGACATCTGCTTCTGGTCGGTCGTGGAGATAGATTCCGTTTTGAAGGCGGGTGAAGGGATTGGCAATGGGCTGATCAAGACCTTTCGGCGGAGACATGGCTGCGCTAGAAGCGGAAGATGATGGAGAGGTGTTCTGTTTGCCGCAGATCTTCTTGTGGACTTTCCAGTCGGCCTTCTGGCAGTCTTTAGAGCAGTACAATGTGCTCAAACATTTGGCACATTTCTTGAGCTGCGCCGACGACTTCTTGCAAGTGTTGCAGATGCCCGACATTTTGGGAAATATATCGATGTTGAATGTTCGCGGGGCGTTTCGAGGAGCGGTGTGGTTTGAGGAGGGCTAAACTTTTGTTTGTTTCAAAAGCAATCAGAAGTAACTCAAGAGAACCCCTGGGCCTTCACAGATGAAGAACGGACCGCTTCCCTGTCTGAAACTTCAAGGGCCTTTCAGGCATCTGCTACGTCATACACAGCAGTTTCTTTGCAAAATCGCCATGATCGACGAGCCAGCATCATTCCACCACCCAGTCTTCAGTGATGTCAACTGCGCTTCCTCTCTGACTTCTGTTCGCAGAACGATCGAAGTTAACAGATAAAAAAGTCTTCAGCCAGCCCCGCCCATTGCCAGCCTTCGGAAATACGAAGTTTCCCCCAAATCAATCAAGTAAGGCCTGCAGCCTGAAGGCTGAACAATCCTTCAACACATTGTGTCCTGTGGGTTCATTTCTTCTCCTTCATTCCCTTTGCGTTGTTCTCATTGTCTCTATTCACTTCTTCTTTCCGTTCTTTCCCTTTTCTTCCTTTTCAGGGTTTAATTATCCTTGTCTGTCTACGCTGTGTAGTTGACCAGCCAGGGTTACCGTGGTCCGCCGCCTGCACATATTGGGCTTTCACTGCCAGTGTCGGGCACGACCGTCCGAGGTCGCCTACTCTTGGAATAAGCGGCGATAAAAATTAAACGGGTATCACGGTGTGCCTATTATATGTTGCGATGTTCCGTTCTTCAGTGTGTATTTGGTACTCTTAGGATCCGACAAGAAGAACAAGTTTGCAGCTCTTGCTCCAACCGGTGAGGTCGGTTCGGGCTGTCTCAGCTGGATACTTCGGCTCGGGGGAGCTAACGGAACTAGCGCATCGGCAAGACACTTTTGGTACTTAGGTTTCGGCTGAAGACAGCCAGAGTGCTATCGATTATTCTTTGCACACCCCACTCTACTGCAATTTCTAGGTATAAGTTGCCCTCGCTGTGAAGCCTTCAGGAAAAATCGTAAAAATAAAAGAACAGCAGTATTATGCGTATCTAGGCTTGAATACATTATTTGACTAGTTTTTAATTGAATTGTTGTATCGTAGCGGTTGTTGTAGCTATAGCAGTAAGGTAATGCTGATGATAGTGATTGCAGGGGTGCAATGTTTTTTCGATAGCACTCTGCGAGCCACTGGTGGGTGGATTCATGTACCAGAATTAATACCTCCACATTAACATCATTACCACAATTGAACAATGGCTGTTCCAACGAGCTTTCACCACCTGCCAGGTGCAAGTATATTTATATGCTTCTCCGGGGACGACAGCAAAGTGTAATATAATCAGCAGAAAGTAGGTAAATATCGGGGACTAAGTCAGCATTATTTACGTTCTCTTGTCTGCTACTCTCATCAATACACTTCGTGAAAGACTTACGGAGTATTCATCGTAGTCGACCGAATATATTCCATTCGTGACGTCCTGCCAGGGGCGCTAGCAAGAAGGGAACACGCAGCGGATGACAGGTATGCACGGGACAGCGGGAGTCACAGCGGGAGTGGCTTCTATTCCCGGCATTGCATTGGACAGCCTGGTCTATTTATTGCATCTTTCATGAGGCGAAGCATGCACGACCATTGGGTTACAGAGGGTCTGCCGAGACACGAGTGTTGTTAGGAAGACATGAAAGCATTAGATAAATTTTCGTTTTATCTGTAAAAGTCTTTCGAGTTTCTCTCTGGATCTTGCCATAGCCCGAAGCAGTTGTATCTGCGTCCAAGTCGTTTGATTCTTTACTCAAATCCCTACAGCATGGCTTCACCAAAGTCTCTCTCCCTCGCCGTCGTCCTGCTAGCCGTATTCTCGTCTCCAGTGGCGGCCGCGATCACCTCGCAGTTCCAACACTTCTATTCTCAACATAGGCCCGAATGGAATTACGTCCTTCATCACAACTGCAGCACCCAGTTCGCAAACTACCTCACAGGGCGGCCGCAGGACTTCACAATTAATATTATAGGAGGCGCCAGCAGCTTCACCTCGCTTGTACAACCCGTTGTGGAGTGCCTGCTAGAGAACGGGTCACAGTACATTCAGGCTGCTGAGTCTTCGGCAACGGTGCTGTTGGGCGTGATACCGCCCATCTTGGCATCATTAAGCGCGAGCGCAGACGAGCTGGCCGCCCTCAATGTTGCATGCCGCCGGCCTCTTCTCGGCTTTCTTATTACTTTGGGTAGTCCCAGCATCCATCTGGACCGCATCTTCGACGTGGGTGATCTGTCCAAGCTACTGGAGAATCATCCCAGCTCCTTGACTCTCCCAGACATCGAAAGATCTTGGCAGCGCTGGGTGGTCGTTGTGTCGCAGTACTCACTCGCGGCTGCTGCTGCTGCTAATGTGTTACTATTGAATTACCAGTTAGGTTTAGGTACAAGTATGTTATTCTCTTTTATAGGTTCAGTCTTCTTGTCCCCTCTCATCCTTTTCCAATTATCATCGACATATGTTCCCTTATTTAGAAGAATATTTGCTGATATAAGACTTGTAAAAGTCTGCGCCTGGTGGTCGAACTCAACAATTGGCCCCTTGCTATGGGGCTGGTTAAGCATACCTGCATACATCGTTGCGACGATCTCTTTACGACTTCGAATGCGCAGAATATACAGCGACGAGGACTTGGACACACGCATCCGCTTTCTTGATTGGTGTCGACTTCTCCCCACGAGACTTTACAATTTCACGAAGTCCGAGCTCGTTCCTACGGTCGCACAAAAGGATATAAGGGTTCGTATCTTCGAGGAAACAAAGATCTCTGTGGCGATATCATGGTTCTTGTCTACTCTCATCGTGATTTGGGTCATCTTCGGATCCTTCCTGCTTTACGCTTTACTCTTCATCGGCCCTTTCAACGCCTTGGTCGTGATTGCCCGGTATCTCGCATCCGCGTTGCTGTGCCGCATGATCGTGATATTTGAGATCTCTGGATTGCGGAAAACTGCAGGAAAAACTGCAAGCCAGAGGAGGAGGATGGGGTTGAAGTGAACAATCCGAGGACAGAGAAACAGGGTACTGTCGACGATTATGTCCTAATCCAGAGGTAAACTTCTGGGTCCACATCTCAGAGGGAGTATAATAAAGAGGTACGATAACTTCTGTATATGATAGGTACTGTAGGGGCACATCATTTCCTAAATCCATGTTCTCATATCCTGCTTTGCTTGCAGATCTCCCATGTGAAGAGGGGTGTCGCTGGTTCATTGAATGCACCCCCTCAATAGTGCTCAGAGGGGTTTGGATATAGCTTTCTTGAGCTTTTAAATTCACATCATCAGATAAACCGATTCGGTATCATGCCTCAAATAGCTGTCATTTGACTGTAGGGTTTTGCACTGGGTGTATATTTGCTAGACTTCCAGATGCTAGGAACGCACCCATGGCTTCGTGAGGCCCTTTTACAGAGAGGGAAATCAACATCACACTCATACAATATGAATTACACATCACACTCATACAATATGAATTACACATCACACTCATATAATATGAATTACACATCACACTCATATAATATGAATTACACATCACACTCATACAATATGAATTACAAATTATATGATTATCGACATCGAGTCAGCTTCCAGTATCTCGCTACGCCAGGCAGCTAGAGGTTAATCCCTAAGGTTGGGAGATCGGGTCCCATCTTATAGTCAAGACATAGCAAGAAGCATTTATACTGAGTTCTTCAACAAGTAATCACTACTTCCCTATCTGTTGACCGCACTGACAGTAACTCCCTCCTTGTCCTTGTAAAGCACCCACCAAACAAACCCTCGTCCCAACTCCGCTTAATTGTATTGGCTCTCGGGGATATCCGCCTGGATATCCATCACGCACAAGTACACAAAAGCGCAGAGGCTGAGCCAATACACAAGCATTTGCAACATGTCCGGCCAAGTTGATGGGTATGCGAAAAAGCCGTACAACACGAATGCCAACACGCTTCGCCATCCGGGGATGTAGCGGTGAGTGAGATGGTAGCTAGGACAATGATTCTATTAGCATAGGTGCTTGACTAGGGGCAGGCAGTACATCTGTACTTACAGGTATGCAAGGCCAGCTACGACCAAGTACGAGGACGTATCGAGTACAGGCATGATTACACGGTGATTGTTCGCTTGTTGTGCAGTAGTTATCAACTTATTTGTGTAGTGTATTTACTTGTTTGCGCGATGGTGATGAGGCGAGGAAGAAAAGGCACAGAGGGATACCAGGTCTAGAGTCCGAATGACCAGACTCAAAATTCGCATGACATCAAGCGAGCGAGCAAATGGCAGGCGCTGAGGCCGGTTCCTCAAGTCTTGGGAAGCGACGACGTTGCGCAAAACTTCTGTGTCTATATTTAAAGTTATTTGTATTTGTACAAGAACACGCCTTCAGGGCAGTTAACCCCTGAACTCTGCCAATCCTTCATCCTCTTCCAACATAGTGATAAAAGAAAAGGGTGTAAACATATGACCGGCGAACTCGGCATATTTAGACTGCGCTTCAACCCATTGGAGACGCAGAGAGTGTAACTGTCATTTGTTAGAGTCTACACCCAAAAACACAAAGGGCATGAGTTTGCACTTACCATAGCACTGCAGCCTTCCATAGCAATGAGGATGGCGCACGTGAGCACGAACCAGAGACCGAAAGAGAATACGTTCACGAACGCCCAAACGACGCCCGTCCTGGTCAGCGTCGCACCAAGAGTCATGTCCCAAAGTACAGTACTAAGCTGCTGGTGAGCCAAGGACAGCGCCCAAAGACGCAGGTATGAAGCAGTATGTGAAACACAGTTCAGACAGAATTCTTGACTAGAATTAGTGACAGACCAATAAATCATATCGAGCCTTTCAACTTACCAATTGTGTGAATGATCTGGTGGATCATGGATTCACTGAACTCGAATTCCTCGTGTTCCTCATCATCGTCTCCGCCGTGTGCGATCATAGCGACACCCTCACCATCATCATCACCCACACTGAAGCGACCGTGTCCGTTTCCACCATTCTGTCCCTCATCGTCGTCATCAAGCGCCGAGACTCTCGAGTTCTCACCTATGCCACGATAGCCCTTAGCGCGAGCTTTATTGTGCTCCCATCGCAAATAGAATGGCTTTAAGAACAGTAAGATAGGGACCTGGACAAAGGCGAGCAAAAGTAGAATGACCTGCACAGTAGCCTGGCCGCGGTAAAGTTCCTCTCCCTCGTTGATTGCACCAGGCTGTAGGAACATGTAGATCAACATATTCAGAAGTCCAGGTGGGGATTTGTCGGCGGCATACCAGTCGACGGACCATTTGTAGATAATACAGATAACCAGGTATCCGAAGATGGACTGAAAGAAGATCATGCCTGGAACGAAGTTGCCCCAGATATCGATGGGTTTCCTGAAGTGCTTTGCATTCAGGTACGAAAGACAGAGCGAGTAGGTCATGTGAGCCCAACCCAAGATAATGGACATCTTCATCTTGTAGCTGTTGGTGAAGAGAAGGTCGTTCTCGGTTCCGTGCCACTTCCAGTCGAGACCAAACGGATATCGGTAGCTACGCTTAAGTTCACCAACAAGAGCGTCGCCCTCTTTCCACCCACTGGGGACGTTCCACTCCCAGGCGCTGTCAAACAGGGTCAGAGACTTGGAGAAGACATCATTGTAGATAAGACCGGTGTACAAAGAAAACACGGCCATGACCAAGGCGATGTAACGACCGTAGAAAATCATGGCGAACAGCTCGAATGAAACCTTCTTGAGAGGTCGCTCCCAATAGATCATGGCAAGAGCGGCGACAAGCATAATAACCGCGTGTCCAAAATCACCAAACATGACAGCAAAAAGGAAGGGGAAGGTAACAATAGCAGGCAATGCTGGATTAATCTCTTGGTACGTGGCTGTACCGTAGGCGTTGATGATGGTTTGGAAAGCCTCTGTGAATTTGTTGGTCTTGAGGTAGGTCGGTGGCGTCTTGCTGGTCCTGATCTCATTGATAATGGATGGAACAGACAAGCCAGCTCTATTGGTAACATCCTGAAGGGTCGACCGGATGCGAGGTAAATCATTAGTCGGGCACCACGCCTCCGCAATGAGAGTTCGACGTTGTCGGTCGAAGGAGAACAAATTCAGCGTCTGGTATGTTGCCTTCTCCTTGGTGACTAAGATCATCCAAGCGGCGAGCGACTGACCTATCTGAGTAAGTTCGGCCTCAAGGGTCTGCTGGGTATTGTGCAAGACATTTTGAACGTCATTGAGGCGAGCGTTCACTTCATGCATCTGGTCCCGACGAAGATCGGTATTCTCGTCGACGCTGTAGATCTCAGCACTCATGGACTCGGAGATCTTGCGGATCTTGGCAAGAATCTCCTTGCCGTGAGCAAAGATGACGAAGACGTTCTTGCGGACGGGTTCGTTGTTGGTGGGGTCGATGAGCGGCTCGGGGATCTCGGACTGGTTCATGTAAAGGTTACCGCGCAGTGTCCGCCACAGGATGCGTTCGAAGGCAGCTACGCGTTCGCGGTTGATGACACCGGCGACAAAGCCAATGTTCATGCCAGAGAAAGAGCGCTCGCCCTCGACAGCCTGGCTAACCTGCTCAACATCTTGCAGCAAAGGAGCGTCGTCGTCCTCAGTCGAAGCTCGGATCTCCTCGACATTGCCGTGTGCGCGATCGAAGAAGCCGCCCGCCTCGCGAAGAACCCATCGCCACTCAGTCAACTCAACCTCGCGCTTCTTCAACGTCTCGTAGCTATCATTAAGTTGTGCGATACGTTGCTCGAGGCTCTGGCTGCGTTCGGAGAGCTCGTCGATTTCGGAGGTAGAGGGCGCGGCAAGGGTTTCAACATCGAGGTCAAGGGTTCGGAGGGGGATGCTAGCTTTCTGCATTTGAGTGTGGAAATAGCCTGAGTCGTCAGCATATATATGCGCGAGTCTTGTTTCTGAAGGTAAAGGGCTTACGAAGCTGACGCTCGATATTATCGAGACGTCGGATTTCCTGGGTAAATGTTCTTTGGAAGGCGCTAACATCGCTGTTGAGCTACAAGGGGATGTCAGCCAGGAGTGTGGTTTATGAGTGATGGTGGATAATGGTGGGTGGTGGGTGGTGGAATGCATACATCTCGGAACTGGACGAGACCCAACTCGCCCAGTGCGGTTACACATTCTCTTCCGATTTCATTAGAGATGTACAGCTGCACCATGCTCATATCCGCAGAGCGGAATATGCTCTGCTGTGAGGGAGCCATGATGACGGCGTGACGAGTGTTGCTCCTGGTTGATGGATGGTGATGCAGGTTCAGGAGGAGCTTGCAATGTCGAGAGCTAGTTGCATATTGAGCTGTTGCCTTTTTGCACCAGCCACATACACCTGATGCGCACATGTTGTGGCTGAGCTGCCAATGTTTGGGGGCGGACCCCGCCGTCTCCACTTAAGTCTCGATAGAAGGGTTTTCTGCAATTAGACGAAAGTCAATTGATAAAAGAGACTTTTGCATTTATACCTCATTTTATTTCAGACCGTCACGGTTAAAGCCCCTTTCTTTCACCCTTTTCAAGTCTGAAGTTCGAAGGTTAGGTAGACTCGCAAATGCACAGAAAGGATCTTAAATCAATGGAACGTCGCTCCCCAGAATTAGGACAGGTTCGGTTTGCCAAGCACTTCACCTGCGTTAGGGCGATGGACCTCCTTTTCTAAAAACTGTGCTTGCTCTAAGTTATCTGAAGATCATGAAAACCCCATCAAGGCCGGCTGGTATTTTAAACGAGTCTCATTATATCCCAAGACTCCATCATATCAACGACACTCAAGTGGTCTAGGTCACAGTTTGGTGCTCCCTCAGACTGAAGGTAAATAGGCGCGATATTAGTCCCCTTCCCTTCCCCCTTAGCTCCCTATCCATCACAGCTACTTTAACTCTAAGCCATTAGAAACTGGCGCAAGCTCGGGCGAATTTTATCTACCCCTTCCCTCTCCTTGAACATATTGTAGTCACTTAATAAACCTGTTTGATCTAAGATCTACTAACAAACAGGCCGGGTTGGTATGGCCTAGTGGATAATAGCTCTTATTTGATATCATTATAACATTCTCTAGACATTATCATTAGGTGGTAGGGTTCGATTCCCTACGCGGCCATATTTTTTTATTTTTTTCTTCTTATTGTTCCTTTCCCCCTCGGTTTGTCTTCGAAAATCTGAAGGTTTGTTGATGTTACTAGGTGTTTTGTGCTTGTTCTCGCGGTTACATCGCAGGAATTGAAGTTTCAGCAGCGTGGTCTATAACATATGAGTAGGGACATCTGGAACAACACATGGAAGAAAGACCAAGGTAGTCTCACTAGATGCATACATGACCTCCTAATGAACAATGTTCTTCTCCAATACTCATCAAACTTGATTTTCTCTTCCAATCTAAGAACATTCCGGCCTGAAGGAACATAATAAGTAACTTGGGTCAGTGAAAATCTATTAAAACCAGTGCGGTACTACATTGGAGAGCGGGCGACAGGTTTCACTCACATATTTCGGACTCTCTGTCCCCCTCCTCACCAACCCATACGGTCCCTTCGGCAACCACAGAGCCAATACTGAGTATACCAGAGTGCGCGACAGAGACAGTCCTTGACGCGACGGCCCCGAGTCGGCTCAGTAGGGTACGCCTTCGGTAGAACGACCGGCTTAGGCATCATGAAGTTGAGAGCGTGATTGAGTCAATGGATTTATGAGTTGTGGTAGATATGTGGTTAATAGATCGGAGAGCAGCGGGAGCAAAACTCGTTTATTTTTTCTTTGCAGGAAACGAAAAGGTAAGCAAGTAGTAAGCACGGAGAGTTTTTAAAGAAAATGAATGAGAAGAACGGCAAGGCAGACACAGACAAAGCAACGGCCATCTTATTAGACCGATTCGGACAAAGAGCAACAGCCAGTCAATCACAGATAATGAGATATTGTCAGACGATTCAACGGGAAACCATGTGGGCATTTACGGGACAATGCGGGATTGAGACAACGACATCTAACAACCTTATTATCCCAACGTCTCTTCCTTCAGCTAATCGCGGAATAGGGGCATATGCCACTTGCACCTCGATCCATCTTGCTTGTCTACCTTCTAAGACAGCGGGCTTCAGGTAATTTTCTTCCGTTGCAATGCCAATACTATTCAAATTAGATTTGAAAAGGTTTTGGTGTCTCTTTCGTCCCTAGTAGGCAATGGCCATAGATACGATTTCCTTCGATAGGAACTTGCGTTGTAACCATTGCTAAGACGGGCCAAAATTCCATGACATTAGTTTCAAAGTACACCAATGTCGACACAGTGTTCTTCGTGTTCTCTCGGGTGACTCTCAGCACCTTGAACCCATCTGGTGAAAAATCAATCTCCCAACTGTCTCTTGTTGGTGACCCGGGCGTTACCTATGAGAGTAAGTCATCGAATGCCCCCGATGTATAAAACCTTATGTGACTATTTTCGTACCCTTATCCCCCGTTTATTACTCTATATCTAAGGCCCTTTTGAGGTCACTATTATTGCTCTAATGAAGCTATAATGATGGCATCTACCTGCTGATTGCGCCTATATAAGATCTTGCCAGTTTTTTTTTTTTTTTGTATATTGACATTATTACCATGATATTTCACTATCTAGCGGCATCTAGGGCAGCTAAATGTACCTCAGTCAAGGCTAAGGATTATGTATCCTTGGCACCATAGTTGTTAGGATTTCAAAGGCGACATCACTCACTAATATCATCGTGAAGGTCAGTCTGCGGTAGTATATATGGATATATCGTTTGGCGAGCCTTTGTCCGTTGCTCGAAAGCATAGGCCAGACCAATGAGCTTCGCATCAGTGAACCTCGCTCCCATGAAGCCGAGGCCGAAGCTGTGTGTTGGATCAGTACGGCGTCGTGCGAAACACCTGATTCCAATTAGAGCAACTCACGGAATATTAGGGCCTGCTGTCACCAAACCGTTGGCATCGGTTATGACAGGTTGCTCGGACGGCATGACTCCCATAGGAACAGTCACGATTGGCGCGCCGACAACTGCGGCCCACTACAATAGCTGAGGTCAGTGATGGCTCTTTTTCATCGTTCTGTTGTTTTGGACACAAATCTTCACTTCCAGAAATGCGTGTGGGGGAGTTTCACAACTACTGAAACGGGAAGAGAATAACTCCAAGGGTTGCTCACACTATGAGAGAAATGAGTAGGGAGAAGAATAGCATCTAATCGGTGCCGCCTAATCGTTCCCAGGAGACCTCCCTCATCACCGTAGTAAAGACCCTGTTGGTAAGCCCGCCAAAATCCCGGTTCCGTATTGTTCCAGTTCGACAACGAGGCATCCCACGCACTTGTGGGAATTTTTGGGTAACCCTCCAGGGAACTGGACTGAGTCCATCGTCTAAGTTCAGCCAGATTTGTGATATTATGTGGATTATAGACCAACTGTTTGAGGTACTTGGTAATGTCGACCACCAAGTCTGCGCCCATGAGCTCAAGGAGGTTCGACCAGTTGTCATCAACGAACTCTTGCGCAGCCGGGAAGTCGGTGCTGTCAATAACATGAGCACCAGCCGAGCGCAGAACATCGAGTGCCCTATCGAAACCCTCAACCATCGACCTTGTGCTGTCATCCACCATAAGCGAGATGACGTTGCGTGGCACTCCCAGTCGAGCACCTGCAAGCGCTGAGAGTTTGCAAGCACCGACGAAATCAAGGTCGGCAGAATCGGGAATGGCAGAGGTGTAGTTATCTAGTGGATCAACGCCTGCGATGCTTTGAAGGACGTATGCAGCGTCTTTAACGGTCTTTGTCATCGGGCCAACGGTATCTATGTGCTCGCTAATAGGGATTACCAGGTGGCGCGATGTGAGGCCGACAGCTGTAGACCCATCATTAGTCGCAACAAGGCTCATTGGATTGAAGTACGCGTACTTGGCTTGACTCCAACAATATTGTTGTAACTTGATGGGTCTATGATGGACCCCGAGGTTTCTCCCCCTATGCAGACAGTAGCCAATCCTAATCTTCGCAAGTTAGAGAATAGTCAAGTATAGCTTGGTAGGCTGGCTTACGAAGCTGCAACAGCACTACCACTTGAACTGCCTGACGGATTTTGATGAGGATAGAAAGGGCCGTACGTTTGCCCTCCGTATGCAGACCAGCCGTCACTAATGTTGAAAGTCGCTCTATAGTTCCCCCATTGACTCAGGTTTGCTTTGCCCAAGATGATCGCCCCGGCCTCTCGAAGTTTTCGAGCGATAGTTGAGTCTGAAGAAACTTTTGCTCCAACAAGTGCGTATGATCCAGCAGTGTTGTTCATGTTATCCTTCGTAGCAATCTAACACAAAGTCATTATCTGCTAGATAGAACAGAGCCGATAGGAATAAGGGACCACTCAGGCGTGGGGAAAGGTAGAACATGATAGTGTCATGATTTATTAGAGGAGCAAGAACACTCCTAGCTGTCAATGGGTTACAGCAATACAACATACTGTGTCTTTGACCAAGATAGGGATTCCATGTAGTGGCCTAACAAGCTGTTAGAAGAACTGATCATCTGCTCATTTCACAAATCTGCCTACCTAAGGACAATCCCTTGCGATCGTTTGGCATCGAACATGGCAGCAATAGCTAAGGCATCGGGATTCAACTCAATCACGGCGTGTAATTCATCGTTCACCTCATTAATTCGGGCGATGTAGGTCTATTCAACAGCAGTCAGGATAATGTCAAAGCTTGCTACCACGTGCCGAGGCGGCTTGCCTTAACCAAGTCCGCAGAAGTGAAATGGTTACGCTCAAGGCCTATAGCAAGGTCGTCAATACCGGCTTCGTATAAGCTCGGAACTGACTCGATCCCAATCAAGGGGGATAGCAGCAGTGGTTGGTCATCCGGGAAGTATTCTCGCCGAGAGCATTGCAGGGAGAGGTTTGGGCATGATTGACCGCCACCGATCACCCAAACGAGCCACAATATGCCGAGTATCATTTTGACCTGTCTAATGATCGATGTCCAAGACGCTGTGGTCTTAGTACAATTGAGGGCATGTTTGACTTGTTTGTATCATCGTCACACATCTGAGTGTCTCCGCCCATTTCGGTCCGTCACAGCCGACAATCAATGTCAAGTCACCTACCCACCCATCCCGTCTAGGCATAATGAGCAAGAGAAAAGATTCACTATCACTTTCTTTTTGAATGTCTATAACCACGATTGTCAAGGTTACGAACTCGGCCGATATACGCTTGGGCATTAAGCTGAGTCGACAGATATAATTCGGATCTGCTTACTTCTAGTAGCTGCGGATTGATTCACAATTGAGGACGCGGAGCCAAGCTGGCCTGGGTCTTAATCATGCACGTTCCTCAGGAGATCTTAGACCAAGTCAGTAGCTTTCGTTCTTCAGCCCTACCCATGGGCTCAAATCCTAGAAGAACTAAACTGAATCTAATTGTCTGACTAGATTGTCCAATATCTATTCGACTATGACCCAGTCGACATGATGTCGGCGCAGACCTCAGTCTATACTTGGGATCTTTCGAAGCATGATAGTGGCACTCTGGATTGGGATCTCTTCATTTCCTGCAGCTACGACCCCCAGTCTGACGATGGGTTCAATGAGGCAGACATACCTCTGTTGAATCCAGGTGGTCATGCTTTCACTTACCCTCAATTTTATACCCTTTATAAAGTGCGACTAGTTTCACGTGCGTGGAATGCTGCTGCTTCGAGGTTATTAGCAAAGCACATATGGTGGCTTGCTGAGATGGAGCCCGCATCCAAGCTTGAGCGTGCAATCAATTTGGCCTCCTCGCTAACGCGGAAGTTGGACATGGGCAGAATAGCCCAGGTCCGACGTGAAGATGATTTGTACCGTGACGAGTAAGGTCTCCCTATATGATGCCCTCGCTCCGTCATAAACCCCTCTACTTGTAGCCCTGACTGACGGTTAATTAGGTTCTACGAGGACAGGCTGGAATTCTCCGAGTGTCGAGATTCTGAATACACATTGCAAAGACAGATTGATAGGGAGGCAGGGCTGATTGAAGATGCCGATTGGTCAGAAGGACATGAAGAACGTCAACATGAGCAGACGCGCAGATTGATCGATAATCTTCAACGCGGCGAAGGGCTCAGTGCAGCTTTTCCTCTAGCTCAATCTGAATATTGTTTCGAAGGGTTCACCCAAACCGGACGAGCTCATTGTTATGATATGGATATCCTCGATATGGCACTAGAGACAATAGCCTATGGGCTTCGCTCGCCTGCCTTTCAATACTTGACCTCGCTTCGTCTCACCGTGCCCAGCACATACTACATCAAACAACTAGCAGCCAGCATGACACCTTCGGTGAAGGAGCAGCTCAAGGACTTGTATTTGGCCGTGAATGACGAAACCGGACCCGGAGGAAGTGAACAGTATTTCGCCGAATACGACGTCGACGGGACTGGCGAGCGTTGGCTGGATGGCACTTTGACGGATGTCGAATCGTCCAAATACAAGTCTAGTCTTGTGCAGCTCGAATATCCCAACCGCGAACATCAAGATAGCATGTGGGATTTCATTCGAGACTGCAAGAACCTTGAGTTTCTTGGTGTTCAGTGCACTCATTATCTGGACCTCGAAAGGCTGAAATGGGAGCCGGGACCGAATTCGAAGGGTCTCCGTGGGCTCTATCTGAAACGCGTCTACGCCAAGGCGTGGACTATCAGGCGACTTTTGAAGCCTCGGGAAGCGGCATCTCGTGTCCAGAGAGTGGAATTCTGTGACGTAAAGATATACAAAGATGGTGGAGATTGGAGCACAGTTTACGATTGTCTTATTTCGCATTGTCCAAAGTTGGAATTTTACTCTTCGGCTGACATCGGATACTTCTTTGCGCACCCAAGCCATCGACCGCTGAGTACCAGGGCGGAGGAGTCGGCTGAAATTTGGTCGATCAGTAAAAAGGATATTCGGCAGCACATAGCACTGATGAGGAAGATGCTGATACAAGCTGGAATCAATACAAGGTACCCGGGGGGGCAGCGGGTTCGAAGATTTGTGGCCTGGTTCTGCTTCCCAAGGGACTGTTGGAATAGCACAAGGAATTGGTATCGATTCCTCAGAGTTCCTCATCTAGATTACCTTCTCCTTGACATGTAAAGGCTTGAAGTTGTAGATGTACGTAGGGGAGTAGGTTACATCACTTACAAGTTACCTGAACCACTAGTGCTGCCCCACCACCAAAAGTCCAACGTCAATTCACGACCCCCCACGTCCAAATTTACTTTCTCTCCTACATCACAAGACATCTACGGACTTGTATCACACATATCCCTCGCAAACAATAACAATCCACATCTCAATCAACAATAAGCAAGGAACTGTAAAGACTGTATAATTTCACTTGCTCCAAATAAAGTGTCGTGGGTGGGCCAGCCAATACAACCAACGCAAAAAACCACCTACCCACCCACCCCTCAACCCACAGTCAAAGATGTCGCACGCAAGAATAGAAGAAGTATCCGACGACAGCTCCGTCTCCGACCCCAGCGAGGTCGACATCGACGACTTCGCCGAATCCGACATAATTCGCAGCATACCCAGCAAACCCTCCTCACAATCCACGCCCTCTACCACCACCACCTCACATCCCTCTGAGCCCCCTCTCTTCCCCCCACCACAACAAGCCCAACAAGCCCAACAACAGCAACAACAACAAATCCAAGCCGACCAAATAAAAGAATACCAAATGCTCTACCCCGTCTACTTCGACGCCAGCCGCACCCGCGCCGAAGGCCGCCGCGTCTCCTCCAAGCTAGCAGTCTCCAACCCGCTAGCGCGCGAGATCGCCAACGCCTGCGCAACCCTCCGGCTCTCGCCCGTCCTCGAGGCGCACCGCGTACACCCCAAGGACTGGTCCAACCCGGGCCGCGTCCGCGTGAACCTCAAAGCCGCCGTTTCTAAAGGGCACCCCGTGAAGAACAAGCACCACCTCTACGTCGTCGTCGCCAAATTCCTGCAGGAGCACCCGACCTCGGAAGATCCCGGCGAGGGCGGCATCTCGACGCTCCGACACGGCGTCAGGGGGATGAATCTCGGCAGTCTGGGTGGCGCCAATGATATCTACGCCGACGGGAAACCCTGGCCGCGACCGGCTGTGCCAAGGGGCTGGAAGATGAGCGAGTTGTTGCCTGCTTACTCCTCTGCTATGACGGGCGGCGGCGTCAGTGAGAATGCGTTCAAGGATATGATGCGCGAGATGCAGAATCAGGGTGGCCCCGGTGGTGGTGGCATGCCGGGGTTGCCTGGAGGTATGAACCCCGATATGATGAATATGCTGGCGAATATGGGCGGTGGTGGTGGCGGTATGGGTATGGGTGGACCGTCTGCTGCCAGCGATAGTGGTGGGAAGAAGGGCAAGAAGGGGAAAGGGAAATAAACAAGTGATACTTGAAGGCATCTCCGCTTGAGAGATTGATCATGATAACAAAAAAACTCGGGAACATGTTCCGAATGATTTCGATGCTCATACATCATGAAATGGACCCCGAACTCTACCGACCCAAATCCATGCTTTCCTCTACCAGAAAAGAAACCAAAGCTCGCCGCACATAAAAGTAAAGATCCGGGCTTAAACACCAGTGAGCAGGTCTAATAGCTCATGAAATACAAAAGACAGTCAGCCAACAAGACATAACAATACAAAACATAATAATTCAATTTCTCCCCACGCTCCCTGATGGTATAATACAAAGGGGTATCTAAAGTTGCAGGACTCTTTCAAAGACTAAGTCACTCTATCTCCCTCCCCAGTAATACCAATGAGCCAACCAATATAGGAGTGTTTTGTAAAGCTCCTGTCTTCTGATCCGTACATGCTTCACAGATGTCTGTTAAGCAACAGCCCGCCCCTGCAAAGCCTCCCACTCCCGAGATCCTACGATCTGCACATCCCGATTAGCATCAGGGATGACTTTTCCATTGATATCCGGAAGTCGAATCTGAAGACGAGCCGCAGCCTTTCTCATCCTCGCGTGATCGAAACCCAGTTTTCTGTTGCTGGGTTTCTGTGCTAATATAACTTGAGTCTTCTGGACAACAAAGTCTTGCCAGCTCTTCCACGTAGCAAAGTCTTCAGCTTGTTTAGCGGCATGGTATTGTGGCGTGACCTTGGCGGGTCGCCACGCCATTCTGTCTTTAGGTAGAGCGCTCAAGTCGTAGATCTTGGCAGATGTCGCCATGTTCAGAAGCTCGCTGAGGACGTCCTTGCCTTCCGCGGCGACTAACGCCTTTCGCTGTTCAGCTGCAGGTACTGGCTTCACTAGAGGTTCGGCGAGCCAGTCGTACTTCGGTTGGTCTGTCATGCGAGCGCGACGGTTGTCTTCGCGTAGATACCGCACAGCGTCCTGGAGGCTCGCAATATCGTTCTTGAGGGCATCCATCTCGCGTGCAGTAGCAACCGCACGTTCCTGGCCAGCTTTAGAACCGGATGTATCAGTCGAGTCGCCGTAGGCTCGACTTTCGCCAGCAATCCTCCGCCATTTGTCGAGATCCGCCTCGAGGGTCTTGGCCTCACGGTCTTGTTGTTCAATATCTTTCTTGAGACTCGCAACCTGGCCTTCGGCCGCTGCAATCTGAGCCTCAAGATCCGCCATGCGGGATGCCTTAGAGTTGGCATCGCGCATACGAGCCTCAAGCGTCTCGATGCGCAAGGTCGCAGTGCTGATATTATCATCGCGAAGGGCAATCTCACGTCGAGACTGGCTGTAATGTTCCTTGAGTTGGCGAAGTTCTTCCTCAGCATCAACAGGGATGGTCTTGAGATTCTTGATTTCTTGAGCGCGGAGCAGCCAGGGTGCTTGGCTGCGCTCAAACTCTTGTGTTTGTGATAAATCAGCACAGACGGCAGCGAGATCAGACACTTGGCTAGTAAGGGTTCGAATCTTGGATAAGTAGGTTGAGAAGAGATCCGACTCAGCAGACGAGAAAGTAGTCATAATAGTACGATGCACATTACTCTGGACCTCTGTGTATGTGAATGGCTCGGTTCGGCCCTCCTCAGTCAGGAGTGTGTGTAGGCCAAGACCGATACCGCGGGCCATCTCTCCAAGCTCTCTACTAGCATTTTCGCATTGCTCAAATGCTTCCGAAGTTTCGGGGGTAAGAGCTAATGATCTGGCTCCTAGGTCTTCCAAAGACCGGACAGCTTTGGACACAATAACCTTGGCGCTACGTGTTTGACCAACTACTGTCTCTAGACGTCGGTTGAAGTGCTGGGCAAGGTCATCATCCTCGCCTATAGACGGAACGACTCGTTGCACCATCTCCTTGACAACTCCAAAGGCCATGGTGGCTGATTCAAGATGACTCTGCATCAAAAGAGTCTTCATCTGGACCTCATCGGCAAAGCTCTCGAGTCCTCCGGATATATGTACTTCTCCCAAATGGGTCATGAGAGCGATAGTGCGTTGCAACTCAGCAGCACACTGCTTTTCCTTGAGTTCATCGCGCTTAAGACCTTCAATCCAATTGTTGAGCGCTCTCTCTACAGGTTCCAATTCGTATAGAGCAGCTTGGTATTTAGCAAATTCATCAAGGGAGCAATGGCTGATAGCGTTGACGAAGCGATCACACATAGAGCTAACCCATGTAAGCTTATCCAACACATCGCAGCCAGCAAATATATCGTCTTCGTGTCCAGCTTGTACCTGACCACTGACGCGTTCCTTGATAAAACCGTGCAAGAGCGTTGCTTTGAAAGACAGTCGAGTAAAGCGTAATAAAGCAAGAACAGAGTCTCGGTCGGTGCTAAAGCTCTCTGGGAGGAACAGCTTGACAATATCGAGATGCTGCTGTGCCTCTTGGGCACCCATCCGCTGCATCTCGAGGTCGATAGTCTTGACCTGTGTCTTGGCCGCAGAGATCTGCAGCTTCTGGTTAAGATCCATCATGAGACGAGCATTGCTATTGAGCTGCTCCGACTCAACCTCATTGACGGCATGAGAAGCTCGCATATCTTCAAGATCGGTTTGCAGATTTGTAACGAGCTCTCTGAACCGGGATAGGGTGTACTCCATATCGCCAATGGTATCCTCCTTCTCTCCTGCTCGGCGGGCCTGTTCAGCAATGAGGCTATCTTTGAAGTCGAGTTCCTCCTGCATTTCCTTTTCGTTCTGAACATGGTTTATCTCAAGCTCATCATTGATCTCCTTTAAAGCTTCAAGGTCGTCGACAACAGCCTTGAGTTCTTGGATCTGCTCAGACTGTTGAAGTTTTTCGTAGCTCAACTGCTCGATCATCTGTTCAGCTCCAAGGTTATCATCCAACTGCTGTCTCAGATCTTCAGCTCTCAGCTCAGACTCAAGAAGCTTCTCCTTGGCGATTTGATACTGCCCCTTAACAGCCTCATATTCTTCAAGGTCTTTCTCCAGAGACTTGATCTGCGACTTATTCTCCTCGTCTTGTTCTTGAGTGATATCTCGGAGTCGGATAAGAGCTTCACGTAACCTTTCGTTGTTCCGCTCCATCTGTAGCCACCCTGTGCTAGCTCTCTCCTCGGGTGACATGCCTTGAGAAAACTCGGTGTTCTCCTCACGTAGTACCTCAACTTCAAGCTCTAGCTCCTCGGCCTTCTGCTTCAAAGCTTCCAGCTCGACCTTGAGGACTTCAGCAGTTTCTTCGGCCATCTCTCGGTCCAGTGTAGCAAGCTCCATAATTGAATCATGTTCAGCTTGGAGGGCCTCGATCTGTTCGAGTTTATCCTCCGCTTCTTTCAATTGCTTCCGAAGAGCCACATTGTCTTGTACAGTCGTTTGGAATTTGCCCTCGATCTTCTTATTGATAGTTTCGAACTTATCACGTTGCTCCTGTAGCCTTTCCATCTCTTTTAATTTTTCTCTATCCTCAGTCCTTTTCCGCTCCAGGACTTTTAACTTCGCCTTGAGGTCCTCATTTTCTCTGCTGACAGCATTGCTGCCACCCGCAGTTCTAGTTGTGCCAACCGACGTTGCAATGCTTCTAGCAGATGTAGCACTCACGGTCGGCTTCGAGGAGGTCGTTGACTTGGGCCCAGATGTGAGCTTTTCTAGCGCTTTTGTCCTCGAACGAACGGGACTGGCGGTCTGTTCTCCATCGCTCTTAAGAGGAGAACTAATTCCCGACCTGTTCCCAGTCTCGTTGCCGGATAAGTCGCTCGAAGAGTTCCTGGCGCCAGGACGATTGAGACGTCCACCACCGACGGTAGAGAGCCTTCCGGCAGCAGGCCTTGTGACTCCACTTGTCCTCGAAGTGGTCGTTGAGGGTGCGCCGGATGTTTGTCGTCTCGCTCCAGCCGCAGGGAGAGCAGGAGGTCCCATGGAGGTTCTAACGCCGACCGAAGGACGAGCTTTAACACCGACTCCGACTCCTGAGGGGCGTGCATTTGAAGGTGTGTTGGTTCGGGATGTCGCTGTACTGGACGAGGCAGTGGCAAGCTGTTTTATGGGGGATTTCGCGGGAGATGGGGCCTAGAGTATTGTCAGTGATGGGAGCTATGACACCCATGGCTGCGGTCGAGCCTTACTCGAGCTATACTAGATGGACGAGACCGGGGCACTGGACTAGGACTCGGAGCGTTCAAGCTCATGCGCTTTGATAATGAGGGGTCATTGAGGGAGCTCGGTCGTCCAGCAGACGGTGCAATACTGGCTCTCGACGCACGGCGGATAGGGGCAGCTGTTTTCGAGACGGGTCGAGGAGGCTGTTGTTGAAGAATAGTGACAGTAGAAGGCCGAACAAACATTCCCCTCCCCGGCTCGCAATCGAAGTATCGCACACCTAGAACAGAGCCATCATTCTTGCCGGAGGCATCTTCAAGCTCGACACCGACCCAATCTCCTTGGGCGAACTCGGTTTCACCGACGGAGCGGACAATGGCATTGCGGCCGTCGCTGAGGCGAATGTACTGGCCGACTGTAATGCTATCCGACATGCTGTGGTGGCTAGTACATGGTAAATACTGGGTGTAGAGGGGGGAGATTCCCGAGCTCTGTTGATTTTTTGATGATGTGTCTCAGAGCTTAGTAGCTTATCTCTTTGTTCACGGTACAGATGAACGCGTCTGGACTTGCAGAGAGCGCTTGGCGGACATGGGTCATTGTGGATGACATGCCGGGATTCAGTTAAGGTTAGACGATTTGCAGCTCTCGGGGTTAAATTCAACAGGCCGAGACCGTCCACGTGACCGGGCCTGCTATCAAGACGTTGATGATACCTAATAGGAGTCACTCACACGCCATTCAGAACTCGAAGTCAACATTTCAAGCTGAATGGATTCAAACTGTTAACTACAAATTAAGCTGCCCTAGTATTCCTAAGCCAGGTTGGACATATAAGAGCTGTGAACCCTCTTTCCCATCTGCATTCTCCGCTTGACCTAAAGAATGAGATGTCACCAAATCCCTACATTGCTCTTGTCAAATATCAAAGTCACCATGATGAATGTTTAGGTAGATTAAGACACTTCTCCCCTTTCTCATCCCTTCCAATCTCACACCTTCGGCTCTCATCTAGGGATCTTATGTATTTCAAAAATCCGTTCTACATAAAATGTAAGTGCAAATCCAAACACTCCCACCCGCTTTTGAAGCCATAGACAAGAATGAAGATCAAAATGGGTGAAGAACCAAACTTGAAAATCATAAAACAACTACCCTAGTTGCTCAACCAGAACATGACCTCCCCCATCCGGTTCTTCAACTAATGAAACTCAATCAATCAATCAAACTCTCGCTCAAATATGAGACCAATTCAAACCCAAATTTCAACCTCTTTTCCCTCATCCCCTCCTCTACCTCGCAAACCCAACCCCAAAACTCCCACCACGCACCCACTCAGCGATCTCAAACCCCAACCGTCTCTCCAGCTTCTCATCCACCGCACCAGCACCTCCATTACTCTTATTAATACTCTCCGGCACACGCAGCACCATCACCCCCGGCGCCGCCATCTCCACATTGCCCCCCGTTTCTTCCGAAGCCGAAGAACCCCGCTTCACATAGACCGTCAAGTCCGCCCCGACCACCCCGCGCCACAGCGTAGCCACCCACTGCCAATGGTCGTCGGCGCGGTAGGCGTCGTTGACGTGCAAGCTGGATGCGTACCGGTCTGAGAACGTCAGGCTGTACCCATCCGAGAGGATGGCGACGGGGAGTTGTTTGTTGGTGGTATTGGTGGACTGTGGTGTGTTGCTACTACCGTTCCCGTCGGTTTGTGATTGGGATTGGGGAGAAGAAGAAGGAGGAAAACTCGTGACGTATC
Source organism: Xylariaceae sp. FL0255 (assembly GCA_022578795.1). NCBI lineage: Eukaryota > Fungi > Ascomycota > Sordariomycetes > Xylariales > Xylariaceae > Xylariaceae sp. FL0255. The sequence continues at coordinate 173,343 of MU388843.1, read as the reverse complement.
GGATGAGATCCTCCGACGTCTTGTGCCATTTCAGCATGCGCGCGACATAGTTCGCTATCGGGCTTATGAGCGACTGTGGCTTCTTCTGCGCATTTCCATTCCCATTCCCGTTCCCATTGACAGCAATAGTGCCGTTATTGCTACCTTCGACGACACTCTTCCCATTACTGCCCGCACCACCATTACCCTCGGTCTCAGAAGAGCTGTTACCATGCGGCTCGGGACTAGAATGCGCAATTGCAGTGCTCGTGTCCTCAGACCAGACCTTCACTGCAAATTCCGAAGATACCGCGAGCGCCCTCTCGATCACCGCCGCAACCTCCTTCAAGATCAGGGTCGAGGCGCCTTCGACGGCGATGATGGGACCTCGTGTCTCGAAGATTGGTCCCCCTGGTCCGGGTGGCCGTAATGGTGGGCTGATGGACCGCAAGACTTCGAGTTTGAGTAGGAATGGCCACTTTTGCGGCATCGGTGATGAAGGGGCTGGTGGTGGCGGTTGTCGGATTGGGCCATTCATGATTCCCAGACCGGTGTCCTGGCTCTGTTGTTGTGTCGGTGGCATGACTTGTCTCGTGTTCGGATCTATAGGTGCTGTGGGTGATTCTTGCATCGCTGTCTGCAAGGGCGGGAGTCTGAGCGACTCGTCAAACCCACTGCTTGGTCGGTTTGGAGTCTGCATTGGCTGATACGACATGGACTGTCGCGGTGGTGGCGGAGGCTGCATATGGGGATTGTTCGGATGACTCGGGGGCAGCGGCTGTCGATACTGCACGGAAGGTCTTGGTAAGTGTCCCGGCCCATACCCAGTCGCTGACAAAGGCGGTCCAGTAACAGACGGTCGATGCGGAAACCTCCCATCGGGAGCATATCCCATGTGCGGAGAGGGGCCACTACCGTAAACTGGCATGCCATTGAATCGCCGCCGTTTCGCCTCGGGCGGGATCGCCGAATCGGGCGCTGCCATCGGCGACATGATGGGGTAGTCCTTGTCTTCTTCAATGTGGCCCATCGGCCCGTGTGTCGGTCGGCGCCCATACCCATCAAACGACCAAGGCGTGCCCGAAAGGGATCCCTGCCTCGGGTAGTCCGTGTACTGTTGCTGCATATTCGAAGATCGCTTCGGCAGCGACGGCGGCGAGGCGACGCTAAACGGTGTCGATGGTGTTCTCGGTGTCGCGATATATCGTCCTCCGCACTTTGGACAACGACCAGGATTATCACCGCCCGAAGATGTCGGTCTTCCGCTGGCGTTTTTCCCTCCTCGTCGGGGCTGGTACCGGTAACCGGGGTATTGACGTTGGTGACGGACCTTCTCCTCTTCAGCAAGTTGTTTCCAGGTATTCTTGACGTCCTCCGGCTGTTCTCGCCACTTCTCGCCGATAAGCTTGGATATCTCTGGATTGGCAAGCCCCTGGTGTAGCGCCGCGAAGTGACCCTGCCAGGCTTGTCGGTAAAGGATGAATGCTATCAAAAGGCAAAGAAACACGAACAAAGGTCAGTCAATTTCTTTCTCTTGTCTTTCTTTTGTTGTTCTTTCTTGTATGAAAATCTGGAATATGCCCTTCTTTTGTCTCTGTCTCTTTTTGTTTGTCTTCGGTTTGACAGTGTGACTTATGTGTATATGTTGTGTTTCCGTGAGTCAAAGAATGAAATGGGTATCGAACATTCGAAATCATTCGCAAGAAAGAGAAAACGAGACAATAAGCCAGGGTCTCAGTTCTTTCATCTTTCTTCCTTCCACAATTTTTGGCGTCTAAGAAGAGAAGAAAAAAGAAGCCGTGAACAAGGAGTTACGCCACCCGAGTTCTCATCTCGGGGTCGGCGATCGTTCTACTCAAAAAAGAACTCCCTGACTTCAGGGGTGAGATGGGGGGAGAGCGGTCAAAAATCTGGGAAATTGAGCAGCTAGGTAACAAGGAAGTAACAGCAAACGACGAGAACCTTGTCTCGGGGGGGTATGGGGCAAGACGGGAGAAACAAAATCAGATAACATGGAAGCCAGAATAAAAATTGAAATACATACCGTTTCGCGGTCTAGGTACTTTCGGTGCCTTCGCACACAAACATATCAACTCTCTGGGTTCCTCGCCCCGCGCCGTGCTCGGCGTATAGAGGCTCAACCTCGAAATATGGGAATAATTGGCCTCGTCAACATCGATAGACTGGGCTCGTTTCCTGCTGCTGCCGTTGGTGTCGTCATCCCTATGATGGTCTTCGTATAACTCGCTGTCGTGATGGGCATCTGCAACGTGGCGAAGAGATGAAGAATGCGGCGTCGGTGGAAGCAGAGGTTTTGCAGCCGCCACGGAGATGGGGCCTCCCACTCCTTCTCCTCTATGCCCGCCACCGTAACCACCTGGTGTTGCCATAGACGGCTGACTTTGCGGTCTCTTCGAAAGTGTGTTTGAGATCTGATTATTCGACTCTCTATTGAGCTCGAGTGGAGGAGGGCGGTGTGGTGTTGTTGATGTGTTTCTCCGTCCGGACGTAGGAGCCGGAGAGAAGGATGATGAGGATGAGGGATAATGTTCACTAGTTACGCTAGCAGTGTCGGTCATGTTTTCGTTCAGAGTTGCACTGGACTGTCTTCTCGCGTTCATAGTAGAGGGAAGAAAGGGATATTTGGAGTGTTTTCGCTTGCAAACGGGTTGCCGCGAGAATAGCTGTGGTGGGCGTTGCTTGCTCGTATAGTGGTGTTGGTGTTGGTTTGGGTTATGGAAAAGGGGGGAGAGGGTTCAAGCATACACGAACAACCTGACAAAATTCTCAGGGAATCGAGGTCTTCCAAAAAATATACAGTTGAATACCTGTGATCAACAGATAGTATAGGAATAGGGACTTTGTTATAGTCTCTTGTAAGCTCTCTTTCGATTCGAAAATTAGATGAGATAAGAGGACGTAGAGTGGTGGTGGGCGAGTGACGAGAGCGAGACAAGAGAAGTAGACAAGGCGAGACAAGAGGATAGTTGAATAATCATGAGATCAGGGCGGGTAGGTAAAATCGATTGTTCTCTCCTTGGTTTTTTTTTTTTTTGTTTCCTGTTCGTAAACATGTAAAGCCCTGCCGGCTAGACGTGAGAGGCCGTATGAGACAAAAAAACGAAGAACAAGGAGAAGGGGAATAAGTGATGAATGGATTGATGGGATTTGAATGGATGAAAGAAAGAGCTGCAAACTCAAGACGGCTAAGAGACCAAGAGGAGGGTGGCAAGGGTGGTCCCCCTCAGATACCCAACGGACGGGGAACCAAGCACTTGTTTTGTTGTCAGAGGCAGGTCAGGGGATTGTCTGCCTAGATGTGCTTTTCTTTCTTCCTTGTCTACTTCAAAGAGAGACTCATGTGCTCTAGCTCTGGGCTGTGGGAAGAACAATGAGAGGTGATCTGTAATATTGAGAGGGATACCCACCGCAGTACGCATACAGACAACGCCTCCCCGTTTCAATGAATGGGACTTATGAGCCCCCGGAAGTTCTTTGTTCTCCTCGTCGCCTTGTTGATGACCCGGGTTTCCTTCACTCGTTATCACTTCTCATATGTAGTGTCTTCTGACGATGTGTGTCAGAGAGAGTCGACGTAGACTACGGCATGTCAGATTTATGTGTTGGTCATATGGGTTTATACCAAGTGCTGATATGGCAAATTCCTCAGCCATGTAATTATTGGTGAAGCACAGTTGCTGTGTGGTGTCATGGCCATATCGTAGGTACACCTCCTGTGAGCCAAGAGGTACCCGTACAAGAAGAAACCACATCCATACCCCCACACAGCATCAAGTACTCCCCGTTCGTTATGCCAGAAAGATCACTGTATGCTGCGAGTTTGAGGTGTTGCGTTTGAATAGCTAGGCTGTCTGGGGTAGCCTAGCTGCCTGTGTCTCGGATTCATACTGCTTAAATGCAGTTATGACATATTAGTTGGAAAGACCAATCAGACTAACCATAGATAATGTAGTCAATATGGCCCATAGCTCTGGCTTTGTCTCATAGCGTTTGCGACCGCCACCAAGGAGATTCGTTCATGTGGGCATGTCGGCAGTGTGCTCTTCTTAGCTGCATTCCATTTTCGCCTTGTCGAAGTCACTTCCATGGAAGAAAGATATATTTTAGCATATATTTGTTATATCTGTCAGCACACTTGGACTATTGATACATATACGATACCTATATGAGTATCACTGACCACCAACCAGCATTCTTTGCAGTGCTATGGTAGACAGGTAACCATGACTTCCTCTCAGGAGCGTAAGATGGATGTCGCCTATGTGACGTACTCCATGCCATCGTCGTAGGAGCGAAGAATATGTGAGCAGTCGCTGTTTTCGGCATGCTTTGGTATTTGGTTTGTGGTGGAAGAAGTCATGAGAATGCAATCTGCGTAACACAAGGAGCATAGTTTCTCGGCATTTTCCATTTCTAAGCACTCACACTACTCAATTCCTACTCGGGTATTCATGCTGATAAGATGAATAGTAGCCTGCTTAAGGAGGTGTACTCATACCAGAGGAGTGAAAGAGTCCACTCGTCAGGAATGTCGGGCTCAGAACGTCTCCCAAATCCGTTGCTTTGCATCGTGGAATGTACCTGGGAATCACTCGCAAAGCCTAATAACAACGTCGATTGTACTTCCGAAACAGCAAAAATCGAATACAGTACATTTCAATTCCCGTTGCAGTCACATTTGTCTGTGCTCATCTGTTTGGATGTCTCGTTAGTGGCTCTTCGATTAGGTACCGGTGTAACACCACGCTTTCTCTCTCCATTGCAGCAGCAGGGACAGGACACTCATACATCCGAATATGTCGCGGCTCATTCAGTTTCTACCTGAGACTCAGGTAAGTATTGTCACAGTACTTCAATTTGGCAATAATCAAATTACATCCGACGTTGTCCAGTCATCGAAGAACTCCGAAACCCCTCTCCGTGCCCGTCTCCGTAAACGGGTATTTTAGTTGCCTGGTAGGTCATGTCTTTGCTCGGAAAATTTCCCAACCCTGCCTTGCCATCTTGTGTGCAATCCGGGCAACACAGTGCCTCGTAAAGGCCCTTTTTCATCTACTTATACAGCGCATGTCTATGCAACGTGAGTATTAACTGGTCGCTCGAGCAAGTGCGGCCGAGCACATTATGACCATCTGGCTTCACTGTCGAGAGCTTTTTTAACTCATGATCAAACAAGATCATCCAGAGCTCAAACAATGAAGCCCTGTCCTCCTTCACCACTCAGTAAGTTTGCACTGCGTCGTGCGTCGAGAAATAGTTCTTCACATTCAGCTACGTCCTTGACATCGATTTGATTGCGGCCATTGACGCGCGCAAGAATGCTGGAGTGGGTTAGTCATGCCTACAGAAGAATTTGGGAGGATAAGGGGGTGGAGGGTTCCGCATACCTCGATGGTGTCAGCAGTTGTAGACAGTACCTTAGACTGATGCGCACGCCATGCTCCGCAATCTTTTCGATTGCCCCATCGCTGAGTTGTACACCCTCAGTGGTAGCGCGGATGCGAACGATTCTCTTAATCTCGTCGGCATCGTACGGCGTTGTCGGGATGATAAGCAGGCGGGCCAGGAAATCCGGAGGAATGCCGTGGGCGGCTACAAGCCCATCTGTGCCTCGAATAGTGCACATGCCTCGGTTTGACGCAAGAACAACAATCGGAGAAATGGTTGTCTCTAGAGCACGGTTCAGATATGTGAAGCATTCGATGTCTAGCATGTGCGCCTGTTATGGAATTAGTTGTGCTGTCCAAGTATTTGAACGTTCGGTACAAAGCCAAATTGCCTACCTCGTCAATGAAGAGAACACCAGGCACAAGCTCAGCCACACCTTGGTCGATGTATTTGCTGACAACCTTGTTGATCTCACCACGCAGCTTGTCGGTGATCTCAGTCATCTTGGGCTTCATCAACTGGCCCATCATGCTCATGATATCCTGACCGCCCTGAGGTCGTGCATTTGCCACATCCAGATCGTGAAGGGTGACATCTTGTACAATCTCTTTCTTCTTGTGTACCTCGCCCTTGGGAATGGGCACGTATTCTTCGGCCTCCAGGTCGAACTCGGTAGCGTAAGCATCGGACCGACCGACTCGCTTGCAGGCGCCTGTGTTCGCTTCGATGTAGATGACGTCGCCGACAGTGACTCTCTCCTTCTGAATGGCCTCGTATATACTAGGGTCTAGACGCAGCTTCTTCTGACCCTTTGCGCTCTTGAGCCCGATCAGCAGGGTACTGATGGTCTTTCCGTATCCGCCCAGGGGATTCTCTGCCTCCTCGGGAGTGAGTTCTGTGACTTCGCCTTCGTAGACCTCCTTCGTCTCTCGTACTTTCAGACCAATAGCTCTTCGAAAGTTCTCCATTAAGACTTCTGTCTTCTTGACCTCGGTCGAGTATATTTCGCTTCCGACGATAGGGCAGAATGGGATCTTGGTTCCGAGTTCGTGGCTGAGTGCGAGCGCAAGGGCCGTCTTTCCTGTTCCGGGACCTCCAGCAAGTAAAACTCCTCGTCCTGCCATTTTGGAGGCTCGAATTAAATCTACAACGACACCGGCAGCCTAAGTGAAAAGGGGGGGTACAGGTCAGCCTTGTCTCTTCCCGCGTGATTCAATTGTAGCAATCTGGCCTACCTCTCGCGCATGCTGCTGGCCGACGAAACCGCCGGCCTGCTTCTCTGCAGTACCATCGGACTTGAGACCCAGGCCTTTGATGTGAGTGTGGGCGGCGGTGCGATGGTCCCGATTGTTGCCCTTGACTTCGCTGATTTGCACCATCTTTGCGAAGGGATGGGAAGAAGATTAAAGATTGACAGCGAGAAAGGGCGTGGGATATTGCTGATCTTCTATATTTGTGGGGAAACACAGGATGGGAATTATTTTGACGTAGATGGTGGGCGGTTGGGAGTCTAGGAGAAAACAGCTTTTGGGTTCTTAATGGTGGGAGCTTGGAGCTTCCATTGATTTCATGTCGCGAACTTTTTTGAGGGCGCGACGGCAGTGACAGTAAAAACACGGTATGTGCACGGTATGGGCATATGCCAATATTAGTCCGTCTAAGATCCCCAATGATCTCAAGTGTTAAAACGTGTTGCAAGTTCTCATTGTGCCGTTGAATGTATTGACAGTTCGAGTCATCATAAATTCTAAGTTTAATGCATTGACTTGCTCTAGTCGAGCCGCAACAAACCGCTCCTGCCACAGAACGATGCCACATCTACGGAGGAGACGACTAGCTGTCGACATAGATATCCAACAGTAGGTAGGTTAACACACCTCTTGCTTCACACGGCAGCAGATAGCCAAGCGAAAAGTCCTTTGAGAGATAACTCTCCGGTGACTGACCATAAAATTGCAATCTGGTATCATGACCCCCTTAAACTCCATGCTATGTATGCCGTAGTAGAAAAGCAGAAAACGACAATGACGACTCCCATGACCGATATTAAAAGCCCTCACAAGCCAAACCGTCCGAGACAAGTAAGGCATTCGAACTCATCGCATCAACGAGGAGCAGGCCACTCACTTCACTGAGCTGGCGCCATTAATCTTCCTCTTCTTCACCGCCGAGCCTCTCGACTCTGTCTCAGCTATCAGATCCTTGATATCAAGATCGTCATCGTCATCATCATCCAGCCCCAACAGGCCACCGGCATCCTCTCCCACACCGGCGTGTCCATCGTCCGCGCCGTCCGTACCACCGGCCCCTCCTCCGGGACCTCCCTTCCTCTTCCTCCCATCAGCACCATCCTTAGCAAAGTCTTCGGCAAGCTTATCATCATCATGGTTGAACATCTTGCGCATATTCTTAATCTCGCTGCGCTTCTCGATCATGCTGCGGACTTTCCCCAGGTACTGTGGGTTGCGACGGAGGGCAAATTCAAAGTCGTCGAACTTCAGTTTCTGCCGCCCCGCCATCTGCGCGTGTTTGCTGGCTTCGAAGCAGACGCCTTCTAGGAATTCGGTGACGAGTTCGTCTAATACGCGAACGGTCTCGGGTATCGGGTCGCGCACGTCGCCGTAGGCGTAGAGGAGATTGGAGACTGTTGCCGAGGGAGGACGATGTTAGCTTTGATCGGGTGACCTCGGCGAATGAAGATTTTGGGTGTGAAGGGAAGCGGAGTGAATGTGGATGGAACGCACTTTCTTTGGGGTTGAAGGTCTCCTTGCCCACATGCTTGCCGGCGCGTGCGCGGGGCTCCATGCTGATGTGAAAGCTTGCAGTACTGCTCGAGCGGAGGATGATTTATGGTGAAACAGTGACACACGGCAGTCGCAGGTATTCCGGCAAGACCAGCCCTGATGAATGGTCGCTGGGCTTAGTGCCGGGGTGAGATAAAGACCTGTGAAGTTATCGCAAGGCTGAGGGAGAAGTAGAGGTGTGACGCGAATAATTGCGACTTAGGCTGAGAATTGATGAGGAGAGTCAAGACACCTGAAAGTCGGTTAGCCGAAGGTGGAAAGCCGCTAATTGATTGGCGTAAGGAAGCTGCAATAGCGGGCTAGCTCTTCCCCCGCCAGCCCTGTAGAAGGCACCTACTAGAGCGGCAAGCTTGCCAGAGAATCTCGGAAAAACTCCACATTATACATCATCGCTGGGCAATATCTGGCTTCTGGTGACAGAACAGATATCACCATTCCAAAATTCGATTTCAAGTCTCTCTTTCTCTTAAACCACCAACACACATATTCTGGGCAAAATCTACATTCACACAAGCCGCGACCATGGTGCGCATCTTCCCCTGTACCCCTTCTTAGATGTGCATTGACTGACAGCCTTCAACAGACTGCGCTGTTCAATTTCCAGAGCCTCCTGCTCGTCATCGTCCTCCTCATCTGCACGAGCACCTACGTCCACAACATGTTCCCCGCTATATTAGACCGCAACAAGGAAGGGTGCGTCACCGATCAATCTATCTTCCTCTCCCCGCCATACATCAACTACTCCAAAGGAAAGAGGCAAAGCGACAGGAAAGAGGCTAATCGTTTGCAACACAGCGTCATGGGCATATTCTGGAAGGCTGCACGGATAGGCGAGCGGCTGAGCCCCTACATGAGTTTATGTTGTATCTTCATGGCAGTACGTCAGCCCAAGCCTGGGTCTTGGGGCATCATCATCGCCATCACCAACACCTTACGGAGAAGAAATGCGTGTACCCAAACTAACGGATCATCTGCCTTGTAGTGCTCCCTACTCATCGGCAACTGAAATCACACGACATAATACACCACTTTGATGCGACTGACTATAGGATGGTGGGATGGATGGGCGGAATGGAGCATGCGCAGGAGTTCGGAGTACTTCGTTTTCTCTCACTTTACGTCATGCTTTTCGAGCTGGACAGTCAATAGAGAGTGAGCAAGCCGGGGAGGCCACGATCGTGATATATCGGCGCTCTGCACGCTCTGCAAATAACACCAGCAAGTACCTAAGGCGTCCGCCTGCGGTGTCACACAACTGATGAGACCCCTGGGCTCGTTCGGAGTTTCTCTGGAAAGCAACCTCTGTTGGCGCCTTACCTGTTGCTGTGGGATCAAATCTGCTCAATTATCTGCGCCCAACCCAGCTGCTAGCGAGTCGACGGTCCCGAGCACTTCGTGTGACACAGCTCTTGTGTTTCTTTTGGTTTGGAGTTAGTCATTGGTGGCACTTCGGACGATTATACCCGATGGGATAGACAAGTTGCTAGCCAATCTTTGGGCAATGATAATGCTGCACACGGGCGGGCGACTCCATAGCTAAGAATTCAGGCTGAAAGTTTTCCCGTATTTACGCGTGGTGAGATTGTAGCATTTTTTAACAACCTTCCTAGGGCCGCGCGGCTCTGTTTCGCATCAGCCTCGTCCGTGAGTTATGGATACTCTCTACGAAGTGCGGAGATAAATTACCGTATCATATTACCGGACCAGGCGCGTCTTGCCAAGCAGCAAGTAGGCCAGTCATCTTGGGGTAGCACTTGCCTCTAGATTTTAGCCGTTTCCATGACCTCAAGTCAGAAGAGTAATAATATGTTATCAATGTCATACAACCATGCCGTTGCACGCGGACGACGACCTAATGTACTGCAACCTCATTACTGCGGGCCGATTGGCAATACTGGAGCCCTTGGTATGATCTTCAACCACGCGAGGAACATGGTGGTGAGATGATGATCGTTTCTCGGGTATGAATCCCTGAAACAGAAATTTGGTGGTGTATATGTGCTGCGACTATCCAATCTTACATACGAAGTGTTGTCTTGTAAAGTCAACGCAACGGTAAGGCCGGTCAATGACCGGATCAATGCTCACCTCATCTCTAATAAGGGCCATATCGGGAAGAACTCGCCAGAAGAGAGCAGGTGGTAAGTTAGAAAAGGTGCGGATAAAAGGGAACCACCGTGCTGACACTGAGGAAAGCATTTTTTTGATTATTCAAGGTTCGAGTTGGAGTTGGACTCGGTGAATTGTTATTGCCGATGTAACCTCCAATTCCCGCCTCGATGCTCGGAGTAAAGGGCACGAATCAGAACTGCACAGCTACCTTAGGTAGGTTTGTAGCTTGCGAACTTTGGGATGTCTCCGTGTATCAAACCTGCGGTCAGCAAGACTGCCTGGCATCGCCCATTTCCCATCAATGCGTGCGTGCATGTATATGCGTATGCGAGTCCACGTTGTTCTACCTAACTCATAGTCCATATGCGAGCACCTCAGTCTCACCTTGATAGGCAACATCATACGGCGCGCCTTTTCTCCAAGGGTTGTTGCATAGCTCTTACGCAAGTTCTGTTGGCTCAGAGGTCACGATCGTCGAGCGAGGTACATGCATGATAATCTCCACACGCCACATTATGGCTCCAGAAAAGCTGCGCCGTCTGTCCGCCTTGTCATTAACTCCAGCATCAGTGTTGGCTTATCAGATAGGTAGGTTGGTAGGGGGGTCCAAATGCGTAACCACTGTCGGTGAGAAAGCCATCGTGCTTTTAGTGGCTGCTCATTTATCGTTAGCCGCATGCGAAGCTATCGCGGCAAATTGTTTTTCATGCTGTCCATGCAATATGCCATGCAGCATAGCCTACACGAACAAGGCAGTCGCAGCTTGCAGGGGTTGATTGTTAGAGAAGTGCACACGCCTCTGTTTCTCGTCACTGATGAAACTTCTCCTTCCTCCATGGTTTCTTCATCCCTGGTACGTTGTGGTAGGGACCATATTCGCATATGTAGGACTTTTGAGGGTTTGGAGGCGACGTCATGGTTATTTTTTCGCTCGATGGTGCATGTGATCGAGCACCGTTACACCATACCAAATAAAAGTGGTGTAAAGCATCTGCCAAGTCAAGTTTCTAGAAACACAACTGCCGCGTTCTTTATGTTCCCACTGAGGCAGGTGGTAAAAGTTGGTGAAAATAGCTCACGGCTAGCCACAATGGTAACGCCATAGGTACGAGGTGACAGCTCGTTCAATGGCCAATTAATGAATATGGCATTGGTAACAAACAGATCGCAAGGTCTCGCGGGGAAAATCGTCTAGCGCCAACAATAACATGATTTCTCGAGTTCTGGTAATGCATTTGTTTTCGTGATGAAGCCCGCAGCCGAAAGCCTCACCTCGTGCCCCATTGTGCTTTTCGTCACCCCCTGTCACTTGCATTGGAGGCACGATTCCCTGCACACAAACACACATATCTATTGATTGTGTTGATGCCTCGCTAGGTTGACCACAGTTACTGTCGTGGTGAAGATGGAGTTGATTGGAGTCGGGTCCTCCGATAACGCACCAGGTATACAGCACGTCATTACACCATTAGTATAAGTGAAAGAAGTCATCATATGGTGTTTTGCTGAGTACATGGGCTCGACAGAGAAACGTTTGGGTTGTTTACACGGGCGAGACGGACAGTCATCAGATGAAATGTCCATACCGTCTCGGTGATGATCCTCATCTTCCGTTGGTCCTTTGAGCCCCCATACTATGTAGTAGTTTCCCCTAGTCTGTCAGTAGCGAGAAGCCGTCAGTTCATGACAGCCGATTGCAGGGACTCGAGGGTCGCAGGTTTGGCGTCTTGGCGACTCCCAACCTTATTTCTAATTCCCAGATCGCTGACAAGATCGTGAGGAACTGTTATTTCGATTGTTGAACGTGGAGCCCCCAGCGATGATGAGTGTTCCAGAACAAAAAGGACAGGAGGCTGAAGTGACGGAGCTGGAAAAGTTAGGCGGCGAATGGGATCGTGCTATTTTCAGCTCGCCCTAACGCTGAAGGATGAGGTCTGTTGTTTCACGGCCTCAGCCGAAAAACGATCACTTATTTAGTACTTACTTTCATCATTGTTATTTTAAAAATCTCAAGTATGCGTACAGAGGACAGTGCGAAGTCCCTACATGTATAAAGTAGATCTCTCTTCGTGCGAAGGTCTTGCATGACCTACCAATTACATACCCAATCGTACTACTCTTGAGAATGCAAGTAAGCAATGCAATTTTGGAATACCGAAAGGTGGACATTATCAGCTGTTAGCTATAGTGAGCTTCTCATCAAAGCAATGCCGGGCGCATCCATCCGCGTGCATATGCCATACCGCATTGCCATACAGTAGAACCATGGGGGTGGAATCGGACTCCGTGTTGACAGTTGGAGGACATAATGAGTTGGAGCTGTGAGTTGGTGACGGCCATGAACACCACATCAGCCGTTAGGAAGAAACTCCGCTTGCCGCTGTAAGCGAAACGAGATGCCAAAACATACCGCAATGTCGATAGTCAAGATGTGATATCCTTGTGATGGTGGCTCACTGGATTTTTGAGACGCATCTACGGGTGTAGCCGTGCGCAACGTTTGATAGGCCAATTCCTTTCTACGATAAATCCTTACTTACCACCTATATTTTTCTTCATCAAATTTTCAATCCATTTTCAACCGTTAGCCCGCGACAACAAGTACCATTCAAAGTACAAAAAACCCTTGCTCTGGCGCTGGGACCTAGGTAGCCTCTTGAGTCGAGTCGATACCTAACCCTAACATATTCGTACATGAAGTGGACATGCGACTATTAGTTGCCCTTGTAAGTTCGATTGGTGACCCGCCAGCTGTCAAATCCGTCACCACTGGACCCTGAATTGACGGGGTTTGTATGTCCAGTAGAGGCATCATATGACGGAAGCCAGGGGAATGCTGCCGGCAGGAACTACTGCATGCTCGATAGTCGGCAGAGGATTCCTAGAGATGCCGAAACCCAGAGAATTGTCAGAGATGCTGGATGGTGTATCGAGTTTCGCCAAATCCGGCACAGGGAGTTTGGCGGTCGAGTCGCCCCGGTACGCACGTACGCCGGTCTGTTGTGATTACTACTACTCATTTGCTTACGTACAGTAGCTCGCCAGAGTTTTTTGCCTTTAACAGAAATCTGTAAATCAGTGTTTGCAAGGAGCAGCAAGATCTAACGGATGCTAATCATAATGGTCCAGGAGATTGAAGAGGGTATGTTCGTAGTCATCGCGGAAAGCCGACTCAACCCATCCCCATTGGGATTGTGTTTTGGCTCCATCTGATGTTCGAGGCACGAGACGCCAGGAATCACGTGGACGGTTTTCCATCCTGGTTCTGGAACGACCATGCTCCTGGCACTACTCTGCCGTGGTACATCCAGCAGTTGCAGTTGGGATATGTATTCAATTATCATAATGCAAAGCCCCCAAGTTAGGCATGAAGCCAGTATGGCATGAAGTTGAATGGTTTCAGTGACTTACACCCTTCTGATGTCAGGCGCGCAAGGTAAAAACAAAGGTATAGGGCATATTGACAAGGTGAGCATCACGATGTCTACGTTGTCACTGTAGAATGATATACTCTTTACAGTGGCTTGATTGTAATGGTAGTGTCTTGCGAGTATACCTGAACGCAACTGTAGATTGTTGCCGTTTTCATCTCTGAGCCGCATGATTGAGCTAGACTAATAGGCATCACACCTCTCACACCGTCCATCATGCGGAGAAAGCCACGTCGCCGCTGGCGAGGCCACAGGATGCAACCATCCCAATGCCGCTCACGCCTCGTTTACAGTTGTCTCTGACTTATTAGTTTAGGTAGCAAGCTGAAATCCCGGGATCCGGTTACCGGCGCTGGAATGCATCACAAGTGAGAAAATCAGTTTCTTCGATTAGTAAATTAAGATAGCTCATGACTCACTGTCTGTGCTTTGATACAGGGGATGGCACGAATTTAAACGAACCACGAGGGTGGTGGAGATCATTTACCTCTTTGAGTTGATAGCGTTATGCAGGGACCAGTGGGTTATTATTAAACTTTTTTGCTCGTTTGCGGCGGCAAGATTCATGATTGCCGATGAAGAAGTAACGAGGAGGGCGTGCTTTAATATGGTCGATTTTTCCTATCATCGGCTTTAATTCTACGCAGGTGTAGATCACAACCTATCACACCAAGACAGGGGGTATTAGAGTTCCAGAGCGGCGGGTTCTGGTTATCATTAAGGAAGAGTATCATTAGCTAGAATAGAATTGAAACACAGTGACCACGAGGCTAGCAAGGGAATCATTGGAATTAGGGGGCTAATCAATTGACAGATCCAATAATGATTTCCCGATTTCCCTTTTGGTACCTATCTAGGTAGGATCCCGAACGGCCAAGGTAATAAGAAATATCTCCTGCTACTTTCGAATTCTGTTCGCAGGGGGTTTTCGGGAATTCAATGGATTCCCTTGAAAACATTGTTCTTCGATACTTGGTATGAAAGCAGTGTTTGTCTTGTCTCATCTTGGGCCTTGGTATTTCTTTTCTAATCAGACGACCCCATTCCACTCCCTCGGCAACCCATATCCGAATATAGATCATCATCTAGATCCAAATCCCTCAAAACGCATCAAAGGAAGTCTGACCGTGCTGAAGTATCTAGGGGCTCAATGTTTCGGCATAATCCATTCCTCCTCGCTTTCTTTCGTAGAGTACGACATGTCGAAATAGACCATTGCCGCCATCGGAGGATGAGGCGTCCGGTAAAAGCTCTATGGTTTCACGTCACCGGCCCAACACTGCTGAAGTTACCTATAATCGGATATTTGCACCAGATAAGGCTCTAGCGCAGCAATGTGATCTACCAAAGTGGTTTATTGTTACTGAAAGATTGTCTTGTGCAGTTGTGAGGAATTTGTAACTCGCATATCGTTTTGGCATTTGGGAATGGCCAGTGTTTAATTGGATCTCTATCGTGTGCAGTTGTGTAAGCTGTGGCAAATAGACTTGCAACCTCCTCTTTTCTTCTCCCTCAGGCTCCAGCAAAACATAGGCAGTGATGCACAATATGCAGGCAAGGAGATGCTTTCCATTCACGATTTAGGTCGTTGCGAACGGCCATATTCAAATCTCGCCCTCTGCCACAGACCATCAGGCATTGCACTAATTTGTTACAGACCACATAACCTTAGTAATACAACAGAAGAATACGGATATTGGAACCACGTCCTGTCCTATGTATGTAAAGTACCTGATGCATGTCCATCCCTACCTACCCTTGTGTTATAAGCCACCTCACAGCATATCATTATTAGAAAGATGATGATGCCTTATTATGCAGAAGAGATGATAGGAATCAATCGGTTATGTATGTAAGCTCTAAGCTATATTCGCCTTCTCCCTTATTAGGTAGGTTGGTAGTCTCCTATTTTATGGTAAATAAGCGCCGTTGAGGATGAGATGAGGTGGCCAAAGTGGCGATCCATGAGTGAAGGATGTCTTCGCCTTTGTAGGAGGAGGCGCTGGATGTGTGGCGGTCAGATAGGTGTAGAACTCCCGCGGGAGGAGATTGTTACAGGTCACAGCAGGAAGCACGCTAGAAAAAAAAAACCGGGTACCTTTTTCAGGCAAAAGGTTTGGTGTTCCAGCTGCGCGTTTTGGGTAGGGCATTGCCGAAGACGGCCCAGTGTTGTGATGGAGTAGGTCTCTAGTTTGACCTGCTGGCAGGCATGATCCTGTGGATGATGTGGATGGGGATGTGGATGGGTGTGCGTCTGTGCTGTCTGTACATATGTATACGTATGTAGGTAGGTAGTCGGTGAGAGTCTTTCTTATGATTTTATTACAGTACTGTACATCTAATGCAATCTGCTTGCATAGTCTCCATGCCCGTGTGTGTGCGCGTGTGAGTACGATACATGGTGTGTGTGGTGCATCCCAGCTCAGTGTAATGGGGTGTTCGAATTTGCCCCGGAAGATGCGTATCAACACATACAATTTTCATATTACCCCCTTGTTGATGCACTACTGCACCTAGATACGTGGGTGCAGGGTGGATGCCACCATCACACGCCCCCCCCCCTACTTCTAGTCTCCTCCAGCCGGTCTTTTCATGTAGTTGTACTCATCCGCTAGCGTCCAATCTGTCTTCCACAGGCATGGCCCTTTTACTGTTGCATGTAGGGGGTACATCCGAAATCATCCAGGGACAGGGTCCCTAGTGTCCCTCAGATGTAGGCACACCCTACCTCGGCGATGCCAGGGATCTTTTTCTCCTCAGGTACGGTCAGGTCCATATTGCCAACGGTATTTGGATCCCGTGATCCGCCTCGTTTCTTCTACTGCGTCGAGGTACATACGAAAGTAATACATAGCGTGCTGGATGGAGAGAAGTACCAGTTGTTCTTTTCATGCTCCTTGGCAGACAGGTTATTACTACTGTCCCTGACCAGGGAGATAATCATACCTATATGTATACTCCTTCCCCACAAAGACTACGGGTGCGACTTACACACACATGCTTCCACCTTCCACTGTCTCTTTTTCTTATTATTATTATTATTGTTGTTCCAGTACAACCCGATTTTCAGGTCCTCTGGTCTTTGGATCTTCTCCTCCTTCCCTTCCTGCTGCTGTTGGTGTTATTAGTGGTAGCTTTCCTTTTCTTTGTTAACCGCTTCCCGCTGCCCCAGCTCTCCCAACTCTTTACACTCTTTTATGTACTAGAAGAAAAGAAGCATCTTAGTGAAAGGCACCACTGTCCTTGTCTAATTCGTCCCTTCACCTGCAAACATCTGCTGTTCTGAGCTGTCAGGTTTTGCCAGCATCGGCCTGCAGCATAGCCGCTCAATCAGGACCGACCAAGTATTTCGTAAGTCAGTCACCGTCTGCAGCGTGAGGCGACAGAGCGCACAAGAACTGCAACCTTCCGCCTCACGAGACCATTCTCGTCTAACGGTCCCTCTCTGTTTGCAACCCCATTAAGACCCAATATCCTGACTTGAGTGACCTTCCAGCACCACCTTGCTCTCTCCTCACCCCCAGCCGTTGTTACCCTCCAGACACACCGACCAAACCACATTTTCTAGCGGTGAAGGATTCAACAGTACAATATGGCGGATCAAGGAAGCGGCATCGAGAGCCGCGGAATCGACAACAACTCTGCCAGACGCATGTCCGAGGCCATCACAAACTCACACGAGGACAAGATCCAGAACCCGACCAAGCAAACAGAAGGGTCTTCGGCAGAGAGCAAAGAGCAGGTCATAAGGAAAGATCCGCGTACACTTTCGAATTCCGCACTCAAACGCGGCTCTTCCCACAGATCTGCCCACAAAGCAAAAGTAGAGCCACCGGTGACGAGACAGACCTTAAGCGAACTAGACGTGACCAAGATTATCCATAACCCCAAATTACGCCACGACATCAATTTCGATCCCGAGCTTCATTTCCGACCCAATCTTGATGGCGAAAAGGGCAAGAGGAAGCAGATTAAGGCCGAGCAGTTCTGGGAGACGCTCCGGGAACAGTTGGAACAGTTTATTACCGACAGAGATGGCTTTGTCAGGCAGTTTGGCAATGACGATAACTGGTCGTTGCCCTTGCTCCTGCGATCAGTCAAAGATATCATCCACACACTAGTACCAACACGGGATCGCATGTGCCTCGACGAAGGCCTCAACGTCGATCTAATCATGCAACAATTTAGCAAGGGGATGGCTGATTTAGAGAAGTTGGCATCTTGGCTGTCTGGAGTCCTCAAATCACATTGCGCTCCTATGAGAGATGAATGGGTCGACAAGATGTATGACCAGCTCACCAACGGCAACCGAACGAACGACATGAAGGAGTTGGTTGAGGGCCTGCGCAATCTTCTCAGTGTGTTGGAAGCCATGAAGCTAGACGTGGCAAACCATCAGATCCGGTGTCTACGGCCCATCTTGATCGAGGATACCGTCCATTTCGAACAGCGCTTCTTTCTCAAGAAGACAAGAGAGCAGAGATTCGACCCGGCTCCCGCGCAGGCGTGGTACTCTCAGCTCAACCGCGTCCCCGAGGCGGCCTCTGTACGGGCGTTTGGAGACATGGCCGTCTTTTTCGAAGAGCTTGTGAGCATGATCATGCCATCCTACGCACAAAAAGCTCCAGTTATACCGAATACCTTTTATTTCGACGAGGAGAGGATCACTAAGCTGCGCAGCGACGTACTCGATGCAATCAATCTCGAGGTCTGCATGCGTCTCTATGAAGTGTGGCAGAATTTGGAGAAGAATATGGCAATTCCAGATATTGTACCTTCTCCTTATTTGGCAACACCGCTATCCGATGCTTCTGGGTTTTTAAGCTCAAGATCGGATGATGAGGGCAGCGAGTTCAGTTTCAATGCGCCCACGTCACGACCCTCGAGCATCGTGTTCAGTAATGCAGGCTCTGCTCATTCGTCTCCCCGATCCTCTGTCAACCTCTCGACCCCAGCAAGTACCAGATCGGCCGAAGAGCAGCGTGTCAAATCACAAGGCCTCTACGACTCGCTTATTGCCCTACTTCAAAGCTCCAACTCCAACTCGCGAGGCGCGTCCCGGTGGAAGGCGATGCAAGACTCTCTTGCATTGCAGATTTTCCGCTTCACCAACGCACCGACACGTATGCTGCAGAGCTTTGAAGACAGTCTTGACCGCAACTTGGGCGATGTACCTTCACCGACTCACCGGGTCGACTTTTCACCGCTTTTCCTGGACGTAGAGCAGGCGTTCCGCCAGAAGCTGTTGGCAGAGCTGCAACTACGTGTCAAGGAATTCAAAGGCTTGACAGGTGTCGGGCTTTTCTCAATGGCCACTGGCGGCCGACTGCAAGGGCCCAACCGTACCATGGACGGGTCTCGGGACAACATCCGCGATGGCGACCGGGATAGATCCACTCACGAAGCCCGCGAGGATAGTGGTGTCGACGACATGGCCACGCGTGTAGCACACCTAGGCCTCTTGCATTGGCGTGTGTGGGCGCAGCTCGTCTACCTGGGTGACATGGACTGCGAAATGATCGATAGCGACGAATCGATGGGCCTATGAGCGCCACATCGCAATAGCCCCTCACCCAATTCCTTGTCGGCCTGCCGCACGTGTCAGAGACCCCCATGCACCGCCGTCAGCATTTAGCCAGTTTGAGTTGATCTCAATCATACCTCGAAGTAATACCCAGGTACGCGTATCATATCTGATACGCAGTACCCAACCATACACATTAAACGCAACATTAATATTGTCACCATCATGGCTTGGGCTTTCCTAATGCTTCAGTCTTTTTCCCTTTTGATATTCCCTGTGGACAGTTTCAGGCGTCTGGAAGCATAGCAACGCACAACATAAAGTTCACACTTTCTTCTGGCGATCCGGCATATTGGAAAAATACCCACAAGCAATTTATTTTTCCTATCGGCGTACTGGAGGTCTACAGCATTGCATTTTCGATAGGGAGTTATCAGATTGCATTCTCTTCTCTGCTCATATACCTTGTTCTTTCACCAAGCAGAAGTCAAAGTGATCGATGTTGTTTGTCTTTACATGGACATGGATAGACCGAAGAAAGCATTGGCAGAAAAACGCAGGAGATACCACGGAAGTTTTTGGGCGTGTTAAGCGCGCGCGAGAGAGAGAAGCGAATCATTCCCATTAGAGGTGTTTTTGGGACACTTTTGTGCGTCTTGATTAGAAGGTTTCGGGTTCACATAGACAGGTGGTAATACAGGCAGCCTCTAGGCTAATGGAAGGATGCAAAAGAGACTCATTTACAACCACAACTTCTTTTGTGTTCATCATTATTTCCTGTCGTGCTTCTTTCTGTATGATGTCTGTCTAACGTCGACGGATTGTCCCGTTATTACTGTGATGCCTGAGCACGCGATTACAAACCAATTGATCGACTTTTTCTCAATCATTCTTTTCCCCCATGCTGACGCCAAACTAGTTTAGAAGGGAAAAGGAGCCACGGACAGGCACAATGGTGTGATGGTCTAATAAACGCGCGATGGATCCGGAACCAAGCACTCGGATCCTTTCGTCGCCTTGCCCTGAAAAGTTCCCCTCTTGACTCCCCGCTAAAAGTTTAATTGAGCTTACCAGGCCTCCATGTAATGTACAGAGAACTTTTCGTCTTGTTATTATCACAACCATGGACCCCTTGTCCTCTTCCTCAGCCCGACCAGCATCTAGGGACGTAACCTAGCTTCCCGCATTGTGGCGCTGTTTGTCACGTTTTCGATGGAGGACTTTCCCACCCGACCTTTTGAAGCAGAGAAAAGCATGCGTGGACTTATGTGCGGTAATAAGAGTACGTGCGCCGAATCTGCACGAGTCAGGTAGGTTACTTACCAGAGCACAGCGGAGATAGGTGGGCAAATTTAGGGGATGAATGAAATCCAACCTGTGATCTATTGCATAATCCAAAAAAGCAAGAGATCTCAAACCCAATTCAATGAAGCCGTGGTGTGAAGTGATGCGAGGCAAAGGCGGGTTTCCGGCCAGACGCCGTTGTTATGCATCTTGCTGTCCATCCGCCGTTCCGGCTGACGGGCGGACCTGCGTACAAGAGGATGGATGAGTGAGTTAGGAATTGTTTTCTGGGTTTCCCCCACGGGCCGTTGAGGGCTTTGATACAAACCCTGTAATCGATTGGAGATCACATCGTGAAGTTTTCTCCTTTATCGTCGGAGAGTTGTGGATCTGTTCGGCTATTTTGACCTGTAACTTATTGTGGCGAATCAACATGTTGTATGAGAATAAGATATGTCGATTGCGCAGAGGAGAGGGGTTCATGCTTGCGCCTCTTTGCGCCGCTATTTAGACTACCCTGTAAAGAGCATGCAGGTTGAAAGTGTCAGAGACGACCTTATACGCCAGTAAGGCAGGTCATTAATCATAAATCTAGTCCAAGAATCATGTATTGGTGATGATCAAGTATGAGGTGCAGCCCTAGCTCTACTTCCGGTCTGCGGGATTAAAATATATGGAAAGGAGCTGTTTGTTGGTGGTGATGGTGGTGATAGCGACAGCCATCGCGCTGTATGTTGCGCCGTCCCACGTCTCACATATGTCACTCTCGCAGAATTCAAATGCCACAATCACATTCGCTACACACTACTCTCCAATATTCTACCTTCAGGGAAAGGAGATGCGGAAAGAAGCTACACAGAACAATTCAGGTAGAGAAAAGGCAGAAAGGCGGGAGACGATCAAGCGACAGACACGGCAACGGAGATGAGGACGGAAGGCCAAGATAGATAGATAGGTCGTAGGGTAGCAATGACTACCCTCGCGCCCAGATAACATGATAGTTGATCCCGAACAATATCCTATCGTCTTTTTCTCATTGGCTCTGTCGGGAAAATCAATGTAGAATGAACTGATCATAAGAATTACAAACACCCGCAGAAGCCAAAGCTTGCCAACAAAAAGGCGTGTTGTCCCTTGGCGCGTGACGGAAGAGGAAAGTGATCTAAGATCGGAAGCAGCCAGAGGATGGAGGTGAGTGATTTGACTTGACTCACAACAAGAGAGATAAGACAACACAGGGTACATACGAAGCAAACATACATACATACTTCTCAACTACATAACCCGCCCTGCAAAAGCAATTCGCGCTGCGTTCCTTGCATGAAGAGTGGCTCCAAATGGGGGGTGCATTTGAGACAAGAATTCACCTACATGTTAAATATTGTTGACTTTCGTTGTTTGCGGCCGGTTAAGGGAGATAATATCTCAATGGGGGCGTCGTAATGACATTCTACTTTCAATCTTCCCTCGTTTCCGTAAAATGAGGAGTGACACTGCTTCCGATGTCTTTTCCTGAGTTCAATAAACACCTCCTCGTACTTGTCGATATAGTACTCATGGAGGTATTACTTCCTTCCTAATAATAGGCAAGCTTACGGATGACTACCGAGTTCAATTATGGAATTATATACATGATAAAGTCCTATGCTAGTGCTCTAAATTAGAAACGCTATTCAGGGCTATGTGCAACAATTGGCCGACGACTGAACCCTCGTCGATCACTATTGATGGAAAATCATGCCGGGCGCTTCCGGAATCTGAAGCCTCTAGGTCCAGCTAGTTTACGGTGTGCGAAAGAGGAAATGTGGCGGGAAGCAAACAGGTAGGTACCGGCAGCGCGGCAAGTTCGCTACGAGCTAACGACGAAGGATGTGCTTGGATGTGATGGGATGCTTTGGAGTTCGTCATGCACCAATACCATGCACTAAACACGTGTGACTGTTACCAACACGCCAGCAGAGAAAAGCTAACGACGAAGATGGCATGCTATTCGCATCAAAGCAAATAAGCTAGCTACCTGGGTTTCTCTTTTCTTGTTCTGATTCCGCTCTCGCATGTAAGGTATCAATTTCCACCGCAAGTTGAGTTGTCTCATGATCATTTCGAGCTATGGATCTGAAATGTACCTAGGGTTTGAAGGAACATACAAACAAAAATTTTCTTCTCAGACCTCCCCATCCCATCTGAACCCACCTTTTCAAAATGTCGCAGGAACCAAGACGGGGGCGTGTAACAATAATTCAATAAATAAAATGAACCCGAGGCGGCAGGGAAGCAGCTTCATTGACACATTATTAGAAGGAACGAAATCCTAACATTGTGTCTGTTACTGAAATCCATGAAAAGGCGGGCACGTGGCAAACCCCAACCGACCGCTCTTGGCCCCGACGTTGCACCAATATGAGCTGAAAAGGCGAGGCGAATGGGCTAATTTAGGAGCCAGGTTGAACCTTGTCTGTAGCAGATTTCCGATACTAGGGCAAGGGGCCAGATGGGGAGTTGAGGGATTCGTCAGGAACAAATTATTGAATTCTTCACTGCGGACTACGAATATAGATCGTCTGGGGTTTTCTCTCTCTTTTCAGCCCCCGACCAATTCTAGAGCTGTAATAGAGTTTTTTGACTAGTCTACGGAAACCTCCGTAAAATCTAAAAATGTCATTTGAAATTCCGCAGGAACTCTTCGTGGTCTTGGTTAGGATGGACCCGGATGGCCCGGGCCGGGGTAGATCGGCTCCCTTGGCAATTCGGGGCCGGCAATATGCTGACGCTTCCCATTCTCCGACGTCACGACCCCGGCGGTGAAAGCCTAATCATCTCGTGATGAGTCGTTTGACTGGTGTCAGCTATCTCCATCTGTCATTCGGGGTCTCTCCCTGCTTTGTCCACGAGCACAGAAGACATGCCACTCGTTTTCTATATCCCACCCCATTCGGTCCCACGTGAGGGGGAACCAGTCATAAGATCAATCAAGATTAGCGACGAACTCGGCAATGGAGACGTCTCCGAAAATAGTTTACTTTGAAGATCGAGATAGGTTTCTCATACTGCAAGCGTCAACCACGTGCGTGCAAACTCCCCGCAGGCACTCTTCGCCGGGATCCCGCGGAAGCCGAACCTGCATCGTGCTCATTGTGGGCACTGCTGCTGCAGGTTGCGTGTGAATACCAGGAAGTGTAGCAAGCATTCGCGATACTTGTAGTTCTTAAAACAGCTCTGCCGGTCAATACTACTCGCATGGAAACCCCAGTCGAAATGCAACACGGTAATACATGAACAATGGTAGCGATAACAGCAATTCTGAGTCAAAGTTGACAATAATTAGTGAGAAAACAAGGATGTCGGAGAGTAACTTACTGGCAACTGATCTTAGATCTGCGTTGTTTGTGCTGCCTCATTCCACCATCAACATCCATGTTTGGTAGTCTCTCAAATTCTCATTCATTTCTTGATGTCGATACCAGGTCTTAGTGGTACAGTTTCGGCATGGGTTATAACACAGCTCTTGGCGAGCATGTTGTAAAGACGGTCCAAGGGCCAACTCCCCTTCCGACATTGACAATATCTCCCAAAGAATAAGCTTGGTTGACAAGTGACCTACTCATAGCGAGTTAGTCTATACAACAACAATGTCTACGGGGCATGAGATAAGGCATTGTGCTTATAGTCAGATTTAATGTGTCAGTATACAAGGGTAAAAGTTAATCACAATATATCCCTGATCATCAAGTGTTTTGGACAATGAGTATCTCCAGAGAATGATGTATGCAGTTGCTAAACCAATAACAATGCAAGTCTTTTATACATTTTAGTATTTGAACATACAAACCTGTGACAACATACATTCAACAATGTTCCCCCCTTCGGTACTGGAGGCGATATCTCATCATGCGGCGACTACTACACCCTTCTCAAGGTCCTTTGAACCAAAAACGGGCTCTCACTACTTGCACATTGAATAGCTTGGTCATAATTTCAGTCTTATTCGCTCGCTTACCTGCATCTATTGACAAGGCAAGCTCATCACATTGAACAGCTATACCTTGGCGTAGAAGTCTCGTTCTCGAGCCCGTGTTCGGTGCGGATGGTCATATAAAAGTCTCGATGATGGCCAGTGTGTTGATGGAAATTTGAAGCCCAACATCTATGGAGCAAATGGAAAGGCATGTATCATACCTAGCCTTGGGATCCTGAACCTTCATTGAGCTCGCCTGTGACTTTAAATACATCTCCTTTTCGCAGCAGGTTACTAGGAACAGCTCTACACCCGTCTCAGGTGACCCAGAACAGTTCTACTTCAGTCTCGGCGGTTTAGGTGTCTCCAAGAGTGTTGCAAGCATACGGAGTAGACTCCGTCCACCTCCAATGCAGACGACTACGAGCTAGACCCCGAAGCCCTCCTGTCATAATGAACCATCCTTAATGTGTGATCCTTCGGGGGCGCACTGAGCCCTATACATCAACCACGATAGGTGGTTGGTCTGACAAGATACCTTTACATGGCTACTTGCATACTGCCAGTGGTCAGGACAGGTTGCCTGCCTGATACTGTTCTAGCAGCATGGCTTACGAGTAAATTCTACTAGCTGCGACGGGTGGTAGCAAGAATATCTCCCTCCAAGCCGATCAGACCGACAAACCTCATTGTTCGGCCCCTCACACTCGCCTTTTTCGCTCGAGAATTAACGTGCTGTAGCATGCTACTGGAGGCTTGTCTCCACAAGCATCTCGACATGAAGGCCAAAACTAATGCTCACGCGTAGTATCTGCACTGAGTATATAGACCAGCAGGACAAACACAAGACGCATGGCAGAGGTGTGACTGGGTTTTGGTATAGGCCGTATTTTCTAATTTTTAACTGGTGGAGTAAAGTTTGTGCCTAATATACGCATCGGCGAGATAAGAAAGTCAGGTTGCCTGGTCCTGGGATCATGATGCTATCGGTTCAGGATTCTGGTCCGAACGTGCGTGAAAATGGCTTCTATCGCTCGGTTATTCAAAATTCAACGATCGAGAAAACGAGTCCGCGACAGATACAAGCTGCGTGACGATAAAATAACAACGTACAATTTCTGCACGGCGCCATTGCAATGATTAGGATTGCTTGTCTCAGGTGAAAGTCAGTCATATGCCACTAGTAAAGCAGCATCTTATACTCGTAGTTCGCTGATTGTCCGAAATTATATCAACAGAGTAGCAGGAGTGATGGCCCATCCATACCGAGCATCACGTACACCAAAACTTGAGAGTAATGTGCCCTTTATTCCATATATACGCTACTATATCTCATTGTCCCCGTAGCCGTCACTGTGGTCAACCAGACCATTTCCCATTATGATGATCCCTTGTGTAATCACCCTTATATCTATAACCTTATTGGTGATATAATAGGAATAATATAGCAAAAGAAAGCAATATCGGATGGGTGAGGTAAGCAAGGGGTATAATAAGATGTAAGAGCAATGACGGGCAAGGTTATTCAAACGCCATTAAGACCAAGTCTGCCGTACTTCGCGGAGAATTTGTCCTAGAACTTCTTCGGAAGACAGCGTGGGACATGGTCGAAGTGTTCATACAGCCGAAAAGGAATTGTCCGTCTCTTCCACTCAGTCGCCACGGCATGCGTCCTTACAATGCCCTCGACGATGTACAGATCAGCCGCATCAAGAATTTTATAAATGTCGGCGAAGTCGAAAGTCTTGAGCCACTCGTCATCCCAAAACCACCATCCAGTAGCCATGAGGTAGGTTTTCTCTCTGTCTGGGATCGCTCCAAGAAGAGGCCGCAGGCGCCTCAACTTGCCTACGAACTTCTCGACAGAACTGTTCGGAATGGGTGTGCCGCCCTCACCCAGATGATCGAACCAGTCGTTTTTCCGCCGATAGTAAGCCGCAATGCCGTAGCTCAGGAAGTCGTTCGGTAGGAACCCGCGATACGTGCTCACAAACGTTATCCGCGTGTGGCGATACTCAAGATCCTGCAGCGTCGCGGCGTAGCGCCTCAGACCGGCGCTCTCGAGCGTGAACGCAAGACGAGACTCGTTCCAACTCCGCGGGAAACCTTGGTTTCTGGCGTCGACGAGATATGGAATGGACGCATCTTCTTGTATGCCGGCGAGGATGTGCCCTAGGTCAACGGTGCCGCCCACTTCAGATTCATCTGGGCCGGGCCGGTCATTAGCGGTTAGACTGGAGTAGCTATTGTCGAGGATCTCATCGCAAAGCCTGTTCTGGAAGTCCCGGATCCACGCGGCGTAATCACCGCTGATCCATCGGTGAACTGTATTCAACTGCGCCATTTCGACGGGGTTGATGGCTTGGAAAATCCTGTGCTCTAGCTCCCGTAGCTTGGGGTCTCGGTAGAAGTTCCTGCTACCCACAGTCCGTGCCATGAATTCGAAGTGCCAGAGGGCCTTCTGCAGAGCAGTTCTCAGCTGTGAAGAAGGTGGCAAGCTGAGGATCGGAGAGTCCGATGCTGTCTTGTTGACGAGCTCACTGTAGTGTTGCCTGGCTTTCTGGAAAAGATAATAAGCCATGCAGTCTACCAGGCGGCACAGCTTGTATAGATCCTCGAGCTGTTTCGAGGTGCTTGGCAACAAGAACGTGGATTTAGGCCCGAGGTGCATTCTGATGTGTTTCTGCATGTCAAAATCGGTTGATATGCGACCGTTACGAGCTGTCTGGCACTCAACGCTCCCACCAGCTTCTCTCTTCCCCGTGTTCTGGGGGCAGTATGCCGTGGCCAGGGCAATCTGCTCCCACTCAGTGTCCATGTTGTTCATGACGATCTGTTTCTGGTGAACAACAGGACTCTCCTTGAATGCTGCATAGAACTTGGGAACAGCGCAGATCAGGCTGTTACAGGAGTATTGGTCAGTATTATCCATAGTTGGTGGTCAGAATCTGGTATGGGGCATACTTGATGAGATCTTTATAGTCGGTCAGTTGTGCCATGATCTCAGAGCAAAGCTCGGCTGGTAGAGTCTTAATAGTTGGCGCCATGGTGACTTGTCGGGCTGAATTTTGCTGTCTATTGAGATAATTAGTTTTTGCCTGGTAGTTGAATAGTCAGGGACACAAAATGAAGTATTGAAGACTTAGCCACTAGATGTTCAACGCTATCTACCAGTAAAGCTACCATATGGGAGCCTTAATACTGAGGAGATAGATACAGAATAAGCGAGTATACTTACCGTCAAAGAGGTATATAGTCCTGTGTATTCGGAGGCAGACACGAACGGCAAGCAGCAGCTCAGGCTTGCATATGAGGCAGAATACTGGGCAACTATAGTAGCGGATGATATGGGAGTAAAACGGAATGTGATCGAAGTAGATGGCAAGATATGTGATGATAAAGAGCGCAGAGAAGAAATAGGGTATAGAGAAGGTCTAGGAGAGACGTCCACCAGAGTATGAGATAGTAGAAGATGAAAGGATGGAGGGTATGGAAAAGCCTTCTAGGGTGTGGGATGAAGAAGAGTAGATAGGAAGAAAGATCTGCAGAGAGTTGAGAAGATGGAAGTCTTCCTGAAAGTGTGATGAAATACCTTGAGGCCAAGAGGCTGTAACATCACTTAGGCACCCACAAAGTCCTCTAGCAGAGAAACCAAGTCCAACAAACGCACTACAAGAAGCTCAAACCACCTTACTAGAACTACTACAAGCTCGAGTGAGAAGTGCTCACAGGTGAGGTGCATGGACCTCCATCCCGGCTGCGTTTGCGATCAGGTGAGAGAGGGCCGTGACTCACAGATACCTCTACCTCGCATGAGGTATAGAAATGGGTGGCGAGCTAGACACACTTTCAACCCATCTTTCATGAGCGCAAACGGACGGGCACTTTGGTGGCAACTCGTGTGTGCATTCGGTTTTAAGTGATAGTAGTAAGGCTCCTTGGAGGAATGGGCACAGTCAGCCTGACCATGTATCGAAGGGAACTAAATGCAATAGGGATCACACATGCTACAACTAATGACGCCAAAAAGACCATCGATGCCCCGCCCTGACAGTGCTGTTTGAGCAGACATAGGCGTACCTAAAGTATTACAACTCGACAACGAAAGCACACATTCGCAGCCATTAAGAAAAGCCAGGAGGATGTACTGAAGTATCAATAAGTTTGGGGTCGTCTGTCTATTTATGACGAATAACTCCAACCAAAATGATCCATTGTTTTGTCTTACTATCTGACGCTTTGAATTCAACATATCTATAAATTCAGAGTCCTCTTGCTTATGTACCGGGCAGCAGCCCCAGTGCTGTCTGCTCTACTCTGCTCTGCCCCCAAAAAGAGATATGTGTAACCCAAGACACGCCGGAGGGAGAATCGCCTCCCCAATGCTCATGTATTCTAAAGAGTCCGTTTCGTTTCGTTTCGATCCGACAAGTTGGTTGTTTGATACAATGACTGTCGCCAGCGTACGCCTTAGCCCAATGTGAAAATCATAATCATACAAAAGCCATAGACTTGGTCCGCTGGAAAGGTAGCCTTGCCTAAGTGAGATGAATAGGGCCATGTGAACAGTTGTCAAATCATAAGAATGTGCAGGAATGGAATGCCCATCTATGGCCGCGGGCTCAACGGGCTCTTGCCGGGTCCTTGTGCTCGTTTCAGCACCCTGAGCTCATCCTCAAGTTTCCTCCGTTGCATTTGCTCCACCTACGAAATTTGGTTAGTGATGCATACCCAAATCAAGGCAGAGAGAAAACATACCCTGAGCTGCTCCTCGTACTTCTTGCGCTCAGCTCTCAGACCAACACGATACGAGTCTGTGAGATGAGAAGTCCTGCTCGCGCCGCTAGGTGAAGCTGTACCTCCCTTGAACCGTTCCTTATCAAGTTCATCTTGGATTTGTTCCTTCTCCTTGCGGAGTCTGGCAAGCTCGGACTCCATCCTCTCTTCAATGTGGCTTGTTGCATCTTGCAAGCGTGCCTGAAGGTCCTCATTGCTCCGCTCTTGCTTACTCTTGATTCTATCGCGCTCTGATTTGACGCTATCGAGCTCGCTCTCCAGCTCGCCAATCTTCTTCTCGCTTTCAAGCGATTGTTTGACCATATCTGTCAACTCGTTGGCAGTGGACTCAAGTTCTTGCTCGAGCGTTTCCAAGCGCGTTTGCAGTTTCTGCGACTCGGACGTGTTATGGAGTGCCGCTACCTCTGCTGCACGCTCCTTGCGAGAACCGTACGCACCATCCAGTTCAGCTTTGACCATAGTAGCCTCCATCTTAAGCTCCGCATACAAGCCGGTCATGGTTTCAAGCTCTTGTTCCTTTGCCTTAATGATCTTCTGCTTCTCTTCTATCTCCTGGACGGCGGCGTCGTGCGCATCCTTGGCCTCGCCGAGTTCGGCTGTGATCGTCTCAACATCTGCCTCGGCTGTAGTGAGGCGAGCACGCATATCGGCGGTGTCGGATTCCAAAGCAGAGATCTTGGCGTTACGCTGCTTCAAGTGTTCTCGAGCCTCGTCAATGGCCGAGGCTTCTTCATTGCGTCCGCTCTGCAGGTTTTCTAGGTCCTCGAAAGCTTGTGATAATTGAGCTCGCACTGCCTCTGTCTCTGCCTGCGCTTTGACGAGGTCATCCTGTGCCTGCTCCAACTCATCGGCCTTGCTTTGTAACTGTTGATCTTTTTCGGAGTCGGATTTGCTGTTGAGGTCTCGTTGTTGTTTAATCTGTCGCTTGAGAACCGATTTCTGCTCGTTCAGCTTGGTGGCTTGACTGTACATCCATTGAATCCTCGATGAGAAGGCGTTCAATGAATACTCCTCGTCCAGATCCATGGATTCACCATCTGACATGTCCTCCTCGTCCGGCTCTAATCCCTTTTCGCTTCGTGCCTTGCGTCTTTCTTGCTTGCGTTGCCGAATATCGGCGTATCCAGACTGGATGGTACTCCAAAGATCCCTGAGGACAGGCTCACTTTGCTCTTGAGCACCACTAGCGACACTGTCGTCTATCATGTAAATACCCGTCTCTAAATATTCTAGATGACTGTCGAGCATATCACCAGGCTCATGCTGTCCGGACGGTGCATAGTCATAGTTGCCGTTTCGGGCAGGATCTGCCTTGACAATGATCTCCCGTAGCTGATTATTCAATCTTCCTAGCCTCTCTTCCGTCTGGGTTATGATGCCCCAGTGCTCTGATCCTTGTCTCCTGAGTTCGTCTATCTCAGCGAGAAGAGCCTCATTTTCCAGACGAAGTCTTTCTGACTCCTCAACAAGTTGTTTGTTCTGCTCGCGAACTGGGGATTTAAGAGGTATTTCCATGGGAGCTTGTTTTGGTTGGCTGTTCAATGCCTGGATCTCTGCCATGTCAAAGGACCGGTACAGGCTGGCCTCGTCAAAAACAAAGCCGTCATCTAAGAAATCGAGACTGTTTCGGCCATTCGAGGTGGTGTACATGCTCTCAGGGCTGGCAGGAGCGCCATTGACCATATTAGGCCGTCCGGTAGCCTTCTTGGCTGTCTTGTGTGCATGCTGTAAGATACCAGCTGTATGCTCCAATAGCCTCTTCTGAGGTTCCATCAGACATCGTTCTAGAGACCATAACTCGGCAGCTAAAGTCTCGCATTTTCTTTGGACAGCATCACGTTCGGCCTCGGCTTCTCGAGCGGCTTCACTGCCTCCACTGGCACGATTGCCCAATATGCTCTTTCTTCTGTTGCCGGTGGGAGAGTACAGACGCGACATAGATGCAGCGGCATCTCGATATTTAAGTTGGATGACAAGGTTAGAGCGTGTTTGTTCGATGCGTTGATTGAGAGATTGGCATTGCTTCCTGATGTTGTCAACCTCGTCCTCGGACAGAATCACATATTCTTTGCTGTCAAACAAAGCTGTCTCGGTAAGTAGGTGCACTTGGACGGAGTCTTTAAGGTCGACGTATACGGAGCTCTGAATGCGCTCTGGGTTCAACTATGAAGACATGGTGTTAGTACAGCTAATCTGCATAAGATAACAGAATCGCGATGGCATCCGGGACACGTACGGGATTAGTTCGCGGTTTGTCCTTGGCAAAGCCATTTATGGCATCTTGGCTGTAGGAATCGACAAGCGCAGATGATTTGGGAGCAAAGGCCGGCCGTGATAGGGCACCAAGGCCATCCGGCGTTGCAGTCGCGTATCTATCCATCTTCTATCTGCCTTTATGCTATGCCGCTACCATACCATGTTAATTTGGTGGTTCACTGAAGTGTGCGACCGGGCTCCGCTGGCTCTTCTTTTTCTTTCGCACTTCAAGACAAGAGGGTCCAAGGAGTATGAGGAATGAATGGCTGGAATGGGAACAAAGGATATTCCGGTACGTATTCGAGGGAAAATCTAAGCAGGATGTGAAAAGTATCCTATCGGCTTTCCCAAAAATGAAAAACAAGACAGCAAGAGTGATAAGCTTGGAGAGAAATCACGATGGTGATAAGAGGTTGGGAGTTTATTGGCAACAGTAGCGTATCGCAGTGGAAAAAGGAGTTTCGCGCAAAGACATTAAAAACGGCATTCTCCATCAGCGTCACGTCTCCACTCATATAATTCTAGAGAAGCAGGTACTGTACGTACCAACGGGGCTGGGGCTACCACTCCTGCAGGCCTGTGACCGGGATTAGCCCCTGTGCCGCCGCCGCTTTCTTGCCCGGCCGTCCGAGATTGAAACTGGCCTTACATATATGTACCTGAGTAATGTACATGTACTATCCTAGGGAGGAGCGTGTCCTACCATCGTCAAATACTTCACTATTGATATACGAGATAGGTTATCTTCTAACACCTTTGTGAAATGAGATGCCAGTGTATAAAAATGTTGAAGTGCTTTTTGTCTTGCTTGAATTAGGAGGATTTAGTGATGTGCCTAAAGGAGTAACTTTGAGGCGTGGCTTGTCTGACATTCCTTTTCACTGAAGAGTGTGGGGACTCCTTACTTGTGCGTAGTTGGATCTTGCCTTGAACTCAGGTGATAGGAAGATTGCGATCATTCAGCCACCACTTCGAATCATTCCTTCCTTGCATTACTTTATGCCCGAGAGGACTTTCAAGATCGTAGTCTTTTTAACAAGAGAGTGAGTGTTTCATCACCATTATGGTTTTAAAAATGGCTGGCAATTTTGTTGCATATCACATGCATGATTGCCATGTCATCCAAGCTTTTTATAACCCATGTCAGATCCCTAATCCGTTCCAGGTTTCTGTATTTAGTTGCTTCCTCACGCGCCGTCCAATAAGTCAAGTCGACGAAGCTGGCAGAACCTCTGACCCGGGACCACATGAAGCACCTACAACAAAACGGCGTATGTCACCGTATTATCTAGGTCTGACTTATATCGGCCGCATTTCAGTCCCTTGCGAATAGCTGAGCGGAACCGGTAGGTATTAGAAAGTGAGCGCGTCAAGGGAGCTGTTTCTAGAGGCTGAACACTGAGCATATGCCGCCGTAGGAGGAAGACATAACAGTGTCCCCAATCATATGATAATACCTCGGGATCGATCATTGCCGGAGGATATCATTTTCACTAGTAGGTGCCTTGGAACTGATCTATGACCTGTTGGCCCATTGTCCTCCGTCGTCCGCTCTCGCCGCCACTCTGACCCTGCACTCCTGAAGAGGCCGCAGTTGGCGCATTCTCATCTTCAAGTCTTCTCCGAAGTCCCTCAAACTCCTGACTTCTCCGAGGTGTCCGGATGCCAACGATCCAACCTGGTATCCGCCAGCGCATCAACGATCTGGGTAGAACCTCCATACGCCACGCATACCCAACAACCCAACCTATCGAGGCACCGACAAGAGATCCCGGCCATTGGAACAAGGCTAACTGCAATGCCAGTAGATATCTGTAGGACTTGTCTGAAAATGTGAGGCCCTGGAATTGGTCGTTCGGCGATTGAGACATCGATGTGGCTACTCTGTATTTGTAGACATGTGGGATCATGGCATGGTACTGGGCAAGGATCGCAAATATGATGGGCGTAGGGCCGGCCGGTAGGTAGTTGAAGACCCCGAACGTGATAGGCCTAAGCACGAAGGCGACAATAGCCGGCGGCAGAAGGCTCGTGAGGATATAGGTGATCAATACAAAAGTCTATAGAGAATATCCATGCTTAGCTAAGCCTCCATCGTTCACAAGGGGTTTATGCAAGGCGCAATACTTACGGCGTATTTCCGCGACCCCCAGAGCCTCTCGACGATGCTCATATTGTATAGGGTCATGGCGGCGAAAAGAACCTCAGATGAGTTGGTATAGCAGACTTGATAGATGAGGGATCGCCATGTCTGGTGAAATCGGAAGAAATGCAGGTCGACTAGGATGTAGAAGTAGTGCTTGATGTCGAGCAGGCTGGCGGCTATGGACATGCCAATGAGCCCGTAGACCAAGCTGCGCGTGACGGGCGCATTGGTGAAGGACATGGTGTGGGATTCTCCGCGATGTGTCGGCCCTGCTTATTGGCGCATTGCTGGTTAGATCAGAATGCGCTGAGGCGACGACGGAACCCCGGAATTTCGGTACAACTTTCGCGAGAAATGTGATGGCGAGCAGGTGTTCGCGAATCGGATCGGAGGTCTTCAGGGCTATTTTAGGTCATCGAGGGGTCTTGAGTCTTAACAATGTTCGTTGGTAGATATCTCATCTTCGGCCTCAACAAGCGGGGCCGACGGTGATGATGATGCAAGCTGGCCTCAATTTCCTGCAAGGCTGGCAAGGGAGAGCTATCCCACTTTCGTTGAGGAAGAAAAAGCGTGCGAATGAAGGAGGTTGATGGATCACGGCCCAGCAAGCAGTTATGGTTTGCCTGCTCTCCTCATGCAAAAGCAGTCACATATGAGTATAGATATTCTGACACTTATAGCTTTTTGGGGCGAAGGAGTGACTTGACATCATCCAGAGTTCGGCCACCAAATGCGACGTGCTATGGAAGCCGAAATTCTAGCCAATGGGGTCTATCCCAGGCTGCTTAAACTCAACGAACAACCTTTCACTCAAGTCCATATATTTGATATTCAGGAGCAACCACTCTATTTGTCAATGAAGTTGGTTAGAGAATAGCAATTTCAGTATCATGAATTTGATCATCTATAATATAGATGTCGTCCGATTTTTACTTGGAAAGTCGTGTCAACGTGTTCTTTCCATCCCTGTGTATACGGGCAAGTACACAGATAGCTTGTGAAAGTGGGTGGCCTGAGCTCCAATCACTGCAAAGCAGGTGCAGCTTCATCCTCACCGAAATGCTACTTCCATTTGTGCAGCATGTGAAAACAACAACAAAATCTTCATACGACGACGGGTGGAAAGCTGGCGATACAAGGAATCTACACTTCTTACTCAGTAAATCATACGACGGCGGCGTTTATGGGAAGAAAAATATTTACTAGGCATCCATCAAGCACTCATTTTCTGCATTACGTATACCTCTCGTACAGTCTCTCGCCGCTACAAATATCCCCTCGTTACTCGTGCAGGCTGTCCTAAAAACTCGAACGCCCTTTGCCGTCGCGCCGGCCCATCATGTCCGACCTCTATCTTTCCCACCTTAGGAAGTGGTTCTGGAAGTCTCCGCCGGCGGAATGGCCCATAAACCAGGCCCGCGACATTCTAATTGGCACTCTGAAGCAAGGTCCTATCCCAAAACATGTCGCCTTCGAGATGGATGGGAACAGGCGCTTCGCCAAGGATCACCACATCGAGACCATTGAGGGCCATCATCTCGGATTTGAAGCTCTTGCCCGGGTACGTGCACCATTCTGTACTATTTGAACAAATTGCAACCTAATGCGCTGCCGTTAAAAGGTTCTCGAAATCTGTTACAAGAGCGGCGTGAAGGTCGTTACGGTCTACGCGTTTAGTATCGAAAACTTCAATCGACCTGCAGGGGAAGTCAAAGGATTAATGACCATGGCCAAGGTGAAACTTGAGCAACTGGTGCAACACGGCGAACTCCTCGATCGATACGGCGCGGGAATTCGGGTGCTTGGCGAGCGTAGCCTTATCCCCAGAGATGTGCTACCTTTTGTCGATAAAGCCATCGACATGACCAAGAACAATAAGGAGTAAGTCGACTTACAACAATTCCCTGTTCCTGAGGATCGCCCATGTTGACCTTTCCCCCTTAGCGCCGTTCTTAACATTTGCTTCCCGTATACGTCCCGGGCAGAAATGACGAGCGCGATCCAAGCGACGATCGATGAGTTCACGACACCGGCCACACCTCCCAGCCAGCCCTTTTCCCAGACCCGAATCAAGCAAAAGATAAGATCGAACCAAACGAAACGGTTTGGATCGCTAGGCTCAATACGGGAATCCTCACCAGACAATGGTGCCCGATTCGAAGATGCAGATGACTCTACATCGTCTACTACGGCTATCGATCCCGAGTCTCCGCCTCTGCAATCGACAGCTCCCCCTCCTCCTCCCCAATATCCGAACCCGGAGAACATCACGGCCGAGACGATCAACAGCCACACATATACGGCCGATAGTCCACCCCTTGACATCTTCATCCGAACTAGTAATGTCACGCGGCTGAGCGACTTCATGTTATGGCAGTGCCACGAGAACACACACATATTCTTTCTCAAGTGCTTCTGGCCAGAGTTTGACTTGTGGCATTTCGTACCAGTCCTACTTGAATGGCAGTGGCGGCAAAAGAAGCTACTCGAAAAAGAGAAATAGGAGGTGGAAGGCGAATAAAGAAATCTTGTGATGAAGTAATATCCGTACCAAAACGTGGTGGAAGGCGGCGGCGTTCAGGGCGTTGATAGCATCAGCATGCATGGCTACAAAAAGGCGTTTGTGTTGGGGAAGAGGAGAAGTGTAGTAATAACCAGATATGCAGACATGATTACCCTTGGGATGTTTATACCGTATTTCCATGCTTGAGACCTGGTTTGTGAAAAGGATGGGATTCTATCAAGGTGATTCTTTGTTACTGACTTGTGTATGAGGATGCTGTCGGTGGAGTTCGAATCGTCTTGTATAAATCTATGACTTATCCTAGCTACACCTTGACATTGCAATACATGTACTCATCATACCTGTTCCAGGATGGGCAATTCGCAAATGAAGTTCTGTTTCATAGAACAATAACTTGTCTACCCACCTTGAAATATTACGTGTTGGGTTATGTGTTTGGTTCTTTGTCTAGGTTCCCTTGTCATAGCGGGATGGAGGTATTGATATCATGTTGCTCATGCCTGTCGGTCTTATTCCAAAGTAATCACAGCGACCTTAGCTGTTTAAACCACATCCCACTGAATATGATGATGTTTTGGTACCTGTTCAGATCGTCTATCCGCCCTTTTTTGTGAGTACAGCCAGGTCACCCTGATGCGCATAGATCAATGTAGTATGGCAATCTTCCATCCTGTGTAAAGTGAGGTGTATGTAAAAGCTGCCCTCCAGGTTATTTAATGCATTGCATCCGCTTAATGCCGAGGCCAGTCCATGAACTGGCAGTTGCCGTTCCCGACAACTTAGATAGACTTATCGATTATCTTATCGCGACAAAAAAAATCGAATGATAAGGTTCAGCAGAGCGGAAGGGGATTTGGCGTCACTTCTGGCCGCTTGCGCTATTTAGCCAATCATAATGTGGTGTGTGTGCCGGCTGTTCCTATTCTGGCTAGATCTTGACCCACATCCAGCGCGGGCAGGGCAGACCAAGTCAAAGAAAGAGGGCAGGTCCTGAAGGGCACAGGCCCAACAGGTCCCATTTTTTACCTAGTAGTAGGCAGGTACTGACTGAGGTAGCAGTCCCTCTTGTCGTAAGTTGCTCGCTTCTTCGGTTTTGCGCCTCCGCCTACGTCTTCAACCATCACCCTCTACCCCTTGGTCGCCTTTCGAGCACAACAAGCTGCCACCATAGTTCTGCCAATATCCTACTGGAAGATGACTTGATCTTCATTCTCCGATTCTGATTATTCAATATTTGTCTGCAATTAACCTCTCTACCCCCACGAATCCGACCAAACTGAACTGTGTCGCGCACCCCTTCTGCCCACCTCGCAACACCTGCCCAGCTTGATGGTTTTGGGAGACGCGCACCATGAAGACTGCCAGACCACCCCAAGCTGATAGCGGACCAGGGCCCTCGAGCAGGAGGGCCCAACCCGTCCGCCAAACCAGAACCAATCCTCCCAGAGCCACTGGCGGCCCGTCTCGCGCCTTCAATGGCCGAGAGTCGCTCAGCGCCGCCCAGTCTCACGATCGCCCCATCGACATCTTCCCAGCCATCACACATTTCACCGATGCCATAACCTCTCTCCCGAAAGACCTTGTCCGACACTTCACCCTCCTGAAAGAGGTCGACGCCAAGATATTCGCTCCCGAAGAAGCCCTTTTCCAGCTCGTCGACGCTGCCCTCAAGTCGAGTCCTCCCGAACCCAGAAACCCCCACGATGGTGCCAGTAGCATCGCCCCTACCCCGACACCCATGAGCACACAGAATAGTTCAAGTGGCCAAGCTTTGAGCGGCCATCCCGCACCTGCCTCCGTCAACGGATCCCACACCTCAGCCGTCTTCGATCCGAGCAACCTCCCCAGACGAACCCTTTTCGTCCAGACTGCATACAAGATTCAAGAGATGTTGGTGTCTCTGGAAGAGAAGAATCACGTCATATCCACCGCCAACGATGCGCTCTCCAAGCAGCTCAGCCGCATCGATGATGTCTGGCCCTACCTTGAGGGCGAGTTCAGCGACGAGGCCAAATGGGGCAGTACTACGCATTGGGCCTACCCAGAAAACCGTATCAATAAAGCAAATCAAAGCTCGCGCCGTGATGGCACTGCCTTCATCACCGCTGCCGCCGCCGCTCTCCAGGTAGAGGAGGCGGCCGCGCGAAGCGATGCGAGGAAGCAAGCACTCATGGCAAAGAAGGGTCTCAAGGCCCAGCAACACCAGGACTCAGACCTAGACAACCATGAGAAAACTCACAAGGGGGAGTCGTCGAAGAAACAAGGAACCGGCAAGGGTCGCAAAACTGCCGAAAGCGCTACACCAGTAGGCTTGGGCATTACCACAGCGCCCAGCTCCAATGCCAACCCACCGTCGAAAAGACGTAAGACCGAAAACAACAACACGAAGGCAATCAATGGTGGACAGCCCATGGAGCGTGCTATGAGTTCAGTGTTTGGTAGCAGTGCTGGCAAACCGAGGAACGGAAGCCCACTGGCTACTCCCCCCGCCGAGCCAACCAAGAAACGCAAGGCCCTTCCAACTGCTAATGGAATTTCCAAGAAAAGGTGTGTTCCCCAAGCCCTTTCAAAACAACTCTATCCCATTCACTAAATTTTGCGTTCACAGCAAAACCTCTCTTGCTGCTGCCGCTATGTCCCCTCCAATGCTGTCACCAACCGTACCCCCTGCCGCTAACGACAAGCCCGCGAATAATGTCAACCCTTTGCCAACAGCTCCCCAAGCGCGACCGGCGTCTTCGCGAGCGAGGGGAAATTCAATCCACTCGAACGTGGAAAACGGCCGACAGCGCCCTGCATCTTCTGCATCTAATAAACCCAATGGTATTTTGACAGCTCCCCCTGAGGCTCCGGCCGCCACGAACGGTCCTCGCGCTGCGGCTGAATCCAAGACTGCAAAAGATGCTCCCGTCAAAACTGAATCTACCAAGGATGAGGCGAGCAACCATATTCCAGGTGCCATCAATGGAACTAGCAAGAAGGACATTTCATCAAAGCCCGATGAACCGGAACCAAAGAAAGAGAGCACACCCAATACAACACAGACGACCACCACTGTAGTCACAACGAAGAGTGGACGGGCAAGCAAACCCTCAACACCTGCCCTGGGTAGTTTCCCAGATCCCACTCCCCGTGCCCGGGCAGCGAGAAATTCCACGTCGACTACGGCCAAAAGGAGTCATAAGAAAGGTGCTTCACAACATGCTATCCCGTTGCGTGTCGCCGATGAGGACACTAATAGCAGCGGGCACGGCGATGATGAAGGAGAGGTTGATGCTGACGAGCCTTTATACTGCTACTGCAACGGTGTCAGCTATGGGGAGATGGTAGCTTGTGATGCTGATGATTGCGAGCGCGAGTGGTTCCATCTTGGCTGCGTGGGCTTGAGAGCCGCGCCACCGTCCAACAGTAAGTTTGACGTGTCTAAAGATCAGTTGAAAGCGTTGCTAACGTTGATGAAAGTGAAATGGTACTGTGACAACTGTAAAGATCGGAAAACGGGGAAGAAAGTTACCAGTCGGTGACCTACACCCCGTGCTTTTGTCTTGCTACGATAATGGGAGCGAGCACATACCTCTTAGCGCCTTCATGATGCATATACCGGAGTTGGGTGGTTATCATCTATCATCTATTCAATTTACGATGGGATCCAGTTCAAACCTTGAACATTGAGCGGGGAGTATACGGGGTTATCTACTTTGTACCCTGGAAGGCAGCTGCCAAACAGATTTGGCTTCTTTCCTTGTGGAGTTCGCTTCTGGTTTTCTTCACTTTCCTAGAGATGTGCTCGAAGCGGAAAAGTCCTGTGGGATGCGGGAAGGAGATGATGACTTATTGGGGAGTAGACGATACCATTGGCTTTACCTACACGCCTCTTATCTGTAACGATTCCGCTTACATTTGTTACTGATGTATACATGACATGATACGGAATGGGCTTGATTGTTTGAGAGTTCTATATACCACTCGATTTGATGCTATTGGCTACTTGGCCAAAGACCAAGCATTTACTTAAGTCTTGTTTTGATCATTTTTAACTATTATGATTATCAACTCTCTATTGAGGTGTGGAATGATAGTGGTCTGAGTGATGTGAAAATTGATTTGAGGGTTCAGGCCTATAGCTGGATCTTGCATCGTTTATAGGTATTTTTCAACTTGCTTATACATACATGTAGGTAGCTTAAACACATAATGTATGTGAGATGCCAGAACTGATAATCTTCTTGTTAAAAACATATATGACAGATGCTTGCACCTAAGACCATATCTGGAGAGTAAAGCATTTAACGAAGCATAGCCGTTGTTGACGACATTACTGAATGAAGGTTGCTTACTACCAGGATGAAGAAAAAAACTAGGCCGGTGTCGGAGCGGTGAATTTCTCAACCGATTGAACATTTGTGCGATCAGAGTTTGATCTGACGCCATTACAAATTACAAAGCAAAAGAGAGAAGAATAGAGTATGGAATTGTTCAAATAGAATTGTGGCAACACCGCCTCGGCCATTGGTAAAGGGACAGTCACGAGAGCTAGGGCCTGGAGAGCTGATCACAAGCGGCTGGAAGCGGCTCGGAGTTATCGCATTCATTGCGATAGCGAGCTGAAACTGCGCCGGGTACGGAGTGGCATTTCTGAAGAAAACTACCGCCACTCGACTCATAGGGATATGACTGATGGGTCTACGAGGTGCCAAAGGAAAACTTTGACCAGACTGATCTGGTCAGATATCTCCGTTCATTGTAGCACCACGTGCTCGAATTTGGATTGGAGACTGGTGATAGCTGAAGGATTACGTTTCGCATGATTCATCATCAAACCCCGAACATTACCTGACAGACTCCGCTCCAAAGTGAATTTGTTGGTGACTGTAGTGGGATTATCCGGGCTATTGGTGGGAAAGAGGCAAGCAAGTGTCATTTCTCATCCTCTTGTGTCATTATGGACTCAGTGACTTGAAGGAAATAGAAAAGAAGAAGGAAAATCTGGGGAAAGAGGGCGCCGCCAAGACGATTGCCGCTGAACAAGGTTCTCAAATTTCAGGGGTCGAGTTACTTCGGATGCAGATCCGAAAGATGTCCGACCAATAAGCTTCACTGTTCGAGGGATATTGACCCCGATTCAGGCAGTTCTTCCCCAGGTACCTCCTGCAGGCTCTCGCCCTTGTGGACATGCAGCCAACGAGTTGTAAGGAGTGCTCAAAGCCATATGTGCCACGCTGTAACAACAGGATAAGTTGATGGTGAAAAATTCTGAAAAATCAGTTTAATAAGAAAACAGATTCTCTTGCCCAATCGTTAGAGGAAAGGAGCTTCAGAGCAGATCATGAGGTGGCTAGCGAAGGTCAGGTGAGTGGGAAGAAAAAAATCCAGTGTTTTTGTTTCTATTACTCAATCTTTGGTTGATAGAAACCTACCGCACCGATGCCCCGAGCCACTATGCGCAATCGTCTGCGTAAAGTTTACTATATCAAATGAAATGGTCAAAGGGCAATTGCTCTTTGTCCCATGGTCACGACACAGCTATTGCCTTGTATTGATTTTAATCCCATTACATGCCAATGAAAGAGGGTTAGCTTGTCTTTTACCCCGGATTTCCCTCTTCTTCACCTTCCCGCATTACAGAACAGCTATTGCTCTGGTGTTGGTGCTGGCTTGTACCGTCTTGCTCAACGTCCTATCATTCCACCTCATTAGACTCTCACCACATATTCCATATGAAATCCGACTCATAGCACCGCTTTTGAAATACTTTACTACTGTCTAAACGGGGAGAACACAAGACCAATACACATAATCATATTCTCATTTTTTCTATTACTGCTGGACGTAAGACCATACCAGACCTGCACTGCGAGGAATCAACTGAGCGCTAGCCTGCATCGCCCCAGCCGAATCTCTTACATAAACCACAGCTCTGTTGACTAACAGAAACCGCCTTGGCGTAACACATTGGAACCTCACCGCGTACCCGACTACTAAA
Organism: Xylariaceae sp. FL0255; assembly: GCA_022578795.1. NCBI lineage: Eukaryota > Fungi > Ascomycota > Sordariomycetes > Xylariales > Xylariaceae > Xylariaceae sp. FL0255. Next base: position 131,139 of record MU388843.1, on the reverse strand, counting down.
ACAACGAGTCCCCGTGTCTGGGGAAGCGCTTTTACTCGTTGGTCCCTTGCTACACAAATCCCCTGTTCGGCGAAGTCTGGGTCGAAAAGGACTGTTGTTACATCCGCTGTTGTCGCTGTTGTCCCATCACCACGTAGCTCTGGCCCAGTCCCTCAACCTTTCCTATTCCAGTTGAGCCCAGTCATCATGGTACCAGCTCTCACCGATCCTGTCATGCAGAGTCTGCAAGCCCAAGAGCCTCTTAAGGAGCGGCCTGCTCCCATCGTTGAGGGAGATGTGACCAGTCTTGAGCCAACCTCGCCTACTAACGGGAACTCAACCACCGGCCGTAACTCTTTCTCTTCTGTTCGAGAAGCAGACCACAATCTTACCCAAGCTTTCACCAGTTCCAGCGTATCTTCGTTCTTTAATGAAGCCTCTGATAACGAGACTGCAATTGAGGACGGCCTAGCTTCATCAACTAGCTTCAAGATGGCGGCTACACAGTTCATGACCCCGCTGACGCAGCCTCATAGCAGATTACACGGCAGCTGGTTTCCTGCCGTCGCTGCTCACAACTTCCAAGGGTGGAAACAGATCGATGTCAGAGGCAAGCCAGCGAGCAGGAGCTCTGGAGACCTACAGTCTCTGCGCATGGTTTGGGCGAGTCCTGAATCGAGCCCTGTGCCGACCCCTGCTGTACCTGAAGAGCCTGCTCGACACGCACCTCAACAGTCCTTCATTGAGAGGCTGCCTACTGAGCTGAAGAGTAAGTTATATTTTGGAAATTGCTTAACCACTCTCTTTGGTGGTGCATAATGAGCCGAGGGGATATTTAGACTGACAAATAGTATAGTTCAAATCATAGATTACTTGATCCTCGATGTCCCACCCGAGGTTTTCAAGAGCCGCAACTCAGATCTGATGGCCATGCTATTGACATCTAAATCTATCCACGCGGCTACACTATTCTCTCTTTACAAGAACATCACAATCCCTCACTCGCGAATCTTCCGCAAATTCCTGACTCACGTTGCAGCAAAACCAGACTTGGGGACGATGGTACAGCGAATGGACTTTAGCCACTTCAACCCAACAGCGCAATTCTTCACGTTAGCAGAGCGGAATACTACCCGCAACCTAACGAGCGAGACATTGTTGCAATCCCTAGATTTGACGCCAAACCTACGCGAATTTTTAGGCCAAGAGTACGTCGATGATGACATAGATGTCAACGTCCTCCGGAAACTCTTCTTCGGGTTGGGCAACTTGCAGGGATTGGATTTCTGTGCATCTGCGTCTGCTAGCTTCCGTACAGCATTCGAGTCGCTTGTTTCGGAAGAGTGGCCAGAATCTTTGTCGATTTCCCGACTTTCTCTCCATCGGTGCATGAACCTGCCAGCTAGTGTTTACGAGACAATCTTGCCACGGCTACATCGCCTCACCCACCTTGATGTGGCCGGAACACGTATCACAGATAGAGCCCTGATGTCGATCCCCAAGACTGCTCGGATCACGCATCTCAACCTGGCCAAATGCAAGTTCTTGACGAGCGCGGCCGTCATCGACTTCATCACGAATCACCCAGCGGCAAAAGAATTGGTTTTCCTGAGCCTAGCATCTGACTACCGCAGCCACGAGCTCCTCGACTCGCGAGACCTACACCGCCTAATACCTGTCTTGCCTTCGACCCTTCGCTCGCTGAGCCTGAAGGGTAGCAAGATGGAAAGCCGTCATATCTCAATGCTCCGACTTCTGACAAAGCATCTGGAAGAACTATCGCTTGGCCGCGGCCTCACACTTAGCGACGTCAACAGACTTTTTCAGCCCGACGACGACATGGAGCAAGTGGACTGGGTCCCGCACACTCTCAAGTACCTCGACCTCTCAGACTACCCCCTAAACTCGCTGAACATGACGGTTCTCTTCAGTAACTCGTCGTTGCTGCGGCCATTCTCGGAGCCTCTCGAGGTCGTCGAATTCGCCGAGGACGCCTATAAGCGGCTCGAGGGCACAACCGCTACTACGAGGGCTGGATGGAGGACGACGACCCTCAACAGCCGCAGCTGGCTTGTGAGGAACTGTACCGGCCCGCGCGATCACGGAGCCAGGGATTGGAAGATGGGCGCTACTTTCTGGGGTATGCGTAAGGTCCCTATTGCCGTTGCTAATGTCGGCGGCATGTATGGGAGCTACATGTTCCAGCGCCATCTTTAAGCACCTCCTTGAATTATACTGAGGAGAGTGAAAACGGAACAACTCCTCTCATTTTTTTTTTTTTTTTTTCATTTTTTTTTAAACCCCGTGTCTTGTTTCTTGATATTTCATAGGCAACTCCTGTTGTTGTCGGGCTTCGGCTCCGCATTGCTTGATGCACAATGATTGCTTCACGAATAATGAATTTCAAGCGAGTAGGCAAGGAGTGAGAAGGAAAAACAAAACTGCATATTTTGTATTGATGGGTCATCACTGGGTCCGCATGGCGTATAGAGGAATAGGGTGATAACGAGCAAGGAGGAAGAAGAAAAAGGGGTGCTGGTAATGGCTAATGAGTATGAACTTGTATACCCAACTTCCCTGATTCCCATATCCTGTATTGAGCGTTAGAGTCGTTTAGATCAAATTAGTACTCCTTATTTTTGGATCTATCTGCGTTTTTTCTGAATTGTGCAAAGCAACAATGAACTTTCGAGCTGGGCGCTCGGAGACAGGTCGAGAACATGTGTTTGCGGGGCAACACGTTTGGTCAAATTTCGCAGTGCCTCTATTCTCAAACTTGACTGTTGGTATGCGTGCGCGCGTGTTTGGAGGGGAGTGGTATCGGAAACGTGTCAAGCGCAAGAAGAGAGAACTGATGGAATGGCGGCGGGGTATGTACAGAATAGTGGTCAGATTTTGGTGCGACGAGTGCAATCTTTTGGTCTTGTATAGCTTCGTTTCGAGCTGCGAGGGAGCCGGCGCCGTCGAGCTGTGATGAGGTTCGATCTGTGGGGTGGTGATCGGTCTGCCAGAAGGTGGTCCAGGAGTGGAAGCGAGGGATTTTGGGCAAGCGAGTTGCGTTCGTCGAGCTGCTTGGAAGGATTCTCTGTAAACATGGTAGTGATGCATACCGCCGACAGTAACAGTTTTCACGATGGTAGATTGGTAATGAACCAGATCAAATGTCAAGGGCAAGCCGAAAGAGACGATATGTCGAGGATCACGGGTACAGCACATAGGCGACTCAATAGGATAGACCGGGTATTACGCTATGGTATAATAAGTAGTTTTCTTCTTCACCTCGCGTGTCAAGCACATGATAGCAACGAAAAAAAGAGTAAAGGCCTGTCAGACTTCCACCACCGCCCACCCCGACCGCGCGCCCGAAGGCAAGACCGCAAAGCACGGGGTTGAGATCATTAACACTCTCTATACAGCCCCCCTTACTCAAGAGTAAGAAGAAAGACCGCCATCCTTGCGGACAGTTCGAGAGCAAGCAAGATAAAACCAGCCCCTCGTGAAAGGGTAAGTGGCACTTGTTTTGTGTGAGATGAAATTTTCACTCTAGGGCGGCGGGGATCTTCGCTCATCAACCAGGGTGGGCTCTGAGGCTCCTGTAGGGAACACAGAGATGGGACGAATACTATAGAAATGATTCTCTGAAGTCTGTGTAGAGAGAGTGTGGTCAGTTGAGATTGTCGTAGAGAGGATGGTGATGCCACCTTGGGGGTGCTGGGCTGAACTCACATTGTCGTGTAAAGAAAAAAAGAAGAAAGGAAAAAATTTTGGGAGTGGCAGAGCTGCTGGCAATTTATAGACCTGGAGAGTGGGGCCGCTGGGCGGTGGGACGCGGCAGCTGATTTTTTTTTTTTTTTTCTTTGCCTGCCCCGCCGATATTTCACCATTGACCAAAAATTGGGCGGTGAATCACAGTGCAGCACCCAAAGACCCACTGATGTGCAATGAGCCGCACTAATTTTTAGGGGTCTATTCACCCTTGCGGCGACCTACAAAATTTTGATTAGCTGGACAGTCACAGTGCAATGGTCAGTGATTCCAGTGACCCTCCACAACACCAGTCAGTAAATGCACATTGAGACAAATTGGTAATCCACAATAGACAGGTCACCGGAGAAATCTCTCCTCTTCTCACAAGGATGGCTCTTTGATTTGATGATACCTAATAGCAATAGGAAGTTACTCGTAACCAACGCGGTGCAGTCTAAGCCTAACTAAGGCATGTAGAATCCTGCTCTGTCTCCGGTGTCATACTCTGCAAGAACTCGAGAAACAACGACAGATGTCACAAGGAGAAGGACAGGCATCGCTGTTAATCAAGATATCAATGATTCAAACAATATCAACATTTTCTACTTGAAACACATGCTCAAAGTAAAATGTGAATTTAAGCGACCATGACAGCTTTTAAGTAGTTTCATAGCAAGCAAGCAAAGCACCTAAGGAGCAGACTTTGTAATCCCAAAGTGAAAAAAAATCCCATCCCAATTAACCCATAAGGTTCTGATTCCTGGATACGTACTCTCCCAACTCTACCTAAGCAGCAGCTTCCACAACCCCCAAAGCCGGGCCCTCAGGGAACGTACTAGCAGCCAGATTACACTGCCGGAATAGCCTTACCTCATCCTCAGCGAACGCGCCCACAACCGAGTGCAGCACGCCCCGATTATGGAACAGCACGAGATCGCCCGACTCCCAATCATGCGCGTAGACTTTCTCCGGCGCGATCCCCGGTCTCTGGAGTCTGTGGACGATCTCCCGAACTTCAGCGAGGTCGTCAATAACGGTGCCGTCACCGAGGTGCAGTTTCCGGATCGCAGAGGGGTGGACCTGCAGCGCGAGTTTTTTGGTGATGGGGTTCACCCAGCACATGGGCAGGATCTGGACCTGGTCCTCGCTGTAAGGCGGGAGGTCGGAGAGCGGGATTTCGGCGCCTGAGGAAACCATGCCTAGACCATCGGGGCGGGACTTCGCCTTGCTCATCCAGACGTACGGGTGCGGTGCGTACTCGACTTTCGTCGTGCGCGCGAACTCCTTATCCGTGTCCGACAGAGCATCGTACATAGCGTAGCCTGAGACGAAAGCCGTTGTACCGAGCGGGACGTCGAGAGTATCACCCGTACCGTCGTCATACTGACAAGTCTGGCGCCTTCCGCTGGGGACCTTGACAGCGAGCAGAGTCGTCACGACGGGCGGGGCTTTATCGCTCCCGTAGAGCGCCGCGTCGATATGCCAGCGGTAAAAGCGCGTGAAGTCCAAGTCCTCGGCGTCGGGGATGTGCGTCGCGTGGAAGGTGCGGTGGTGCGGGTGCTTGAGCGTGATGTCCTCGAGCCCCTCATACTCCGGCACGAACCCGTTGCCGATGACCTGGACCTGCGGCTGGTGCGGGATGGTCTTGAGGTCCGGGTGCAGGATTGACTTGGCGAGGGATCCCTCGAGGGTCTTTCCATGCCCGTAGGACCCGTCCGATGACGGGTCGAAGCGCTGCGTCAGCTCGTATTGAGCTTTGGGAGAAGCGTGGCCTTGGTTCTTGAAGACTACGACTTGGTGGTTGAATAGTGCCTCGCGGATCACAGCGAAGTCGGCATCTGTAAGGAAAAAAAAAAAAACCGATCGTTAGTTCATGTGAGCATGGGTTTTATTGGGTTGTTGCTGATGGATGGATGGACTTACTCACAGGAGGTTACCGATTTATACGGGTATTCTCCCTTTTATTTGGCAGCATCAATCATTTTCGAAGCACGTCACGGCAAAAATCAGTGCGAGTCAGCTATGATTCTTCTTACCAGTCAAGTTCTCGATGTCAGCATTGGATGCCATGGCACCAAAGTTGATGCGCGAGTCCGCCCCGAAGCTGAGCGGCTCAATGGTGATGTTGGAAGACGTCATGGTGTGTATCAGTTCGATAAGTCTGAACAACAGTAGGAGTATGAGGACTTGTTCTGTGGGATCCGATTTGAATGTTTCCGCAAGTAACTCGAGCAGTTGAGATGAGTTTATCTTCTCATTTAATCTATAGAAGAGGGAAAAAAGTAAATTCTAAGCCTGGGGAAAAAAGAGAGATTAATATACATGAACGTCAGATGGTCATCATCCCTCATCATCTCTTATCTATGGAACCCTCGTGCTCGGTCAGCGCCCCCGCCAGACCGCCCGGCCTCGACCGAAACTCACCTGTCGGTAGGCCCCGGACTACAGCAACAACCAATTACCTCTCACTGTAAACATGATATTCGGAACCGGTCGATGCCTACCTACATGTATCTGTGGGCCATAATATGGCGGCTGGCGAAATAACATGGTCGCCTAGTTTGAAGGAGATGTTGATCTTCTTGATAGCATCTTTTCTACACCTGTCGGATTTTCCCTGGATAAATCCAACATAGTTCAGAAACATTGAGAATCGCCGGATGCCCACACTCATCTCCTTTTTCTTCCATCCGGCCTAGGCTCTTCAAGTTCACCGACACCGGTCACAGAGGCAAGGGCGTAACCACCAAAGAAAGATACTGTGCCGAAATTCATCTACATTTCTCATGTCATTGATCTCATATCACTGCTATAAGCAGAGTACACATAGTTACATATAAACTTTTTGCCTGAAATTCCAGCGTGCGGTCATAATCACTTTGAGAAGCAAGCGAAAATATCGTTATCCATAGATAATACCCCGACAGTGATATTGCGAATCCCAGGGAATCATGGGCAAATGAACCACGAAATACATCACCGCCCGAGCCCTTTCTTCGCTCAAAGCCCATCTCCATTACGAAGCAGGAAATTGGTTCAGCAAATTCCAGATAGTATCCGTCCCAAACTCGCCACCAAATTGCCAAGGTACTTCCTCTTGGTGAGCTGGCATCGTATGAAGCCCAGGCATACCCAGAGTTGAAGTGCCAGGCTCGGGAGGCATCGGATAACTCGAGGCAGCCCCGGCCCAAGACGCCGCCGCCGTAGGACCATCTGGTATTCCTCTCGAGGGCCCGCCAAGGACACCATTGAGGTCGTTATACGCAATGTCACCGATCGGATACATTGGCATGATTGTACTGAAGTCGAAATCAGGAGGGAGATTCGACGCCCAGTCAGCACTGGCGTACGTAGGATGGTCGGACATTATGCTAGGCGGCGTGGGCCGTGTTGTGACCGAGCTTGCGGACGTGTTTCTATCCGTCGCCGGGCTCGGCAGTGTCGAAGGTGACGAAGCGGAGTTTGCCTCGTGTTTTTGAGAAGCAGATTCTAGCCAGCGCTCTGCAGCCTCCGTCTCAGCTGTCCTGTTGCATGACCCATTGCAGATCAGCGACCCAAGGCCGACCGTCTTCTTGAATCGAATCCATATGGCCCGCAGCACACCCAAGGCTGAATTAGCGAGTCGGTTGCGCTCCGCTAGCACTTCGAAACGCTCAACGGCCCATTGGAAATGCTGGCGTGTCTCGTCCAATAGGTCTGGGTGCTCTCTGGGGAAGAGAATGTAGATGGATGCGACCATGACGACGGCATCAAATGTGCCGAAGAACAGCGAATATGTCCTGTGTTGTGATATGTTCAAGACCTCAAACTGTCGCCGTTGCGCTTCCAACATTTCCAAGCTTGACTTCAGTGCTTCGTGTCGGCTTTCGTAACGGGTGAATACATACGGCCGATGGAGAGCGACGACATTGAATGCGCTTAGCTGCGTGAGTTGTGCTCGGGCTGGTTCAACCCACCAATAGTCTGGAAGATTGTCAAAGCGAGTATCGGGATTTTCATGGCGCAAAGAGGCCGGTACACGGGTTCGAGCTTGGATAATCTGATCCTGGAGTCTGTCTACCTTGGTGAAATCAGTTGGAAAGGGTCCTTCTTTCTCCAGATCCAGGATGTCTCGTAGGCTCTTCATGATCTCCCATCCGCAAATCGTCCGTGCTAGGGGTGTTGGCGGATCATCGCTGGTGCGTTGTATGAGGGGCTCTAGCCGGTTAGGGTTCTTGGGAAGGGCAGCATCGATGGGAGGAGCTCTGTTCACCATACGATGGTCGATGCTCGTAGGCCTGCCCAGTACAGCTCCCGTATGTAAATCCCAGCTCACCAATATCAACCAGGCCGCCCGACGCTGTTGCGTCATCCTCATTTTCTCCATTGCCTCGTCACCGGTGTCATCTGGTGCAGGTAAGGGGTCCATCGTGTCCCGATCCAAGCCAATTCCTTGCGCATCCCGTATGGATGTCCCTACTTGATGCCACTACCACGTGTTAGAGAGTATAATTGAGCATGAGCATTCGGCAACTTACTGCATCGGTCACTCCTCCCGTAGACTTAAGGAGAAACGCTCTAGCCCACCCCGCTAGAACAGTAACGATAGACATTTGGCGTTTCCCCAAAAGGGACAGTACTGCCATACCCGTCTCGCTATATTCAGCGGCCAGGTCATCAAAACTCATATTATCAGTGAACTTCAAGCATTCATAGGTATGTGCCGTCTCCTGTCGCAGATAGAGTATCCCCAGAGCAATCATCTGGAATAATAGAGCTGGCAGAGCTCTCAAGGTGGGATCCAGCGCTTGCGGGCCGGAGCTCTGCAAGACATTGTAAGGGATGCTGTACCATCTACTGAGCAGCAAGCGCAGGATGGGCTCATCAATGGCGCCGTACTGCCAGTTGATGTCGCGAAAATAGACCTCGATCAATTTCTCGAGGTGTGTCCGCGGTGGTAGCTGGCGAACCAGGGACTTATAGCGCTCGCGCGTCTCGACGTTGACGATGTCGTGCTGGTGTTCGGCAGGCATACCAGCCAAGGGCTCATCGCCGGCGCCCTCGATCCTGCGTAGAATGCCCAGCGTCGAAGCTGCATTTGTCGAGTAGCCGAGATCAACAGTGGTTTTCGCCGCATCAGACATGATCTCGGCTGCTAGTATACCATTATGGGTATTGCGAGGGCTGCTGGAGGAGGAAGAGATAGTGGCAGTGGTAGTGGTGGTGGACTTTCGACTCGCCTTGGCGCTCGGAGCGCTCGTCTCGTAATGACATGCTGATTCCTTGTTTCGCGAAATGCAGTTTGTGCAGGGTTCTTTTCGATCGCACTACGCGCATGGTCAGTTCATAATAATAATGATTAGACCGACGAGAAGATGCTGACCTTTTGCTTGCGGCGGTGACATTCAGTGCAGCTGATGACGATGCGCCGGCGCTTTCGCGGGGCGGGTTTGGCTGAGGCCTCTAAACTCGACCGCTCTTGAGACATGGGCATTATGTCTTCGGTGGGCTCTAGAGCGGCCATTATGAAGGAACAACGTCGGCGATTAGAGTGAAGTTGGTCGATGGGAGACTTGAACAGTGGAGGCAAACGTTGTGGTTCTTCGGTCCTGACTGCCCGTATTGGCTGACAAAAGAATCAGGGAAAGTAATCATTTAGCAGAGTGGAAGGTTGTGTAGCAGCTGTAGTAAAGACGGGACGTTCATGTATCCGGATTAAGGACGAGGCATGCGGAAGCGGAGATGCCTGCCGAATCACGATGGCTTTACGATAGGTACAGCTAACCACGTTGAAGAGACCTCCTGTCACACTTGCTATCTCCGGGGTCACAGACAGTTTCGACATGGACAACCTTTGACCCTAAGTGGCTTGAGTGGGTGCATTCCAGAAGGAACGGATGTACCTAATAATAGCTTGTCTACGTACATAATATACAAAGCACACCTGCCTGCCTCGGTGAAAAAGTAACATTGAAAGTTTGGCAGCTAATTTTATGAAACTGTAGAGAGTTGTTTAACACAAGAGATGTCAATCAGTCAAATCATTTGGTTCATTTACGTGTATTGTACCATAGAATTGTTGTTAATAGGTACAAGGTGGGCAACGGGTTATGTATATTTCGTTCACAGCCCACCTCGGAAGCACGGGAATCGCGAAGATCCCACCGCTGGATATAATCTACCTATAGGGACTCTCGCTTATCAACCAAAAGCCCCTCACATAAAGTGTACGGTGCACGGGAAAACATGGGAATCAGGGAATGACATTCGTATCATCTGCCTCATAATTAGCCCATTATCTCCGGTATCCATCTTCTTCTCCGGAAGTAATGTGATAATGGTCTAGGTTGGTCCACCCCACCACATGTGAAAATACGGCGGACCCGGCTGTTGCACCGAGAACCCAAGGGTTGCTGTTTTGTCGATAGCACTGCTGAAAATACACCTCCATCACAGACGAAAGACACTACTACAAACTTGAACAGTAGGTATATTGGTCCATCGCACAACTCTGGCCTCATGGGCCTGTGCTGCCTTCTAGTCCTGTAATACATCTCGTCGTGACCCCGACTCGATCCCCTAGTTCACCCAGTTCAGAAACTGGGCATCGGGTCAATTGTCCTGTTTATGTCTCTCCTCAGAGGAGATCCGTCTTCTTCGGTCATCCCTCAGAGTAAGTGCCAACCAAATCAACCATGTGCTTCGCCCTACTCCCCTCGGTGAAAAAGGTATGTCCTTCGCCGTAGCCCATAGCTACTCCAGGCCGAGACACAAAACACCAAGCCATGGAAACCCAATACCCGTGAAACTTTTGCTCCTCTCTTCTAACTTGCATCATTGTGTTTGCCATCGTGACTCCTTTTAACGTAATTGCCCTGTTCGACTGAGGTATGCCTTCCATGCTCGTCTCCGATACTTTTCGGCCTCTGTGCGGGGGGCTCCCGCTTTCAAAATCCCTCGCCCGACAATGATGATATCGCTTCCGGCCTGGCCTATCACCTTGGTCGGCGTGTTGTACTGTTGTCCCATCCCATCCCCGCCGACTGTCGCATTCTCTTCGTCGCCATCCGGTGGTAGCTGCACCCCGGGCGTCATCGAGATGAAGTTATCTTCGGGCTCTGTGTTCAGTGTCTCTTGCGAAATGAACCCCATAACGAATTCTGGATGTTCGCGCGCCGCCTCCAGACACGCCTGCGTGTACTCCGGGGTCATGAAATTGCCTTGACTTGACATTTGAGCCAATATTAATAACCCGCGCTCCCATGGAGGCTCCTCGATCCCCGGGAAGACCAGCTCGTCCCCCTCCGCAATCGTGCTCGCGAACCGTGGCGAATCGACCGGTTCGAACGACTGTGTCAACGTAGTGATGGAAACAATGCTGCCTTTCCTGCCCACTCCACTGCTACTCGTATCGTGGTGTTGTGTGGGTGGGGGTAGGGGGTGCATGGGACCGATCTGGTCGTTCTCTTCGCTGTCTTCATCGCCGTTCTCGTTGAATGAATCGGAAACCGGGGTGCCGACTGTGATGGCCGTGTTCACCTCATAATTGACACGCGACCGCCAGTGCTGAGCTGCCTCGGCAAGCGCCTTGACCGCGGGCTTCCCCGGGATCATATTAATGTTCACAATGTGAGCCCAGTCGATGATGCGAGCTGTGCCGGCCGTGTACTGTAGCTGGACGGTATGGCCGATATCACCAAACTTGCGATCTTCGAAGACGAGGAAGCCGTATTTCCTGCCAAGAGCGCCGAGCTTGGCGCCGGTGCCAGTCTTGGGGTGGTAGTCCCAGCCGGCAACGAGGTCGTAATGTGTCTTGAATATGACGATGGAGGGGCCGATGGCCTCGGCCAGGGAGAGCAGCTCGCGGGCATTGGTGACGTCGGCGCTGATGCAGAGATTGGATTTTTTGAGTTCCATCAACCGAAAGAGGTAACTGGCGAGGGGATGAGTGGCTTTGGCAGCCCTCTGGGCGAAGGTCGCCTTGAGGGCGGGGTGATGTTGTTTGGATGCGCTCATCGCAGACTGAGTTGAGCTGGCTGCTACGAGCGGTTGCGGCGATGTATCGTGCGATCTGGCCTAAGAGAGGGTAGAATTTCGGAAAGATTGGCGCAGTTGGGGAAGAAAAGAAGGAGGAAGATGTGGTAAAGGTAGTGTGACAAGAGAGAGAGAGAGAGAGATCAGGGATAGGGAGGGAGGGAGGGAGGGGTCCGACTGGGAAGGTCGAGATGAAATGTGTCTCTGCTGTCGCGTTGAACAACGAATATTTGTTCGTATTAGTCAGTTGTTGCAAAAAAGCTGTGTCGTACGACGTTTGGGGGCTGGCCGGAAGTGTGTGGGTTCGATTGATGAGGTTTGCCTGTGTCGTAACGCGAATATACTGGGTTGTAATACCAGAGAATATGGTGCTAATAAGCGGCAGCAGGAATGGATCAATCTCTCTCTTGGCTCTCTATACCTACGGTACCCTGTTCACAACGGATGAGCCATTATCACCGAGACAGGGCTAGATGCTTTCGGGCGGAAGAAGTAATTTGACTCGGAGTGGCTTCTAGTCTTAATAAACCTCTTGTTGAGTGTGTGTGTGCGCGGGTGTGTTTGGATAGAGGGTTGCATTGCAAAGTTACCTTAGCTGTTATTTTTGTAGGCACACCCCGTTTGACGAACCTGCACAACAGCAGGAGACACTGCACTAGAGATCGGCGGATGGATTAGAACCCTGAAGCGCTGGTGGATCGGCAATGATGTCAACAGTCTCTGTTGTTAAATTGAATATCAGCCTAGACCTTGGCCTACCATTCTTGACGATGACGACGACTCAATTCACGAGAGAGTGATTGGCTTCACAATTTGGCGCTTTCGCAATATGACCCTTTCTGAGAAAGAAGAGCATTAAACATTACTTTCTAGCCCGCGCAACTATGGAGTAGTGCAGGAAGAGTAGACCTCTTCTTAATAGGTACATGTAGTTGCCAGGGAAGGCAAGATATACCTATAAGTACATACTTGTCTCAAGCCACTTTTTAACACACCACTATCATGTGAGAATTAGGTAGGAAGTATTCGCTATCACTTTCTTACAGATTCCACGAATAGCTCTTTGACCTTCTTCATTTATCCAATTTGAGGAGGTCTCTGCCTAGGCGAGCCAGGTCAGCTGATTCCCGGTTAGAGTCTCGACTTGGATAATCTGGGGAAGAAAATGACTGGATAGTGGTTAACCGAGGGAGAGATTGATAAGGTCTCAGTAGGTACATATATGTATGGCATTCTACGAGGAAAGCCGGCCGAAGAATAATCAATGCGGCTATAACGGTCTAGGCTTGGAAGGCGTGAACTTTAAACAGAGATCGACCTTGATACGAGTATCATGAATACCTCCATATTTGCTATGCGAATGAAGGGTGTGTATCAGAGAAGAACAACTGACAAAACTCAAGACAACATCAAGCCAGTCAGTTTGTAGGTATGTATCTGTGCCACAGAAGGATTCTAAGATGAAGATGTTGCTTTCCCATGACATTACAACAAACAGACAAAATCTATTGTTGAGTGGGTGCGAGTTGAGGGTTAGGTATCCATACCCAATATACATGCAGGTAGGTAAGTTAGGTAATATATACGTTCCTGTTTAAGAGATTTGGAATTGTCTCAGACCGGCTTTTACTGCAACGGTCGATTCTGATGTGTTGGTAGCTGCCGACTCTTCGGGCCTTTCTCTTAAGCATCTCGGCTGTTCTAGCCAAAGACAGCAAAGAATAGGCCCGGCATCTCCCCGGCATCTCGACCATTCTATAGCTCTATGGTAGCTGAGCGGTTGACCGCCGCTGCAGGATGTTGCTGCAGCTATGTCTGTGAATAAAGCAATTATAAGGTCACTTCTACTCATCGTTTGATTAGAGGTAGCAAGACGAGGCAAAGCACTAATAACATGTGAGCTCATGTGTTTAAGGGAATCATGGTTAGAAGTGCGGGAATAGGATGCATGTAAGCAAAACGGGGTAGGGTATCATTGGGAATCGAGCTACTAGGATTTACTTATTAGTATGCCCCCCGTTTCCATGCAACAGCATCTTCGGCTCCCAAAAATAGCACCCAACTCTTTTTATATCATGGGGACGCTGGGCCGCTGAGATCCGGGATGCAACATCTCGAAGGATGCTTGTTTTAGACTGTTCGCAGCTTTTGGGGCAGGTCATTGGAGGCTACGACAGCACATCTTGCTAGCTAAGACCTATTGATTTCCTAGGAGGCAGCAGGTTTGGTATGAAGGCCAGTGACACATTTCGTATATGGATAAATGAAGACTTTGCGTTTGCGTACATAGCTTTGTTCATGACGGATAGACCAAATGAGTGTCTTGCTATCACTTCTGTTATCATGCTTGCAGATATTTGACTGTTGGAAATTCAACCTTGACCCAAACAAATATAATAGCGCGATGCCTCCTAATGGCAAGCGATAGGTGGGAGGGAAATGGGCGATTATTTCTGGAGTCAACATGCCTCCTTACCATCTAGATCGGAATACAGGATCTAAAGAGCCCAAGTTTCCGGCATCTAACAGCTTACAAAGAAATGTGCAAAAGGGGTATGAGATAGAAGATGTCAAAAGACGAAATAAAACCCCCTCTTTGCTCTTGTGAAGTGAAGGACTTAATTGATGTACCTAGGTACATGTATTTATTGGCTTAGGGAATGTAGGGTCTTGACCCATCACTGTGGTTGGCTGCTCGATGCGGGCTAGCGGTACCTTAAATGTTTCAATCGCGATAAGGCAAAATCCACCTTGGGCTTGCAGGAGCAGTCCCTTGATGACATTTTTATTTTCTTATCTTACGGATTACCTCTCAAAAGTTATCACACAACCATGGCATAATTAAACCTATATCTGTCGCGAGACCTTCTACCAAAGCACACGATACCTCTTTTATGTCCTTGGACTCGCCCTAGACCTTGCATTTCAAGCTGATCAAGCTTGAACCTCCCCGCATACAAATCTCTCGTCAACCCTCATCCCTGGTCACTTGCTGACCAGCACCTACCCTCCTTTTCCCGACCCCATCTTCGCACCTCGACACGCGCGATCTGAGACTCCGCACAATTTGGATGAGAAGAAAGTTACATCCCATTAGCTGTAACAGGCGACCCGAAGATCCAGGAAACCGCGAGAAAGAACATACGAGCCCTATATATTGCGCCGAACTCGAACGCGATCGTTCTCAAGCGAATATACCAAGCAAAGTGGCCGGATATGTCGGGAAGAAAGACTCGCCGCCAGACTGCTTTGGAGGCTGCGGCAGCAGATGAGACAACTGACAAGTCTGTTGCAGAGCCCCAGTTGAATGGGAATCATGCAACTTCGCCCGTCGAAGACGACTACATTCGCGAGAACATATTCCTCTTTTGGCCTAACTTGATTGGTGAGTGGTGCTATGCCTAACATGCTTCTGTTACTGGTCTCCCTGGCCGCTAAACCTCTCTTCTCGCAGGCTATTTTCGGGTTGTATTGGCCATCGCATCCTTATACTACATGCCCCTACATCCTAGAACATGCTCGCTCCTCTACAGCATCTCCTGCCTTCTCGACGCCCTCGATGGATATGCCGCCCGTCATTTCAACCAATCCACGAGATTCGGTGCCGTCCTTGACATGGTCACCGATCGATGCACAACCTCCTGTCTCCTTGTCTTCCTCTCGTCAGCCTTTCCGCGATGGGCCATCGTGTTCCAAGGTTTAATTTCTCTCGACTTCGCCAGCCATTATATGCACATGTATGCGACACTGGCCATGGGAGGGTCGGCAGAGAGTCACAAGAACGTGGACAAATCGAGAAGCTGGCTTCTCAACCTCTATTATACCAATAAGGTCAGTTCATTTTTCTTGAAAAGCTATGCTGTCTTGCTTGTCACCTGAATCTAACATTCTAATAGGTCGTTCTATTCGTGGTTTGCGCGCTGAACGAGGTCTTCTTCATTGCTTTGTATCTGCTGTCCTTCTCCTCACCTCTTCTATCTCCGCACCTCCTTCAATCCGTCGGCCCGTCCAAAGCTGCCGCTATCCAGACAGGGGCACAAGTCAACAGCTCTCTCATCCGCCAGCTATTCACGAACCCTTACAGTGCCGCGGCGTTGGAGCTCGCCCGAGCCAACAAGATGGACTCGACGTGGCCGTGGGTATTGGCAGGCGTCAGCGCACCTATCATGGTCTTCAAAAATGTGCTCAATATCGTCCAGCTCGTCAAGGCGAGCAGATGGCTGGCGGAGGGAGATGTTGCCGCGCGAAAAGCGGCTGGTTTGCCTAAGAAAAAGGGGCTAAAGAGCTCGTAATGCGGCCAGCAGTTGTAGATGAACTCCCAAAAAGAGGCACTTGGCAGGCAACGTGTGGAAGACGATCGCTGAACTTGACGGAATTCTCTAAGTTGTATTAACACCAAATTTTAACTGTTCCTTTTGTTGGGCAGAAGTGTTGGGTAGGCGTGAGGCAATAGAATGGGCTGAGGGAAGTTCGGGTGAGCCTGCTATAATGATACCAAATTTTCTACGGTCCAAAGATGACTGACAGATAGAGTAAAAGGAGTGCATATAGTTCATATCTCGTGTCTTAGCTGTACACATTATTTTAGTAATCCTAATCATGCCAGCTGAAGATTTGGTCCTTCGTTCTGATCCTCCAAAATGATACTCAAACGCTACGTTTCACTACCTTTCTATCACATGATTCAAGCTCCCCTCCAAATTCTTTCTCTCGCTTTGGTCCTCTTCAAACAGATCCAACCTCCTTGATCTCAGTTCCAAATATATTAATCAAGAACCGACCATATCAGAGCTGATACGTTGTAGCTCCTTGAAATTTGGGGGTTTCCAGCTCGTGATTATCTAGAGGCTGTTCAGTGCACCATATAACTTCACCTACAATTAAATCCGACTTCTCAAACTAAGGGCTGAGAGTATCTGCTTACCTCCTCCTCGGTGGGCAAATCTCGTTGCAGCTCTTTCTTCCGTCGTCGTGACTTCTCGGTCCTACAATAGGTACACCTTGGATGGCCACAGCTTAAACAGTATGCGTCCAGTAAGTCACTATGGGGTCCGTAACTACACACGCACTTAGTTTTAGACAATCAGCTTCCAAAAACCCACACAACTTTAGGGTCGGAGAGGGAGGCTATAAAGAGGGGTAGAGCCGCCTTACACAGTACCATACATACGCACATGTAGCCATCTCTCAGTGTGGTTCAGTCGATTAATGTAGGCAGACAAACTCATATGGCGTTGACGCTAGTGCGTGAAGCCAGTTTGTTTAGAAGAGAAGATGCTTTCCTGATGAATTTCCATTCTCGTTTCTTTGGCTTTAAAGCCATACTGCGGAGGGCGGAGGCGTGCCAATCAGACCCCTCATCCAGATTCTGCCTGCGTGTCAGCCCGAGGAAAGTGAGAAGAATAGTGTATGGTCTTGCATCAGCCACCCTAAGCTAAGGCTTTGCCAGTTATCAGGTCCGAGATGGATCCTGTGTCTGCTCTATCCACGATATCTTCCTTTACGGCGTGGTATCGAAATGCCGGATCCATTATCCATTCTCGGGGGCTTGACGGCTGCTGGCTCAATTCTTAAGGCTGTCACTCAAGCAATTGCAACCATATCGATTTTCTGTGATAACTTTCGCCAGGCGCCGATTCATTTTGTTCGTATTAAAGATCAGCTTATAACCATAAGAGAGATTCTGGCCGAGGTTGAGAACCAAGTTACCGACTTAACTGATGACGAACTTCTGCCTCCAAATATTCGCAAGCGTTTGAACACTGCTGTCACAAGCATTCTCACGAAAACCGATGATATACAGAAATCTTTACCACAATCGGCTTCAGAGCGCTCTTCGGTCAGAGAGAGGCTGCAATGGGCAGTCTTCAAGAAGAAGCTTTCCAAAGCTCATTTGGAAGAACTGGAGAAGACGGAAGCATCTCTGCTTGAGATTATTCAGATACTAACATTGTAAGTTTTCATATAAATCCGAGTGCTTGTATCATGGTTGCGGGCTGCGATTATGTTGACTGAAGTCTTGATAGGAGAACCGTTTTGACATTACTGGTAGAAAGCCGTCAAAGACAGCATTCTATTCAACCAAGCTTTAATGATCAACTAGCTCCCGATCGTGCGCCAACAAGGCAGCGACCTGATCCATCATGCTCTAACAAGCAACCAGCTCATGGTTACGAACCAGCAAAACAACATCCTGTCTTACTATCCACCACTAAACAAACGGTACCTGACTGTAGGCTATCAATTCGACAGATCAATTCTCTTGTCCTCAATCGTGATAGCATATTGAGGAGGTTGGGGTTCTGGGGATCATTCTGTCACACTACAGATTCCCGACAGAATTGGAGATCCAAGGTCGAAGTTGGATTTCAACCACCTGTATGGATAATGATGCGATCTATACTACTTCAGCTTAGTGTTTCTGATCCCCTAAATGGGCTCACGGGGGTTAGCATCACATCGGGCTATCTCTGTGTGCAGAACAGGGTCTCAGATGATTCTCCTTTCTTCAGGGCATGCTACAGCGGGGATCTTGCTCTGATGAAGCAATGTTTAGGCGAACAGCCTTGGGCAATCAGGAACAGATCCACGACAACTGGAGAGACCCCTCTTCTTGTAAGAGCTATTCTCATCACCCTACAATAGTCGACTACATAAAGCTAATGCCTGAATTCTCGGACAGCTCGCAATCAAGGGACAGGACCTCGAAGCAGTTAGATGGCTCCTTGAACAAGGTGCGAACCCAAACGACAGTGATGATGATCAGGTGTAAGAACGATCCTTAGATCTTTTGATCGTTATTCAACTTTCTAAATGTGCATTCAGTCTTCCGGCCTTTGCTACCCTTGGATTGAACCCGCGTCACGAGGTCTATCTATAGCTTCCACCAGCATGGGAGTTCTGGTTCGAGTGCCTACGGCTACTGGTTTTGCACGGGGCGTCGGTTCACGAGGTAGTGTATGGAAAGACATTGGGCATGTTGAAATTGACTCGGGGTCTAAACACAACATTCGACTACACTCTAGACTTCATTCACCTACTACAATCCGAAAATTATATTGATTTCGACATAGTCGATAAATGCGGAAGCTCGAACCTTGAAGTGGCTCTCCGCAGCCCGAAGCATGCCCTTGAGGCCGTCCAGACCATAGCAGGCTTGGGAGTAGATCTATCTAGAATCATCAATGACGGGCGAAGCTACCTCTCGATTGCTTGTGAGTTGGTCAGGGATGTTAGGGTCCTCGAGTATCTTTTTGCCAACGGCTGTGCGATACATATCAATCGACAAGACCAATGGGGCTGGACGCCTCTACACTATTGCATATTCGCAGAATGCGCATCAAGTCGGCACTCTCCCTGTTTACCCAAGATCGGACTCCTTTTCGAAAAAGGGGCGGACCCGGATATCAAGGCTAGGCACCATGACCTAATCCCAATACCTTCCTTTGAGCTCCAGGAGTTCACACCTATCGAGCTCGCCTCGTTCTGTGAGAGGTACAACCCGAATGGAATCACCCAGATGCTGTTAGAATTAGTCAACCGTCGTGCTGAGGACAACGGGGATGTTTTCTACGACGCTGTGGCAATTCAGGAGATCGAGATTGAATGAACTTAAGCTACAATGAAATCAACGACAACCTTGTTGCTCCACCCACGACTCTTCACATGAAATACAGATGTAACAAGTAAGCTGCTTGAATTTCTATTTGGACGCGCTCTCGATTGATAATTCAACGGTAATGACAGAAGGCAAAAACTGCATCTCGATTTGTGGTTTTTGACTCTTTAGTTCAGGTACCGAAATGCAATTGTTAGCAGTAGTAACCTTAGAGTTTGAATTCCTTCAGAAGAGATCTACGGATTTGCTGTCATATTTCCTATAATGCTGGGAACGGGCGGATAGTTACAAAGTGTGCATGATGCATGTTACTTGTCTGTTTCTGCAGGTCAGAGTATGCCTGTTTGCCTCTTGTGGGAGTTGGTCATGGAAATCTGCCTTACCCATCTACTACTACCTGTCTGGTAGTGGCTATTGGCAGTAGCCTGTCTACAGCGTATCATTTCTGACCTGCATTTCCACAGTCTGTCGTGTAACTACATGTACTTGGTGGCATTCGGCTGTTAGGTAGTAAATACCTTCTATTCATAGATGCCCTGGTTGCGCCTATACAGACGGTTTTCTGCACATCTCGTGGATCTGAATGGAGGGGGAAATGGACAATTCGGTAGCATCCACCCCGCAGCCGAAAATCCGTTTTTCGTTTCCTGCTTTCCGTTTTCTGTTTCTTGTATCCCGTCCTCCGAGAGTGAGACAATGATGTGACATAAACTGGTAGGTGCGACTGGAATGTGACGAGTCCTTAGCAAAGGTATGAAGGGCGGCGTTTTGGTGGAGTACGCTTCTATACTACGTACGGAGTAAATGGCGCCAGTTTGTGACGGGCGATTCGCCAAAGGGCAAAACGGGCGGCCGAGGGCGCTAAACAATCTCCATTGCTGGGATCGAAGCATATGTGTGATTGGGGGCTTCAAGTTCACTTTCAGGGCCAAGAAGTAACGAAAATGAAAAAATGCCATTGCCTATACGAGGATGATGGGGGTGTACTGCTCCAGAGAGTGATTGGTTGGTCGCTTGTCATGCCATTACTGTTGGCTTGGAAGAAGCAGTCGCGCTTCTCAGATTCTGGTTTGAGTGTCTTCGGCTAGCTGAGAATGAAATGGAAGATAGTGGAATTCGATTGTGGCTTTCAAGACTGCATTAGGTTGTAGTCTTTGGAATGTGATTCCAATCTGTCGGTATTGGTCTATACAAATCACCCGAGGGAGACTAGAAAATAGAAGAGAGGAGAGGACTGGAATGCAATAAGCCTCCCTACCTAGTTCAAGATCAGACAATCATTTTCACTTTTACCAGGTTAATGCATTTGTTGACGCAATAATCATGAACGAGATCCCCCGATGCATAAAAGTTCATTGGTAGTATCTGTGTAAATTGTCCTGGTGAGTTCAACACCATTCATTTCTCTCACCACAGATCTACCCTAGCGTGGCATCAAAGTCTCTACTTAGGTAGATATTGATAAGACTGACTTGACTGGTGCTGGAGCACAATATGAAGACAATGAGATAAAATGAAGAGGATTGAATATAATCGAGATCAATTAAAATCCAGATTAGGATAGTGGAGAGTGAGAAAAGAACCCTTGAGGATTATAAGGTCAAGCATGCGGCAGCTCACAGATCTAATAAACCCCATTACAGGTACTCAAGGGTCAATCGCCAGGCATTGTCAGTAGTAGCGGCGGCAGGTACTAGCAAGTACTAAGACCCCATTGTAAAGGTGGGCAGGTACGTGGGTAGGTACCTTAGCGTCCCCTATGGCACCCGTGCAAGTTGAATTAGCGGCGATGCAGAGCGCCCCATTTTATTTTCCAGCTTCAACAACCACGTCCATCATTGATTCGGCGACAGGTCCAGCGCCTTCTCTTCTCCCTTCGCAACGAGAGAAGAAGTCCTTGTTGTATGTGCCGCTCTTGAACATTCATCCATACGTACAGTTCCTTGAACAAAATATTTTTTTTCGTTTTAAAAGGAACATCCTTCGCCGAAATCATCCTGCTTCCCCCAACACAAGATCCATCAAATACTGACAACCGGCGCTGTATATAAGGACGACGCCATTTAGATTTAGGGAGATAGATCGAATGTCTCTCTGACAACCACAACTTCCACTCCTCCATCCCATCTACTACCGCGGAACGAAAATCCACGATCGAGCAACCTCGAAAACTGGCAATCGCTGATTCTACAGTACAACCATCCGCCGCTCCTTCTCCACGTCCATCCCATCCCCTTTTAACGACCAATTCGTTCACTCGATGCTCCCTTCAAACTTCGATTCCACCAAATTTCCACACATAATCTAGCCCTTTTCATTGCTTGGCTCTCGAAAGAGAACGCGACAAGTCATCATGGCGATGGGCGCAACAAGTATCATGGACTTTGTCCAACGTTATAAAGACTACGAAGCAACTCGCAATACCACACAGGAATTGATCAAGGCAAGCGCACTGTGTGCCCTGCTTCCTACTGTGACGCTAACTTATGCTGTCTCAGGACCTGATGATCTACGCTGAGCACGTCGAATCCACCTTACATGCTGAGAATAGCCGTCTGAATCAAAGAATACGCGACCTCACTCTCGATGTCGATGACGGCCTCAAGTCTCGCAAGCAGCTACAACACCGTCTCACCCAGGTCGAGCACCAGATGGGTTATGTTTCACTGGATAATGACCAGCTGAAGGTATTGCATGTAACCAGTTCCTCACTGAGACAAAGCCACTAACGCCCAATTTCTGTAGAACCGAAATTCCTATGTGCTGGTGCTTGTCGATGGTGATAACTTAATTGTGGGTTTCCCCGTTGATCCTTTGTGAGTGCAGTGTCTAACGTGTACAATATCAGTTCCGTGAAGAGTTTTTGCGACAAGGTGTCGAGGGTGGTCGACGCGCCGCCAATGAGCTTCGCAAAGCTGTGGCTGAGCATTGCGCCCCGGAAACTGAGATCGTGGCCAAAATTATCGCAAATCTCACAAATCTCAACCGACTTTTGGGTCGTAATGGTTGCGTGGAGACTGAGGCGAACTTGCCTGAATTTGTGACCGGTTTCAATCAAAGCAAAGCTTCCTTCGATTTCCTCGACATCGGCTTTGGCAAAGAGCGTGCTGAGTCAAAATTAAAAGGTGTGTGATCCGGACCCAGGGCAAGCTTAAAACCTCCCTTATCTCATGGCTCTACCAAATCACGAGTCTCAGGCGGCCCCCTGGCTTGACGTAGCGTGGATAGTGAACTGATTGCGCTTGTATCAGATACTGCAAAATTTCATCTACGAAATTACAATTGCAAACAGATCGTATTGGGTATATCCCACGATGCTGGCTACTCATCATTCATTGATGTTGTGAATAGCGACGAAGCAACCAAAGGTCGCATCACCGTCCTTGAAGGCAGCCCTGTCGCACGTGAAATTTCCTCCACCGGAGTCACTATCATCAGATTTCAAGACATATTTCGCTCCGACAAGCTAGTGGATCGACGCACGGTGTCGAGCCACTCGGTACAGTCAGGATCCTCGGTTTCGACGGGTGGGCCAGCTGGTTTTTCGTATGCTACTATCACACAGAAAGCCAGCCCGCCTCCACAAATCACGCTTCCGATTCCTTTGGCTCCGAAGAATACGAATTCATCTCTACGAGTGGTTAAACAGCCTCCCAAGGCAGCTTGGAACCCCGGGCCCCGTGGAATTGATCCTCCAATTCCCCTTAACCAAATGGCTTTGGAGACAATCAAGAAACGCAAAGACAACAACAAACTGTGCAATAACCATTTTCTTCGCGGTCCCTGTAGCAAAGGCAACGAATGCTGTTTTGTACACGATTATAGCCCTAACAAGGACGAGAAAAATGCTATTGCCTTCCTTGCTCGACTCAATCCCTGCACAAATGGGCAAGATTGTGATGTTGATAACTGCATATATGGTCATCATGTAAGTTTGCTCTTTATCTGTCCAATTCGCCGAGAACATCACATCTTTTTCAACGAGATTTTTCAATGGGGAATTTGGAAAAAAAAAAAAGTCTTAACTGACAATTTTAGTGCCCGAGTGTTGTCAATGGTATCTGCACACATCCATTCTGCAAATTCCGCCCTGAAGAGCATCCGCCGGGAACCAAGTTACGGCCGGCGAAGGTCTAATCGCCAGATCTAGTTGACACCCTGTAACGACATCAGGGAATCCCTAGTTGCCACTCAAAGACTACGAGCAAGGCTTGGGAGCTTTGCTATGAGATGGCGATGGGTACTAGATAGGGCTATAGACCTGGGCGCAAATAATTTTCCACAGTATTGCCCCGCGCAACATAGTGCAGCGAGGAAAAGAAAGCCTCAATATCCTCAGCGGTTGACTGTGGAATCCTGGAGAACAGGAAAGGTTCTCTTTACTACCTCTGCCCTTGTGAATAGACTAGGGCGCCTGTCTGTAGGTAGTATGATGAATAAATGAATTATAAAAATCTGCAGATTCTGTTCCCTGCCCTTGTGACTCTGAAGTGGGATTTATGCTCGAGGTGGCATTGACTGAATCTAAGATCTCTACCTCTCATCATCACGCTACTACTACACCGGCTTTCAAATCCCTCAAGATGACAAGTCTTGGATTTCTGTCTACTCCAAAAGCTGTTCTTCCCCAGTCACTGTGCAAGTTGCGAACGGAGGAACAGGAGTTGAACATTGTGATCTGTAGGATTGCGACGCATTGATGATATACATGCCAAGTCCTCGGTCATCAAAGCGAGGGGAGGTAAGGGAGGGGGAAAAGGGGTTGATGTTGAATATGCTCTGTACCCAAAAACTAGTCGGCTTCCCTAGTACGATCAGGGAATCGGTCTTAGAAACTATGTCCATACCAAATTTACTATTTTGCTCGTATGTTTACCGAGGGGAGGTAGGTGAACTGAGAACTGCCGCCCCTCGTAGAGTTAGCCGACTCGGGTAACGTAGTATTTTCCCTGTATTCTACAACCTTTTCGTTGCTTACACCCTCAGCCACTTATTAGATGGGTAGAAACCCCAAAAGAAGGAAGATCCGTTCCGAACAGTTTTTTCTTAAAAAGATTTTGATTACTGCCTTCCCCGCATCTTTAATCTGGTTTTGTCTAGTTTGTTGTTTGGGTTTGATTGAATTTCTTCATTATTCGTTCATGATCATGACGGCAGAGCTGTGTAGATCGCATCTCTGCACGTGATTGCTTGATATAAGCTTATTGTGGTCTATTATATGTGATGAGATTGGTCTATATCTGTAAGTATATATGTAAATATGTATTGGCACCTTGAGTGGCAATTGATATATGAGCAAGATGATAATATTTATGATTCCGCCTCGGGATCCCCCCCCCCCGGCTCTTGAGAGGGAGGGGAGTAAAGGGGTAATAAAGGTATAAAGGTGTATATACAAGGCGTGATGTACACTAGAAGACAAGACCTCTTCTACCCCTTCTGTCCTCCTATGTTCTAGATTTCATAGTCTCATCGCAAAGAGAAATACAAAAGTGAGGAGAGATGAAGCTGTTCTCAACGCTCTTCCTAGCTGGCCTTGCGCAGGCCGCGTCACTGACGCAAGTCTCTAATTATAATAACAATGCCACATCCAAGGCGCAGATGTAAGTGTTAAAGTACCGGCTCTATTTTCCTTCGACTGGGCTTCATCAAGGAGTCGTCACTGACGAAGGATCGCGCGTGTCTGGTTAGGTGGGTATACGTTCCCGATAATGTAGTTACGAACCCGCCACTCGTCGTCGTGATCCACTCGTGCGAGTCGTCAGCACAGGCATATTTCCAAAATAGCTTGATTCCCTGGAAGAAAGGTTCCGACTCGAAGGGTTACATCACGATCTGGCCGTCGTCGCCTAACAGCGGGACCTGCTGGGATGTCTCGTCAAAGCAAACCTTGACACACCTTGGCGGCGGCGACAGTCAGGCGATCGCGAACATGATCGTCTATGCCATCACCAAGTATAAAGCGGACGCGAGTCGAGTCTACGTCACGGGCGGCTCGTCCGGCGCCATGATGTCTAACGTCATGGCCGCGACGTACCCAGAGCTCATCAATGCCGTGTCACTGTACAGCGGTGTAGCGGCGGGTTGTTTCGTTTCCTCGTCAGGGGGAATCGACCAATGGAATAATTCGTGCAGCGCCGGCCAGGTCATCGATAGTCCTGATACGTGGAAGTCGGTGGCGTTGAACATGTACCCGGGATACGACGGACCGCGGCCGAAGATGCAAATATGGCATGGGAGCGTCGACACAACACTCTACCCTCAGAATTACCAAGAGGAGATCAAGCAGTGGACAGCCATCTTCAACGTTAGCCAGACTGCGACAAGTACGCAGTCAAATTATCCGCAGGCAAACTACGCGACGAACAATTATGGGGATGACGGTAGGTTACATCAAGAGTTTTCTGTCTTGACCGTTGTCGGTATTCGATAGGATGCGAGGTTTGCTCTGGTCAAATCGGCGTCCTTGGCCGCAGAACCAAATATGGCCTGAAAATTAATACCTAAGCAACCTTTTCGAGGAATCGCTGGCTGACTTGAAATCTCATAGTCCAAGGAATATTTGCCACAGGCGTAGGCCACAGCGTGCCTACGAATTTGACGGCGAGCGAAATTTGGTTTGGGCTGTATTAGGGAAGTGTCCTCTGCAAACGTCAACAGGGCGAAGCCGATTCAAAGTTTCTCTCGAGAGCACCTCGCTTTTTTGTATACTTGAAGAGCCCACAAAAAGCCTGCTTATCAGATCTTGTTCGAAGAATAAACTCTTCGCACCAATGTCACTTCTTATGATACTTAAAGCTCATCGTACGGATCCATTGGAGACTCATTCCAAAGACCCCGGCCGATGATGGGGCTTGAGGCGCCGATTGCGAGGGGGACGCTCCGCATGTTGATATCTATTCATCAAGGGCTTTCTGACGACCCTGGAGAAATCTGTTCTGGAGAGGATCCAGTTTCAGTGGATTGAGGACTATGTAGCGGACCTCGTCTATAAACGAGACTGCTGCCGAGCAAGAAATTTTGGCTGGAAAGATCAACTTCGGAAATCTCTCCAGGACTTTGTGGCCGTGTGTACATGTTCGTTTTGGCCAACTTTAACCAGCTCTCTGAGAGATCGATCTCGTCGTAAAAATTGTTGATCATCTTCAGTCCGTTCTTGATTCTCGGGTCTCGATGTTTTACATATAAATCGCGATCACTGGGTTCCCATTCGTGATTATCGAGGAGTAACCTGACCATCTTCACCTGTTCGTCGGTTTCCATAATGGCTTTAGGGATGCGCAGGAGATGCGACCATTCCTCACCAATCTCTTCGAATATTTCATCCATCGTAGGCATGAAACCAGTCATCCACCATGCGGTCATTGCGTCCACGGTTCTTCTGAGCCGGACGAAGCAGAGCCAGTGGGCGATAATGATGAGCATCCGGGGTCTGTTCTGTCGTGCAAGCGGGATAAGAGCTCTTGGAACGAAGGTAAAAAATGTGGTAACTCGGAGATCCAAAATTGGGCCAAATCCATCTATTAGAAGTGTGAGAGGGGCATTTGCAGAAAGAACAGATTTTCGGGTAAAAAAGACAGAAGAGAGAACGAAAAGGGGGGCGGGGGGGCTACTTACGCTCTGATATCTCATTGTATAGGGAACCCAGAGTTTTAAGAAAATGGTAATACTCCGCCTGGTAGGGATAATCTGGGTCGTCTGGTTGCATTGATGATACCATGAACAAGAGATTGCTGGGTATACCCTGAGTGGCCTTCTCGACATCTACAGGAGGCCTGTAAAATAGGACAGCTAACCCAGAATCCTTGACGGCTTGTGGAGAAATGAGCTCAACGATAAGACCAATACCACGCCATATGGCTATCCACTCGGTGATGAACAGGCGTTTTCGTTCGGGCCCTCTGAAATTTTGACTGCTCACGGCAACCATGAACAGAGAAGTGGCTAACAGGGCCGGGAAGTCCTTGGGATCGGCGCGTTCGATAGCACTTCGATAGCCTTCGAAAGCTCGTGATTGGTAAGTAATCAACTTCTGGGCAGGAACAGTTTGACCCAGTGAGGCGAGATGCAAGCTGGATAGAGCCATGATAGTGTCCATGAGGAAAGGAGACTGAAAGGCATGTTCCATGACCTTGACCCTCAGAGTAAAGTTGACAACTTGTGATCGATTCGACTTGATAGAAAAGGCCTGGAAAGCATAGGTATTGTAGAACCACAACATCTTCATGTCGAAAGCGTCACCTTGGCGGCCCATGTACATGGGCTCTGCGAGGACAGGAACGGTGCGTTTGTTCAGCTCCCATTCTGCGCAGGCAGGAGGAGTGGACCCAGTAGACTGAGGGGCGTCGGAAGCGGCAGAGGGTTTGGAGCCTGTGGTAGGATATACACATGGCTCTCCACGAAGGCTACAAGACCTGCACATAGGCTTTGATTCATCACACTATGTAATGTCAGGATTTTCCGTTCTTGGAATGGTCAAGGCTCACTCAGCATACCTTGACCTTGCGTTTCTTGCATTGTTTGCAGCCAGCGCGGGACTTTCTATGTGGCTTCTTAGGATAGTATGGCCTATTGGGATAAGTGGAAGCGGCCGCGCCCACGTTTCTACCAGGGTTGTTGGCGGCGGAGGGAAAGGCGGAGGGTGAGGCCGGAGTGCCGGTGGTGATGGTGATAGATGGATACTCTGCATCGAGGCCGAAGTCAAGCTGAGTGTCGCTCAAGTCTACTTCAGGCTCCATCTCCGACCCCAGAGTTTCCATGTTTGGTGTTTACAAAGAATAATCTACACTAGCATCAGAAATGAGTCTTAAAACCTGAGAGTGTCTCTCATCGGAGAGACGGCAAAGACAGGAATGGACGTTGTGTGCCCAAAAGAGAGAGCACAAGATTAAGTCAAGATGATTCAAGCCAAGAGATGATTTTATGGGTTGTAAGATAGGCGAGGTGAGATTGAAGGTTTTGAGGGATCCCACTCTACGCGGCGGTACTGGAGATCATCGTATCATGCATTAGTTAGCTGGTAATAGGGCTGTGTTCCCCAAGGCATCGGGAATGGGCGTCGACAGAGTGCTGATTTGACAACGTGCGATGGCCGGGAACAACGGGGTACCGAGTACGTCACGACATGTATTTCTACCTTGCTTATTAGAGCACTGAGGTTATAGTGGTGATTGGAGCGAGAACGCAAGACAGAGCCACTAGGCAGCAAATCACGGATCGCTGTCGTACCTTGAGATCCACCTTCTTGCAGGTCTTGGCGCGGCCGCTTCGGTGCAGGGGACCTTTTACGCGAATGCCTACTAGGTACGGATTATGCCGCGAATTGACAGCAATGGACCGATTAGCTTTCTTTTTTTATCACCTGTGCCAGGTACATAGGTAGGATACAAAGTCAAGATTACCTCACCTCAGGTACCGATCAAATCTCGGACGATTAGGTAGTCCAAGGATGGTGACGTTGTGTTGATTGACAACAACAATAACAAGAACAAAATGTCAAATCCCATCTTCAAGCTCCCCGCCGAGCTTCTCGCCTTGTTATTCAACGACTTCCCTTGCCGTGAACCTCAGATCAATGCCCTGACGACTCTGATTCACCCTCGCATCGCTCCATGTCGCAATGTTGTTGTCCACGGCACCGAGGCTACCGGCAAGACCGCCATTGTGTCCCGTCTGCTCGAGATACTTGCCAATGACTCCGATTCTGAGCTCGACTATGCCGTCGTCAAGTCCGCTGAGTGCGTCACCGCGCGACACCTGTTCGAACGCGCCGTCGGCCTTGTGAGCAATGCGCTGCAGAACGAGTCTCCCCCCTCGCGGTGTGAGACCCTTGCTGCACTGACAGTTGAGCTGTCCAAGCTCTTAAAGTACAAAGATCATGGTCCGGATTGGAGGTTTGTCTTGGTGTTCGACGGCATTGACCGTCAGCGAGACGCACCTCCCACTCTACTCCCTGCTCTAGCTAGGCTCTCCGAGATCGTACGTCTCTTCTAACCCGACAACGAACATCACCATCAGGAAATACTAACTCACACTTTCTCTCTCATAGATCCCTAATCTGACCACAATCTTCATTCTGACGACCCCCACCCCCTCTCTACTCCGGCTCTCCTCACCACCGCACATCCACTTCCCGGCATACACCAAATCGCAATACCTAACGATCCTCTCACGATGTCCTGGACCACCAACGACCTCATTGCCCAACACGACACCGCAAGAGACAGCAGACCTCTGGACCAAGTTCACAGCCGCGGTCCACGATGCCCTAGCACGACCCGCAGGACGCACCCTACCACGTCTAAGGCAAGCCTGCGCACAGCTTTGGCCACGATTCACCGCGCCCGTAGCAGCGGGAACACACAAGGCGCGCGAGTTCAGCAAGCTTCTAATCGCCGCCAGGGCCTACTTCCAAGACGAGAGCGTGTTGGAACCAGGAATTCTGCGCGCGTCACGGCCGCGCGCAATACTAGGCAATACCAACGACAATAGTACTACCAACGGTCTGAACGCCAACGGCAACAACACAGGCAAAGCCAACGGGCCAGAAACCCCCAAGAAAAAGACCCCAGCCTCATCATCATCAACAGACCTATCCGCCCTCCTCCCGCCCACAGCGCGACATCTGCTAGTAGCAGCCTACTTAGCCTCGCACAATGCTCCGCGCTTCGATAACACTTTATTCAGCACCTGGCATTCCTCCTCCTCGACATCGCGCCGAGGCCGCCGCGGCGGAATCCCCATCTCAACGTCCTCGTCTGCCTCGAAGGCCCAGACCCCGCGCGGCAGAAAACCTAAACACAGACGTATAGCCCGGAAGCTGCTTGGTCCGGGCGTCTTCGTGCTTGAACGCATGGTTGCTATTTACGCTGCTACAAGGCGCGAATGGGTTGGCGATGGACATCATGGTGTAGATGGTGATGTCGGCATGGCGATTGCTACGCTTGCTAGTTTGCGGCTGCTTGTTCGTGTGGGTGGAGGGGGCGCTGGCGCTGGTGGTGCTGGCGGGGGAGTTGGGGATCTGGATCGCGGGGGGAAGTGGCGCGTTAATGTTGGGTGGGAGGTCATTCGCGGTGTGGGGAGGAGTATGGGAGTTGAGGTAGAGGAATGGCTTATTGAATGAGTGAGTGAATTAGACTACTCAGAACCCGAGCCTTGGGCTAAACACCAAGGGATATAGCGGTTTCTCATACCTAGTAAAGCAGTATCACGTCCAGAGACAGAGTTTCTTGACATATCTGTGCATGATGAGATCTATTCGAGAAGGAGGAAATAAAAAATAATCACTATCACTGCTGAAATAAATATTGTGCCGCATCGCCCTGACGGTCTCCTAACACAGCAGTTGCTTTTTGGAGAAGAACAGAAGAATTAATGGCTATCTACGCGTGTAGAATATCCCGTGTTATACGCAACCTCTACCGTGTCTATCATAGCATACTTCGGACCCAAAAGACGCTTTACGAGTGCTGAGAGACGCCCGATTCAAGAGCCAGGACCTGCGAGTTCACACATCAAGGTTAGCATTGTGAACACATCAAATACCACCATGCTAGGATTCCAATGGTTGAATATCGAATAGGTGACTTACCAAAGCAGTCCGCGAAGGAAGGTAAATATGAGTCCAGTTCTTGCGTCCATTCCACTCCATCGGAGTCGTAAAGAACCTCGTCGCCGGATCGACGCGCGCAAAGCCCCCAACCTCCTTCGTATCGGTATCAAGAACAATCTTGTAAGTACCGGCCTGTTCGATCCCGATGCGATAATCGGTGAAACTCTGAGACGGGTGGAAGTTGAAGATGAAGATGAGGCCGGCACGCTCGAAGATGATGACCTTGTCGTTCTCGTTCTTGAGGCTGATGTAGGCTTGCGGGGCGTGTAGCCAGCCGTAGTGCGCTTCCGTGTGGTTCATCTGCCGGTCGAACTCGTTGAGGTCCCTGTAGCGGAGGAGGTCGTCCTCGGTTAGGTTGAGCTGGCGGCGGGCGTACCAGAAGGAGTTCTGGTTGCCTTCGCGCGGGAAGTCGAGCCATTCGGGATGACCGAATTCGTTGCCTTCGAAGTTGAGGTAGCCTTCACCGCCGAGACTGTGCGTTAGGAGACGAATCATCTTGTGCAGGGCCATGCCTCGCGCGATGACGGGAGTCATGGGCGAGAGGGTGGACATATTGGTGTAGAGCTCGGCATCGCAAAGATGCATGAGCAATGTTTTGTCCCCGACAAGCCTAGGGAAGGGTTAATTTGAAGATAGTCATAGTTTCCCCCTGACTTCATGGAACACTCACGCTTGATCGTGACTCTCGCAATAAGCAATGGTCTTCTCGCCATGTCGTCTGTTGGTGAGCGTCCAGCAGATGCTTCCTATGTCCCACTCTTCGTCTTTCTTCTCTTTTAAGATCTTGATCCACATGTCAGGAATAGCCATTGCCAGTCGATAGTCGAAGCCGACACCTCCAAGTGACAGCGGCAGACAGAGGGCCGGCATTCCTGACACATCCTCCGCAACGGTGATGCACTCGGGGTAAAGGTGGTGGAGCATCTCATTTGCGATCATGAGATATACCACAGCTTCCTCATCCACGTCGGCGCCGAAGTACTCATGATAACCACCAGAAAAGCCCCTAGTGATGTTAGTCTATGAGTAGAAGCGTGGTTGTAGACAAATACTTACGAGCCAATACCATGGTGAAGATAAAGCATGCTTGTCACGCCATCGAAACGGAATCCATCGAATTGGTATTCGTCCATCCAGAATCTCAAATTGCTAAGTAGGAATCTTAGGACTTCATAATGGCCGTAGTTGAAAAGTCTGCTGTCCCATTGATCGTGACGACCTCTTCCGCCCTCGTGGAAGTATAGGTGATCTGTACCATCGAATTGGTTCAAGCCATCGAGCACGTTCTTCGAGGCGTGGCTGTGAACCACATCCAAGAGCACAACCAAGCCTAAACTGTGTGCTGTGTCGATAAGCTCTTTCAGATCTTCTGGTGTGCCGTAGCGGCTGCTGGCGGCAAAGAAGTTATTGACCTGGTATCCGAAACTGGCGTAGTATGCATGCTCCATGATGGCCATTAGTTGAATCACGTTGTATCCCAGGTTTTTGATTCTGGGCAGCATGTTCTTGGTGAACTCCTTAAAAGTTGTGACACGCAGCTCGGGAGACGAGATGCCGACGTGAGCTTCGTACACGCGTGCGCTGAGAGGTTTCTTCGGTCTGAGATTCTTAAATGTGTATCTCTCAGACTCAGGGGGATTCCAAAAACGTGCATCGTACGCCGGAGAGACGGTGAGATCTTGAGTCACGTATTTGATCCATGCTGGAAGTCGGTCCACCCTCTCTGCCCGCCGTGTCTCCATTGAAATCTATGAAATGGACGTCAGTTTGTATTCACATCTGCGACGGTATCATGATTATACCTTGATCTTGGAGTTATGAGGTATGGCCGGCTGGCCATTGACTGCAGGTATCACGAGTTCCCATACGCCGAAATCATTCTGTTTCATAGGATGAGACTTGATATCCCAATTATCTACATTGAACATCAGCGAACGATGTGCTGTAAAAGATGGGGGGCTATTCTCACTGAAGTCTCCAACCAGAGAAGCCTGGACAGCATTTGGGGCCCATTCTCTATATATGATGTTGTTGTCCTTGTCTACATTGAGACCATATAACTCGGTACCCTATTTCAGAGTTATTATTTAACGGTCACACGAAAGGGCATTGAGAGGCACAAACCCTAGAAAACTTCTCAATGCCTCCCTCAGTGTCGTCAAGCTTCTTGATCCACTCCTGAGCCTTGGCATATCTCCTCTTCAAAGCATCTTGGAAAGGTGAGAGCCAAGGGTCGAGCTGAAGAACGCCTTGAACACCGTGAATCAGCAATCTTCACATTATCAGAAGGAGCGAGAAGGCGATTAAGAGAGCTAAATACCTGTGCCATCGTTTGGAATTCCTTCCGCGGGATTGTTACCCAAACTGTTGGCTGATTGATCGGCGACGGCTGCCATCGTAAGAGTAGACGTATCGGCCGGTGATTGAGGGTGATGTGGAAGGTTGGAAGTAAGAAATGGCGTTGTTGCTTGGAAACAAACACCTAGAGCTCCCCGCTTGCGACCTGGACAGAAAACAGAGCTTTACGAGCTTCCAGGTTAGCTGGAGCGGGTCTGTCGAGATAGACGTGAGCAGGGCGGAGACGTTAGATAGCTGCGCTACTTCAAAGCAATAAGACAATGGGGTATAAATGTTCAAGTTGATTCAAATAGAGTCGGATAAGATGTTATGTCTATTTATTATGCTACTTTGTTGCGCACTATTTCGAGGTGAGGAGATAGCTCTGGATCAACACATGTTGGGATGACGTCGTGGGGCAACAGGTACCACAACTAACCCAGCAAGTTCTGTTGAGGGGTACAAATAGCAGCATCAATAATGGGATTTTCTCTATACATGCGCCACATGAGGTGGTCCCAATTTCTCAATTGGTTGACCGAATTCTAGGATAAGAACCAAAGGTTGATTGTCCCGTAACCCTTTCGAATTGCCCCTTATTGATTAAGTCGGGCGTCTATGTCTTTCAGCAATTTGTAGGTACAATAGAAGTTGAGACTGATGGTTGTACTGATAAGAATAGCTCGGCTTACCGTAATCGAATGATTACACTTCAAAATGTTGGATATCAAGACCGAATGTATTCAATCCTCAAGTATATGCTATATCACAGAACTTGATTCAATTGGCTTTGTTCTTCTCAGTCGCGCATGTTCTGGGCAAAGAGAAGTCGTCACATGGAAGAGCTGTAGTGGAGAGCTTGACGGTTGTAGGCGGCTAACAGTTTGATCCCCGCCCTTGTACTAGCCCCGCAGCCCACTGAAGCTGCATGCACCTTTATACTGCGCCTTCCGTTTCCATCAAGATCGAAGCAACACAATAAGTCCGATATAAGGAGCATGCCGCTGTCCGATGACCGACCAACCAAACCTACCTTATGTACTTTGCTCTACCTAACCTACCCTCGACCTAAGTAGCTCATTCGTATCCCTGATGGTGTGAGAGGCGACAGACAGCATGATTTCAAGCTTTGTGAGACCAAGGGCATCGTCCCTTGCCATTGCTGGCCCCCAAAATAGGCATCACCGTCGCCGGTCGCTATCCACGACCGCCCCCCTCCAGACGGCTCCTCGACGGACAGCCGATTTCAACTCGGGCTTCACCTCCATATACGACCCTGATGAAGCTGGCCGCGGGCCTATGTTCTCCAAAACATCCATCGGTGTACCACAATTCTACCCGAGAGATTTGAAGAAGCGGGTAGACGAATATGTTGTCGGTCAAGACCGTGCCAAGAAAACCATCTCCGCCGTTGTCTTCAACCATTACCAAAATGTCCGAAGGCGGCAGTACCAAGAAGAGGTAGACCGTAAAAGAGATGAGAGGCTCATGCGCCAAGCTATCGCTCGCGATAGAAACGCCCGTGAACGTGAACCACATCCCGTCGAAGACGAGTTCCCCGGCCATTACGACTCCATACAGCAGATGCACCAAGCCTGGCAACGGTCTGAACAAGACGTCGATTTTTACATTCCAGAAGACACACGCCGGCCACCGTCGGTTAAAATCGACAAGAGCAACATACTATTGATAGGCCCGACCGGCGTGGGCAAGACGTACATCCTCGAGTAAGAAAACCCTCACCAAGATATGGGCGACTGGCTGCTTACTAGTCGTTAGGACACTGAGCAAAAAGATCAATGTCCCTTTCACGATATGCGACTGTAACTCATTTACACAGGCGGGCTATATAGGGCAAGACGTCGAAACATGCATCGAGCGACTCCTCATTGAGTCAAACTACGACGTGCGAGCGACTGAGCAGGGAATAGTTGTATTGGACGAGTTTGACAAGATCGCTAAGCGAGAAACCACAAACGGGAGAGATGTCGGAGGCGAAGGTGTGCAACAGGCGCTTTTAAAACTCGTCGAAGGCACAAAAGTCATGATCAACGTCAAGGACAATAGATCTGCTCCACGTTCGACGACTCCCATAACCTCTAACTACGGTTCCTCACCCACCTCCCCTCTCGGCTCACAGGGTCCTCCACCACCGCCCTCCGGCAAAGTCGACCAGTACACGATCGATACAAGCAATATACTTTTCGTCATGTGCGGAGCCTTCGTAGGCTTGGACAAGGTCATCTTGAACCGAGTTTCCAAACCGGCCATGGGCTTTGGTTCCGAACTCCGGAGTCGTTCTTCCACGGATACAAACCAGCCAGACCTCCCCCAAAAGCTATTCTCACACCTTCCTCACATCCCAGCCAACGCCGAGGACGCAGCCAAGATGACGGCTCTGGACCTCACCACCCCAGAAGACCTCCAGGGCTTTGGGTTCATACCCGAACTAATCGGTCGCGTACACAATATCGTGGCTCTCTCACCTCTCTCCCGCGGGGATCTTCTCCGCATCCTGACCGAACCGCGGAACTCATTAGTAGCGCAATACACCGCGCTCTTCGAGACATATCCCTCAAACCTGACGTTTACCCAAAAAGCCCTCAAGGCAATCGCCGAGCGCGCGGAGAAATCCCGCACCGGCGCCCGAGGCCTGAAGATGGAGATGGAGCGTGTCCTGGCTGAACCTATGTTTGATGCCCCCATGCCATACGTCCTTGTTACGGAGAAGGCTGTCCGTGGTGAGGAGAAAGTGGGGTATTGGGGCAAGGACGGCAAGTTTGAAGTCCAGAGACGGATTCGCGAGGAAGACGGCCCCTCTCATGATACTTGGAACGAGCAGAGCTTCGGGGCGGGTAGTTTGGGACAGTATCGTGAGGCGGGACAGAGTGGCGCTTGAAGAAATCATCACTTAGCTGGCCGAACGACTTGAGCTCAATTCACTAATGAGATGATTGACAAGGTGTTCTTGGAGCATATTTTCGGAATTTGGGGGCGTTTACTTTTTGGGCAGCGATCATGTGCTCGGGGTTTTCTGGATCACGACCGGCGTTATTTGTTTTGTTCTGCCTTTCAACAAACAGCATGGTGGGCACCTCATCGCATGGCTCGAATCTCTCTCACCCTATCAGGAGCGTTTAGGCATATAACCTGGGACAGTGACATCTTCATATCTTACCTAGTATCGTCACTTGGAGTCGCTATCATATTGATCTGCCTTCCTACATAGGTACCTAAGAAATTAAATAGCTAAATGCGTACATAATATATCTTACTTGGATACAATGATTCTTCCTATGAGCTACGCAATTTGCACGAGGTGGACGGGCAAGAGATCTTGAATGAGTACTTAGGCAGTACAACCTAAAGCATTAACCAAAGATTTATAACTCGAATATCTGGGTTATTCCGAGATTATCTATATCAACCAGACGTATATACCAAAACAATAGCCCTGGCTTATACCATATCAGTGTCCGTATTGGTGGGGTTGAGTGAGTGTCTTGAGAGAGCTTCTCTATCTGGGGCTTGGATCTCGCTATCGTCAGGGTCACTATGATTCTAAGAGGCATCGAACTCCTGGTTGGAGCCTTGATTGATCACTGGTTACT
The DNA here is from genome assembly GCA_022578795.1 of Xylariaceae sp. FL0255. Taxonomy (NCBI): domain Eukaryota; kingdom Fungi; phylum Ascomycota; class Sordariomycetes; order Xylariales; family Xylariaceae; species Xylariaceae sp. FL0255. The sequence goes on along the minus strand of MU388843.1, from coordinate 94,223 downwards.
TTTCTTTTCTTTCCCCGTTGATGCTTGAAAAGACCCAGCTGTCTGTTGAAACTAATCATAACGACATCTCTGACACAAATGCGAATGAAGCACATAGCATGGTGAAAAGACCGGAAAGGGATCCTTGCTGAACGATATAGAAATTTCCTCTCGTACATATTTACAAAATGCTTTGAAACGATCAAGGCCGTGTGGTTCATGTTCGTTTTTATAGTGGTCTTTTTCCCGCTTTCTCCTACACGTTTAGTAGAATCATAACGGAGAAAAAGACCACTCGGCGCCTGACCAAACCACAAGCTGCTCTTGTAACCCTCTTCATTCCCCTTCCCATTATCCTTCGTAGTGATCGAGCTTCTAAGGTAGTCGGTTGAAGTGAGGTGTGAGATGTCTTTGGCTTTGTTCGAGTGGTCTAGGATTTTTTCGTTTTTTTTCTCTTTGGAATATAGTACAAGGACATGTGCGGGGGACCACACGTCCAGTCGGTTCAGCTCGATGGAATTTTCGAATTTTTTGACATTGATTTGGTTTTCTCTAAGAACAAAGGAAAGACAGAGAGGTTAAGGGTTGAGGAGAGCGCAGAATGGTGTCGGCGGGAATTATGGATATAAGAGGAGTTGGTATCTTAGTTCTTGGGAGGCGACTGGACCATGCCCTTGCCTTGGTAACCCTCAGATGAGATACCGGTAAGAGGCTCGGCACGTTGGCTCTGTTGGGAGAAGGAGTTGATGTCAGCTTGTGCTCATTGTGGATAAGAGAGTAAGTAAGAGGGAGGGGGGAGAATGGACTCACCTTGACATATTCGTTGGTAGCCTCTTGGTACTCCTTGGTCATGGTGGCAGGAGCAGGGCCGGCGAAGGCACGCATGGTAGCGAAGATGGCCAAGCTGACAAGGACACCCACAGCAGTGTAGAGAGCGACCTTGCGGTTCTCATCTGGGGGAGGCTGGGCGCGAGGGCCGTGAGCACCGAAAGCAATCCAGTAGGCTGTTGTGTAGGAGTTGTTAGCTGGGGTCAATTGTTTATGTATGGGTGGTTCGATCAAAGGATCATAAGCTTTCGACTGTGGATTATGGGCCCACTTGAGCCTGAGGCCATGACACGTAGGGGGCCTTTCTTGAGAGAAGCCTTGTGTTGACGACGCAAAAAAGCTCGAGGTCTTTGTGTAACCAGCATATTCCTCCTCATCATGTGTATAGTAAAGAACGCAATTAAGAACAGTTGCTTATCACGTACCCGCCTTCTTCTCCTGGAAAGTCAACTCAGCCCAGTTGCCCTTCATGCGGTCGCGGAGAGCCATCCAGAGCTCAGCCTGCTCGGATGAGGGCATGCCTTCCCACCTCTTCTCAATGTTGGCCAGTGTAGGGTTTGAGATGGCGGTGGATGAGGCTCGGGTGGTGACAGCGGTAGAGGTTCGCACGCTACTGGCCCGGGCGCCGGCGCGCAGGAGGGAGGAAGCGGATGTGCGCATCATCGTGGCGGCGGGTGAGCAGAGAGGGATGACGGTCGGAAGAGTATTGATTGATTGCTTATGTTGAGATAGATAGTCGGCGAATGTTTCGCTCAAAGGAGTGGAGATTGGTCCAATGGCACCGTGGGTGATGGGAAGGAGAGAGATAAGGTAAAGTATGAAGTAGTAGTAGTAGTAGTTGCAAGTAGTTGCAAGTCAATTGGGCGAGTCTTTTTTCAAACAGGTCCACTCTCTCTCGGTCAGCTCTGTCTGTCCAGAACGTGGATCCTTCAATTGGTTAGCTTTGATTGGCTGAGCACCTCCACAGCTTCGGGGAGCTTGACGTCGGAGAAAATTCGGACCAAGGCTACCTTTTTGAGGTCGTCCAGCTCCGATCTCCATGTGCCGTCCTCGGTTCATCATGATGTCAATTGACTTGATACAAAGCCTATATCTCAGATAATAATGTTCAGACCCTGTCCCGAATTGTATTCATGTCGAGCAAATATTAGGTTTGAAATTGAAATGAGAACGTCTTTGCAAGCAGTAAAATCATCCAGCCAACGCAAGGAAGTGCCTGTCCTCTTCCCTGCCGTATTCATTCATGTTTTCCATTCATTAGAAGCATTGGGGTCGAATGTAAAAGGTAATGCCTTTGTTTTTTTCTAAGGATCTTTGAGACCTCGATTGAAAGTAAGAGAACAGCATTAATCCCTTTGCATTGGTCCCAGCGTGATTTCTATTATGAGCTCTCTCGACTCAACGCTCTGCTGTTAACTCCCAAACTGTCTAATGATAGTTGGAACATAGTTTCATACATGTTTTCTCATATCTTACAATGTATCTGTCAAATTTGAGTGATGTCTCTGAGCACCGCGTGTACGGTGAACAAAGCTCCCAAGGGCACACTCGTTGAAGCAAGTCGTGAGGCGTAGTATTAGTGGCCTTATATGAGATGCCTAGCTCTTGCCCAACTCAGCTCGTAGCAGCAGGTTTGTTGCCTCAAAATTGTTCTAAGTGGTTCAAGTGGGATGGATATCTGTGCTCTAATGCCAGAATCGATGAGAGAGACCTTTGAACCATAGTGATAGCCGAATGTGTTCGTCGATTCATCTCCTATATGAATCTCATATGTCAAGGAATTGTTCACTTTTTCGCGACGTCGCTGTCATTGTTGGGTACAGGAGTTGGTGGTTTTTGTTCGTTTGTAGAGGCTTGTTTCATCTTCTTCTCTCTTTCCTCTTCTAAGAAGGGTCTGAATGCATATATCCCTGCCTGGAATCAGTTTTGCCAACCTCAAATATTTGAGAATTCCTACCATTGCCGATACCAAATACGATGGCGAAGCCCAGTGGCAGATAAGTTCGAGCAAAGCTCATATTGATGGATTTGAAGTATGGTCAAATGGCCGCGCCTTGAGGGTTTAAGTTGATGCGAATTTGACTCGTCCTTGAGTTGAATAATGCGAGAATGTATCACAATCGACAATTGATCTCTTTTGAAGTCATTGCTCATTCATACCGGGAATATGAATCTCAATATGAATCTGGCTGATTGAGGTTCGAAAGACTGCCCAGTGATAGCTCCCAATTAATGACGCTGGCTCCACTATAAAGGTCAAGTTAGTGGCGTTGGACCCCACCATTAAAGTCCCCAACTTGGGGTTCAGACGCGTCTAAGTGCAACATTCACGCGTTGCCATCCCGACAGCACACCGAGAAAAGAGTCCGATACCATGAATTCGAACGATATATGACAGCGACACCTTGAAATGCATTATAAGCCCGATGGCGAAATGGAAGGAGCTTGGCGAGGTGCCAGATTCGGACGACGAAAGTACTTGGGATAGTGATAGCGACGAATCCCTCCCCAGTCTCCCACTGCCCGTTCCTTCTCGTGCAGCTCCCCTTAATGCTGTAGGCAAGACGATACTAGAGGATGCATCTATTTGGGATATTCCTCGGTCGTCTCAAAGTCTCCATGCCGTATCGCAGGAACAGAATCACCTTCCTGACGCAGAAGCGCAACCTTCACCTCCCTTGTCCGAACCTCAGATATCAGGATCACAACGTGAGCCGACGCCTGCTCATTCACCAACCTTCGATGAACTTAACGACATATACTCCATCGACAAATCGGGTGATGAAAACGTGCTTTTTCATCCAGATACAGAAGAAGCAAACCCCCCGCATGCCAGTCAGCCCAGCAGTGCAAGCCTTGGTGCACTATACCAACCGGACTCAAATATCCTGAGAGACGACCGTTTTAGGCCGGCAGACGCTGCTTCTAACCCCCAAAATGTGCCCAGAGGTCAACAAGAGGAGACTATCGGAGAGGAATTTGCCCGACTGGGACGTTCATTCCGTCCCAGGAAGCCCATTCAACAGCACCCGTATCTCCTCGAGAGCGTCCAGTATAACAAGACCTTGAAATCCCATGGCGTACGTCCAATTAGGGTACAGGTTGAGGAAGAAAAGTCAAGACGACCAGACGAGGACTCCCAAGAACAGGATTACGAGGAAGAAAGTCAGGCCACAGGAAGAAACACTACACACGGCGATACCGAAGAGAGTCAAAGGGCCGCTGCTCTCGATCATCTGAGTGATGTGGAGCTCATGACCTTGTCGGATGATGGCGAGCCTTCGCCGTCTCCTCAATTAAATCGAGGGTCCCCAAGCACTCGGTTGAATAGCTCACAGGATGTGGATGACGAGTTTCCGGACCCAGCCGATACAGAGAAGTGGAAGAAGATTTTGATGCCGACAAAGCAGACTCGCAAGCGGCAAACCTCTCCTAAAGTGTCTTCAAAGCACAAACTTCCTAAAGTTGGACGCTCTGTGCGATCTGTCAATGACAGGCTCGATTTACCAAGCATCGAAGATATCTTCAATATTCCAGTGTCTCCACCGCAAACAAGCCCAGTTCCTCTAGCTACTACTCCTTTGGCTGCAGTGAACCGGTTGAGACGAGCCTCTCTTGGCCTTACAACACCCAAACCGAGCAGCAACACCTCTTCACGGATGCAAAGCCCGGCACCTGCCAACCAAGCTCGTGAGCTCATTGACCTTACGACTTTGAATAACGAAGACAGTGAGGCAGACGGCCTTACGGAAGACACTAGCAGTGGGTCAGAAGCAGACCCTGAACAGGTTCGAAGAGTAGCGAAACGGATGCGAGGCGTCTTACCAGCGTCCTGGCTTCGACTTGATCAGCACGCGTCCAACCAAAAGGCAAAGCCAACAGCACGACCAAGAAGTCCATCTCTGTCTCCACGACAATCTCCAAGAAAAGGGATAGCTCGACGCCGGGTAATTTCGCCTCGACCAGATCAAGAGGCGGTTTTGTTTCTCCATGATGAGTCTGATGCCGACTCAGACACGGTTCTTGAGCTACCTAACCCAGAGCCCACGTCCCAAAATAATTACTTTCCTATCTTTGAAGACGATGCCGCATCCGTTGTTGAAGAAGATCACATTGATCAAATGTTGCCTGGAAGCAAAAGATCTGGTTCGCATGGGAGTGTTCCTCGGAAAAAGCGAAAGAAGTCACAATTGCCAATCTTTCAAGGTCAGGTCAAGGAGAAAAAACGCCAACAACGCATTACAGGGCTACTCAGTCGAACCAAGTCGTCAACTACCCCCAAATCTACGTATGGCAAGACGGCGAAGAGTAGTACGTCAATGAGTAAACGTCAAAAGACCGCTACTGAAAAATCACCGATAATTCCGAAGCCTCCGAGACTTAGTATTCTGGATGTCATCGAGCCTAATGCCCCGGATTTTCTACGTATTGCCGCCCGTACAGTAGGCAGAAGACGGGATAAAGGACGCTCAAGCCCGTCCAACAAGACCATCATGCTGGGAACTCGTCAGGACACTATAGACGCGGCTAGCGTTCTGAGAAGTTGGAAAAGGGGTTCGATTCAACAAAGAAGCCCTGACTCGATGCCAGATGACCGGTGGCATCGTCAGAACCGCAAGGCCAACATGTTGTCTTCAGAGACGGATCTCTCATCTACAGGAGCACTAAATTCACGTCATAACATAACTACTTCGACTCGCTTCTCTCAACCTCGACGAATGGTGAAACAAGCCAAGATAGATAACTTTATAGCTGCTGGAGGGGGCAATCACCGTGAGCCTAGACTCGAGTCTGGTGACTCTATCATGCCCAGATCTAAAACGCGGACCACGTCTTATCGACCAGCTCAGCTAGAGGTAGACGGAAATGAGCCTCACCGCCAGACTTTCATCAAACGTAAAAAGGCCCTCGACGCTCTGTATAGGCAGTCAAGGAATCCCCTTCCGGTGCCTCAGAATGTACATCTTGAACAGCTTGTTGATCAGCAAACAGACCAAGATAGTACGCCATCTCCTGAATCCGTGTCTCCATCACACAGAAAGAACGACAACAGGAGGCCAGAACGAAGCCTACGAAGGAAACCTGCCCGCCCCCACAATGTTGACGTGTCGGCACCTCAGTTTTCACATGCCAATGACCCATTGCCACAAATCACAAGCCCTTTGCAAGCAGCCATTGATGCATCTAAAGAGATACATAATGGAAAACTGTTGGGCTTGGCTCCCTTTGGGAGTCATTATACCCAACATTTCGAAGTCTTTCCTCTAGATCACGGCGTATTCTTCCACCAAAGCACGATAATTGGCAACGGACGACTGGCTAGAGCATTTGATGTCGATCCTCTAGGCGATCTAAGTCGTATTCGAGAACGATGTACGTTCCACTTTGACGAGAAAACTCTTTGCTGGGGTGTATGGGATGCGCAAGTATCTTCAGAGCTTGGCATTATTCTGGATTGGATGATGGACAAGCTGGATGCTCCGACATTCGGATCTCAACTAGAGGCTTCATCCGCAGTGCAAGCTGCTGATTTCATTTTGATCTATATTCAAGATCACTTCAGCCTCCGAGAGAGGGAATATGGGAGCCTCTTTGCCAGTCGAATTGTTGATGTTCTGCAAAATCTTGACCGACGTATCAAAGAAGTACATGATAATTCGAAACGACAGGCTCGGCCTTTTATCGAGGCACTCAATCGTGTCTTGGTTTTTGCAGCGCAAGCTTTACGCTTGTGCCAAAAACTCGACCGAGGGTCCGAAGCCTTCCGGATTGAAGAGATACTGAAGCGTTTGGGTAGTGACATAGCCAGGACACTCATTCGCAAAGGCTTTGCGGAAATACGTGATGTATACGATAGTTTGCAGCAGTTGTCATTTCGCGAGCAGGGCATCCGAGACGAGCAGTACCTCGTCATATGTTGGGTCACACTCATTCGAACCTTTGAGGAACTCAAAATACCAAGGGCGGGGTTCTGGGATGTTGCTTCTCCCGTTATCTTTGATCCGTCTACGGAAAGCACTTACGATGCTAGTGTTCTAGAGAAAGTCTGGTATGACATGTTTACACTTTTGCCCCTGGGTGAATTTGACAAAACTGGGGTGATGACACCGGCAATGCGCCATTCAAACCCCTTGGAGGGGTGGGTTCTTCCGCAGCGTCTCCTGCGACGTGTCTTTGAGCTGTACCAGACCAGCAGCCGACAGCTTCCCAGTTTCAACGAATATCTCCGCGCTCTTGTGAGCCGCTGTCATTATCTTGTTGAACAGTGGGGCTGGCGTAAAAGCAACACGATCCTGGGACAGATTTTCGATTTCTTCGCTGCTCACGATCTTCATAATCTACGAAACGAGGAAGTTTATCAATCCCCGAATTTTCTCGAGGAACTGTCAAGATCGCCAGTACTCACAGTATCTCTGGAGGACAGATGCTTTCATATTTTCCTTAAAATGATTGCATTATCTATCAAGCGACTGCAGAAATATGGACAGATTAAAGAGATCAGAAATTTGGTCGCTCGTCTCTTACCAAATCATAATCGTCAGTATGACAAAGCTATGGCTACTCACGAGGCCGACATTGCCGCTTTGCGCAACCATCACGATCTCCTCTGCACGCTGTTCTGGGTAGCGCCTCCTGAAATGCGGCCTGCCGTACAGAGTATCGAAGGGTTGGTGATGCTAGGTAGTTCCCACAAAGAAGCATGTCTGATCAATGTGCGAGCCTGTCGTCGGTTATCATGCTTCATCGTCGCCAAATCGGAAGATATATCAGCGTACAAGCCTTTCGCCAACTGGCAAAAAAACATATTCAATCAAGTTTTAGAGCAATACCTGTTGGTCGAGACTGAAGTTGACCAGCAGCTCTTAGCAATGTCACCGGAAGCATCCAAAAATATTACCCCGGAGCAGAAGAACGATGTCATCCGAAGGAACAAGAAGGTCGCCTTAGACACAATGCACTTTTCATTGAAAGCTTTTCTCGAAGTCCTGCAACACACGACAAACTTGAATAGTGCTTCGTTTGTGTTGAATCAATGTGAGTCAATCCATGCCGTTTCGGTTATTTAGAGCTAACAACCACATTCTAGATCCATTGGAACAAGTACCGACACATCTGAAATTCTCATCCACGGATGCGGACTGGGGTATTTTGCAAGTTCTTGTAGACATTATCGGTCTCTACTTGATACGGATTGATGACTCGACTGTCCAAGAAGCTACCAATCAAACGTGGCATACAGAGGACGCAATCATGGTGAGTAAAGTGCCAACTACTTTGCAATTCTGTCTGACTTTGTACAGCTGTTAGAAAGAAAGATGGGCGTACCATTGATATCCATGGTTCGCGGCCTTGTACACAAGCCCAGTCCGTCGTTGACTGCTGCTTCCGAGCGAAGTCGAGAGGCCAGTGTTGAGCAAGCCTTTATTCTCATTGGGAGACTGGCTAGGCGCTTTGCAAATGCCCAACTTTTGGTAAGTTTTTCGGCATGCATCTTCAGATCATTTGCTGACGCGCGTGATCAGCGAATTCCTCAATTTTTGCAGCGGGGAAAGCATGCCATCTTTCAAGACTATGGAAAGCCTACTCTTTCGCCTTCTCGCAAATACGTCAGCCTCTTTTTAGCCTCAGTTCTCGAGGAGGGATCAACTGGTCTCACGGTAAGGTGATTCTCAACGCCATGAAGCTTTCAACTAATTCTTTCAGGACCTGCAACTTGAGCCCCTGGAAATGTTCCTCGCTGAGGTGGTAAAGCCAAATGAATACTTGGCTTTTGAGAACAGATTCGCCATGGCTTTAAAGCGATGTGGTGAAGCGATGCTTGAGAATGCAACAATCGATCTCGGCAAGCCCCCTGACTATAACTCGAACAGAGACTTGTTCAACCGTAAGTGGAATACGAACCGTGTGACCGAGTATGAGCTAAATTGGCTTTAGATGCTATAATATGGATGCGGAAGTTTATTCACAGAGCAGCTCCAGACCAAAAACAGGGCTTAAAGAATCAATATTTTAAGGCTTTGCGTCTCGCCATGGATCGTATGAAGACGGACTCGAAATTGATGACTTTGAACTCAACGGGGCATCTGAACTATGTGGAATTCGTCCGGACGATCATCAGTCTTATTCGGTCACAAGATCTCTGCCCCGTCGACCCGTTCTTTTATCAGATAAGCCCAGAGTACTCGCCTTCCAAACAGGATCCTCGGCTTCAAACGGCGGGTATCCTGTCATGGGGCTTGAGGCTCGACGAGGGAGACGCCAAAGCTACATCGGGGTTGTTCTACTTATTATTCCCGAACTTCAAGATTGCGCTTGCGAACGGAGCATTGAAGAATGAAATCGACATTCTGAAAGACAGCATGAGGCACGGGCATATATTTGCTTTCATGCTAGGGATGATGATCCCGGCCATTGTCAGAACGACTTCTCAAGCCGGTGAGAGTTGGGTTCTCTTGGAAACTTACGTCGAAGCTATGAACGCACGCCTTTCGGCGCCGTGTATACGCCGGCAGATTTGGGGAGATGGCCTGGTAGATCTCCTGACATTATACCATACGGTATTGGGAAGCATCCGATGTTTGCGAGAGCAAAACATCTTCGAGATCCGACCAGAATCATTAATTTCTCTTACCTTAATGATGAGGATCCTCAATCTGTTTTCGTCGTCGACAACGGCTTGCCTGATCGACGAGCCAGAAAGTCGAATTACAGAGGAGCTCAGTACTGCTATGAGTGCTGTTACAGACTTCACAAGGGAAGCCGGCGAGTATCTGAGTGACCTTGTTGCGTCGCCTTCTCGAGGGAACATATCTACCTTGGACGCAGACATTTTATTCTCCGGCCTTAGGTCGAGCGTTCGGACGAGCCCACCCCAGCATGAGGAGCAGATCACTAGATTTTCTAACCACATGGCCCAAGACATACGGGATAACTGGGTTATGAACGACTCAGTCATGACAGTCAGGGGTCCGTCTCGACCGAAACAAGCAGGGCCAGTGTCTACACAATCGGGGCGAGGATCGACACTTACCACATTGGAGCCAACGAAGATTGTTAAGGATCTGGAAGAACAGATTCAGGAATGGAACTATGCTAATGACATGATGAGACCAAGAAGGTTGCTTGACGATGCATTACTAGATGAAATTTTGTTTTGAGTATTGAAGCATTGAGCATGGCGTTTTGTGAGACGGTGCTTTCTTTTTGAAGGTGGCAAATCAAAGAAAGGAAAAGGGAAAAATGAGAGATACTACATATATGGTAGCGGTTGATAGCATCTATTGGGCGCTTGTGAATAACTTGGTTGTTCATATGATTTTTTTTTTTATCTTTTCAATCTAGTGAGTGTCAGTGCTTTGGTGAGGCTGCTGCTCCTCGAGTTCATGGATGGGCTGCATTCTTAGCAACGTCAGAATCAGATTACTTCTGGCCTGGACATGACTGGACGGCTCTGCTTCTGGTCATACCTCTATTACAATCATGATTCGCATTTGGTCCTAATTGATAAGTTGTGTGAGAGCTGCTGACTCAAGTTGCTCTATTGGTAGGTCGGTATGGATGGGATATCCTGATAGGTACCTAGCTTAGACCCACATTAAAAAGTGATGGAAAGCTCTTGCTCCAAACCGAAGGTCCAACATATTTCAACGTCTACAAAGTCGACCGCGATGCCTGCGCCCGCTCTCACGGAGCGCCAATTCTCCCCATGAGTACAACATGGCTTCGTGCCTTTCGCTACGCGGCACTCCACCATCGACCTCGACTATTAACGCGATCCTTGCACGCGTCTCTCCCCCGCCACCGCCCTGACGACAGCGCCAACCCGCCGCGCAAAGATGGCGAGAACAAGACCGAGGAGGGCAACAAAGATGGCACCACTATGGAGTTAGACAAGGAGAAAGATAAAGAGAAGGAATCTGAATCTCAGGGCCGCAAGAGACCCGCGAACGGTCTCAAGTCACGAACCCAGCGCAACAATCGCAAATCCGAGCTTCCCCCTGTGCAGATCCCGCAACACTTCTACGACCTCTACATCAACAGACATGATCAGCCCAGGCAACTTGCCTCTCGTCGAGCCGAAAGAACACCGCTTACAGTGCCCCCCAAAGTGCTCGATGCTGTGTTCTGGTCCGACGAAATCGTAGCGAAAGCTATCGAGACTTCCAATGTTGAGTACATTACAAGAAGGACTCAGCTGATATTGGCTACCGCCATCTCGCATGCCTTCCAATACACCGGTATGATAAAGCTCGGTCTCTACCACTCCAAACACTCCGACGATCCAGATACTGTCAGCGCTGATCCAGTGTTGGGGCCCATTGCTGCTAGCCTTGACTTTTCCGACTTGGCCAAGGCCCTTGACAGACCTGATATGTTCACTCACCCTTATTATCAACATATAGTCAGATCTAAAGACCTTGGATCGGAGTGCCTCATCGAGCCCGTTTTGAATGGACACAACCCTCAATTGCACCATGCCGCATTCTTTGACCCCCACATTGTCGATGAAGTTGCCTCGGCCGTCAATGCCCAACTTTCTATCCGCCCACCTAAAGACGTCAGGCTTTCAACCCTTCGTCGCCCCGTAACCATCATAAACATTCCTCAATGTGCAGGCTTCTCGGCCCCCCAAGACATCCTACGTGACATCTCCCTGAGACTAGGCGCCGATGTTCTCCATTTGAGGGCTGCTGACATTGCGCATATAGTCGGCTCTTATATCGGTCAGGATGTCACTAGAGCCCCTGGTGACATGTCATTTCTCGGCTACAGAACAGCCGAACACAGCGGCAAGCTGAAAATGATACCAGCCGCTGAGGAGGAAGGCGACGATGCCGATGCCTTCGAGGTTCCTCTATCTATAACAGTGCGCCAAGACAAGTCACGGAGAGACCCCAGACGCCAGACAATATCCATGGAAGACTTTCTCATGAACTCGGGAACCCGCGGGAAGAGCGATGAACTATGGGAGGACATGAAGATCAATGCTGCATTAGAGGAGCTCGTCCACGCCGCCGACTTAGACTGCAGCGAGCAGAAACCGCTCATTATCCACATTCATGACTACAACGCCCTTGACATGGACAGCGAATCAGGTGCCGCTGTCATCGCTAGAATTCGAAAAGTCGTCGACGAACTTTGGTCAACTGGTCGCAAAATAGCTCTGGTAGGATCTTGCTCGTCATTCTCGCCGAACGGCACACCAAAAGCCTATAACGCGAAACTGCGCGGACTAGAAAAAACGGAGCGAGTCATTCAGATGTATACACGCCGTTTTTCTGGCGATGGTCGCATAGCTATGAGATCCATATTGAAACGTTGGGATGAAGAAGATTTCATTGCCGAGAATGATGAAAACATAGTCAGGGTACTCGGTTCAATGATCGAGTTGGGGAGCAGTCCACCCCGTGAGGGGAGACTTGGTCTCAACGAGAAAATTTGGGCAAAGATGTGGGGACTGAAACGTCCAGGATCAACCAGCAAGAGTTTGACGCAGAGAGTTCTCTCTTTCAGCGAAGTATATCGAATTGCTGCTACCATGGTCGGGTTGAACGGAGGTGAGAAACTATCGGAGAGTCAATGGCCGTGGTGGGAAGCGGTGCAGTTACTGGAGAGAGCAGACGCTACACGGGAGACGCAGGACACTTTTGATAAAAGGACTATTGAACGTGATGACGCTACGAATGTTCTGTCGCAGCAAAGCTCAAGACGAAATGACCCTCGCGGCGAGAACCACGAGGAAAAGCTACTTTCAGGACTTGTGAACGCACAAGATATCCGCACAACGTTCAACGATATCCACGCACCAAAAGAGACCATTGAGTCTATTAAGATGCTCACGACACTATCCTTAATCCGGCCCGAGGCTTTCTCCTACGGTGTTCTAGCACATGATCGTATACCGGGCTGTTTGCTCTACGGCCCTCCGGGTACAGGCAAGACGTTGCTTGCCAAGGCAGTAGCTAAGGAGAGCGGAGCCAATATGTTGGAAATCAGTGGCGCATCCATTCAGAGCATGTGGATCGGCGAGAGCGAGAAGAACGTGCGTGCCCTTTTCAGATTAGCGAAGAAAAAGCAGCCCATGGTCATATTCATCGACGAGGCGGACGCCCTGCTGGGTGCACGCGGCGGGCGAGATCACGCCGGGAGAAGAGAGACAACAAATCAATTTCTTCGTGAGTGGGACGGGATGGACTCTATGAATGCCTTCATCATGGTTGCGACGAACAGGCCGTTCGACCTTGACGAGGCTGTTCTGCGTCGACTACCTCGCAAACTACTCATCGATCTCCCACTTGAGACGGATCGCGCCGCGATTCTGAAGATCCATCTAAAAGATGAAGCCCTCGACGAAACGGTCTCGATCGACGAGATCGCGAAGCAGACGCCGCTCTACTCGGGCTCGGATCTCAAGAACGTGTGCGTCGCGGCGGCCATGGCGGCCGTCAAGGAAGAGCTCGAGGCCTCTCAGAGACACACAGGCCCCGAACCGTATAAGTGGACTGAGAAGCGACGGCTGAACCGTCGACACTTCGACAAGGCGCTCAAGGAGATCAGCGCGAGCGTCTCTGAGGATATGGCGACGCTGACAGCGATACGCAAGTTCGACGAACGGTATGGCGATGGCAAGGCTGCGAAGAAGAGGAAGAGTATGGGTTTTGGCGTTATTCCTGACGTTTTGGACTCTAATGAGGCTAGGGTTAGGCATCGCGCGCCTTGAGGCGCTGTATAGTATTTGTTTACTTAATAGCTACGTGAGATGGCTACTTAACTACCTTACATATGTGCCTGTACTATTGGGACCTGGATAGACAAATTTGTAATATATGGCTGGGACGTGGTCAGTATCTTTGGATTGCAACGCCTTTAGGGCTGGCTGCGCGGACGTGATATGAGCAAAATTATACAATGGCTATGATATTGTGTATGTCATGAGTTTGGATTGCCTCATGTTCTGCTAACGGTACAGCTTCGGGATCTCATAATGCAAAGCCTTTGCAGGAAGTCACTTTTTACTATCATAGAGTCATACCTCCAATATTAGCCCCAACCTCACCCTCCGGCCACCGATGGCTCGAGAGGGCCCTCTCTGGGGTAAACCACAGATCACTCAAGACAACAATAGCATCTTTCCTTTCCCGTCGAAATTATGCGAGCAGCAGCAAAATTTTCAAAGCTCGGGAAGCTTGGTCTCAGGGTCGTGCCACGTCACCGCTCATAGAAATAGGGCGTAAAGTGGCGCATCACAGCCTGCATGACCAGGCGCCTAGCGACGTGGTGCGGAAAACTTGACACCCTATCGTGCGATGTATCCCAAGGTACCTCGAGGCTCTGTTCGTCTCAGAGGCGATGAGCATGCCTAGCAGGAGAGAAATAGGTGGTCCCCCCCTTCGCCCCTTACCACACCGTTTCGCCGCATTTTGTCTGCTACTTTTCGCTCTCGACTGCTATCTTTCATCTCAACGACCAATCACACATCGACTTCAAATCTCTCGCTACTTCAACGATACTTCGTGTCGACATGTCTGACTACTTCCAAGACTTCGACTCTTACCCCTGGGACCTGACCATCGACCCCAGCTTGCTCGCCAATCCGGCTCCCTTTGGCGAACAGGAACTCGTGGATGATGGTCATGGCATGGACTTTGACCATCTGGAACCTGACTTCGATTTTGACTTTAACGCGCCAATGGTGCCTGGCGAGGAATATCACCCTCTTCACATACCCGAACCTGACGCTGGGCTTACTCCCAGCCTCGACCCTGGCTTCGCCTGTCTTGCCGGCAATTCTGCGGCTCCGCTGCAGCCTGACGTCAACGCAACTTCCGATCAGTCGTGAGGAGTTTTTTTTTTTAACAGTTGCTAACAATTAGGGTGTTAAGTACAACGAGACGTGGGTCGGTCATTGGGCAGAATAATCAACACATCAACCAATCAATGTAAGACCTCCTTTGCGAACTTTACTTAAACTACTTAGGTACTTACCTATATTTATCTTTCTTAGCCTTCCCGATGCTGAACTTGACATGACTTCTGCGTTAAACGTTCAGTTTGTATATAATCTAGATACAGACTTCAAGTCATGTGCAGTGTGTCATGAACAATTCGAAGTCGAATTTCAACTCAAATATCACAGCAGGCAATCTGGGCACGACAATGCACTGCATTGTGCAATCTGTCTTGCAAGCTTTGAAGACAGTTATGATCTTGATCGGCACTCCATGAAGTCCCGTCATGCTACTTGGGGTTGTGGACAGCCTGGATGTGATGCGAAGTCTATTGAAAGAGAATACATGAGACTGCACAAGGCCGCCACCCATGCTCCAGGGCACCATCTTGTTTTCCAAGCGGGAGCTCTCATCTGTGCCTGCAGCGCAGTATTCACCAATCATGCCGATCTTCAGTCTCATGCCGATGCCACTAAACACAACCCTTTTGAATGTTCTTGTGGGAAAAGATACGTTCGAATCGATGTAGCGCGCCGCCATATTCAATCTTTCAATAAGGAAGCCGACAAATACCCATGCACGTGCTGCAAGCAGTATCAAGGCAAACAAGGTTTTCGACGGCGAGATCATCTGGTCCAGCATCTAAAGGTTTATCACAGACTAGACCAGGAGAAGATCAATGAAATCTGTCCCACCAAGCGCTCTGTGGCCAGCCGCCAAATCTTGACCTGCCCTCATCTGGGCTGCGATTCATATCGGGACGAAGAGTTCCGTTCACTTCCGTGGAAAGTTCAAGAAGAGCAGCGACCTTTCCAGAAACAATCCGACTTCAACAAGCATATGCGGGAAGTTCATCAACAAAGCGCATTTCCTTGCCGTGTTGCCGGCTGTGAGCGTATTGGACGCAAAGGATACATGCGTGAGAAGGACCTAATGAACCACATTACCAAAGAGCACCCGGAGGCACCTAACTATACCCCGCAGGCCACCGAGGCTCGCAAGTACCGATGTTCTAGGTGCGGTATCCCTCTCAGTTCTTTACAGGCCCTTAAGGACCATGAGATCTTTGTTTGTAAGGAAAGAAACCAGACGGACTGAAGCTTTCGGTATCTACTATACTTCACAACTGTAGCGTTTCCTCCGAGGAGGAGTGTGGTCATTCGTTTGAAGACCTTTGTTGAGATTCATGGGGTCATGAGTGTTCTCGCCCCGGGTCTACATTCCAGGTCTTAGGAGGAATCACCACGGAGAGCTCGGTTTGCGACGGACGAGGTGTTCTTCTCATTTCCTTCATTTTCTCATCTTTATGCTGAGCTCTGCGCAGAGTATCATTGTTCTGGCTTTCGAGATTCATGTCTTTTCGTTCGTTGATTCCGGCAGTTTAACCAGAGGAAGATGTGCCAGGACTGCATTCTTTAACTTCTTAAATTCTATGGCTTTTTGGCATCGCAACCTGCATAGTGACGTAGCTCCCATAAGTTGGGACACCATAGTGTTTCGATATCTCGAGGTGACTTTGAGTTAGCGATGTCGTACTTGTGCCCCTCACCATGACCAAGAGAACATTATTGATTGTGACGGTGTTTTCTGCGACACTAACAAAAACAGATGATACTTCAACGCAAAACAACCAGTATAAAGCTTGAGAAACCAAACAATTTCTATGCTATCTAGTTAAGATATCACTTCTTATGATGTTATCAAGTAAGCTGAACCTCTGAGCCCGCATCCTCTCAACCGCTTGTCATCATCACTCCGTTAGTGCTTAACAACAATTTTACCTCCAGTATCATGCGTATCCAAAGCCCTATGCGCCTGCTGAATCTCCTCATACCCAAAAACCAGCGCGGGCTCAGCATCCCACTTCCCATTCTCAATCTTGGTAACAATCTCCTGCAGCGGGAAAACCTTATCGACAGGGAAATCGTCATCACCTATAACCTTACTATGATACAAACTGAAGTGTATTCCGGGAGGCATCTCAATCATCGGGTTAAAGTCCTGAACGGGCGCTAACCCGCCAAGCCATCCGGCCTGACAGATCCTCCCGCCCACGCGCGTGAGACTAATTGTCTCGACGAGCACGCTGTTCCCGATCAAATTGAGGATCTTATCGAAGCGCCGCGACGGGATCGCCTGCCCGTCTTTACTGGACCCGAACAACCCCTTCTCCTCCTTCACGGCCTCGGCAGCGTTGAATTTCGGCCCCGTAAGCCAGTCGAAGCGCTCTGTTCGGCGGGTCGTGGCGGTTACGATAGCGCCCGCGTCAACGGCTAGGTGTACCGCTGCCTGCCCGACTGTGCTCGTCGCGCCGCGGATGAGGATCTTCTCGCCCGGCTGTAAGTCCAGAATCGTGAACAGCACGACTTGCGCCGTGCCGTAGACTTCGGGGATCGCGGCGAGTTTCTCCCAGGGGAGATTCGTCTCGATGGGGATCACATTACTGGCCCGCACGGCGACGAACTCCCCGTACGATCCCGGTCGCTCTCTGCCCATGCCGCCCATCAGGGCTGCGACCTTGGCGCCGGGTTTGAGCGCGGCGATTTTGGCAGATGAGATTGAAGAGGAAGAGTCGAAGTTTGCTGACTCAACGGTCCCGACGCACTCGAGGCCCGTGATGGGGTTCCACTCGTCCCATTCACCTTTGCGCATGTGCATCTCGGCGTGGTTGAGGCCGAAGGCGGCGACGCGAATGAGGACTTCGTCGGCGCCGGGGGTCGGCTTGGAGACTTCTTGGTAGGCGAGGACCTCGGGACCGCCGAATTTAGGGATTACTATGGCGCGCATTGTTTGCGACATTGTGGGTGACTTGTTTGGGGTTGAGTCTGTCGGGCTTGGAAGGGCTGTGCTGAAGGTAGATAGATCTCGGGATGTTACTTAAGCAAGATCTTGGACGTGCTTGAAGGTTTCTTATATGTAACTTGTTGTCGTCGTCGTCGCTGTCGATGTCGATGTAATATTTGAAAGGTGAGGAGGATATCTTCACTCTCTTATACTCGCCGTTCCTTCATCCATCCTGAGCAGAGGAGTACTGTGATTCCACATCCTCTCTTGCTAGTCTTTTAGCTTTATAAATCTTTGGAAAATGCATCTCCGGAGTTGAAGCCAGCGATCAGAGACATATACACATGGACATGAGGGTGTGAAGATGAGATATTGATGAACAACAAGGGCGCAGATGATTTATAAGACCTGCATTAGCATGGGCTAGTTGACTATGTTGGGTAAGATGTAACACTATTGTGGGCGCTATCCTCCAACCAGGGATGAGCACCTGCAATTCTTACCTTTTTGGGACGCATCTGATTCCTCACCCACTCGTACACGATCTACCTATACCAGCACACTTATCTTGCTCATGCTTACAGCAAATAGAATTTCTGAGAAGAGTGATTTACTTGATTACAAAGAGAAATATTTGAAGGAATATATGCAAAGTAAGGTTTAATATGCCTTATTTCTGATTGGTCATTCGAAAAGATGGTTAACTTGTAACGTGAGGTTAAACCTATCCCAATGCTGGTTAGCCATGACCTAGTCTACGCATCAGTGACTTGATGACAATGCCTCTTATCCATGCTTTTGCGGCCTCATATGTATGAATAGTGACACGAATGGTAGCTACAGTTCTAAGCACATTGTACAGCATGCAATGTGAGGAAGATGTAGTAACATTATGTGACGACTTCAATATTGGACTGAGCTTTTTGTTAAGGTATCTAGGTAGTTGTGTACACTTGAGAAAAGGTTACCAATAAGGTAGCTAATCCATAACTCCTCCACCGCCTGTTTCGGCTACATATAACGGGAGAACTGCCTCGTACCTCCACGCCAATTCAATCGTCTCATTTCTCGTGTAAGTCCAAATCTCATGTAACCATTATCAAAGAAAGAATCAAGAAGACCTTAAAAACGTCCATCATATATACCGCAACGCCATGTCATGCTGGGAGGGTATATGCCACCTGATGAGGAACCTGAAAGCTGCACAAACGAGACTGGTTCATGTCGGGTATCAAAATTCGAACTGATGCGCCGTAGCCTTGGTCAATATTTGTCTGGTCCAAGACCCAAAACTCTCTGTAAACTTTTCCTCATTCCGCCTTTGTTGGCATCGTCGTGCTCGTGTAACGGCTGTTGCGCGGTGGGAGTCGCGTTGGGTTCCCCGCCCGCACTGAGTCTTCTTCCCAAGAAGTTGAAACTCAATCGTCTGGGAACCATTGATTTGAGCTCACTTATGCTGTCTTTTCTTTTCTTCTTCACGGCCATGACTGGAGCAATTTCCACGCCCTTAGGAGGCCATTCACCGTCACGCTTCCATCCCACGACACAGGAGCGCAAAACATCGCCAAGGTTGATAGGACAGCCAGGTGTCAGGCCATTTACAACAATCTTATCATAAATGGCTCCATAGTTGTTTGGTGTGATACTAGCACGCATAACGTTGGCTGGTGGAATGAGGGGGAGGGTGACAGGTAGTAATGTCTGAACAGGATACTGCGATGAGCTGTCACGCTGTTTGATGTCTTTGATGTCATTGTCTGACGAAGCTACTGCAGTAGTATCGCCTGAAGTGCGAGTCGCTGTCGGACTAAGCGGTGTGGCGCCATTGGTTGATTCGGTGGGAGACGATGGGGTGGTTGAAGTCGAACGTCGCCAGAAAGATAGTCGTTTAGTTGGAGATGACACATTGGTTGGAGCCTTTGGTCGAACACGGGCTATCTTAGCGCCAGTCCAGGCATCTCTACGCGCGTTGAAACAAGCAAGTCCCGAGTTCCAGGCCATCTCAGCTCTTTCGGCTCTTCTGTGTTTTGCGCTCCGTTCCAGTTTCGAGGCCTTAATGGCAGAGCCGATAGTGTCTGGACTCTCAAAACGGTAGGCAGAGGGTAACGCTGGATCATCCTCTCCCTCATCATCAGACCACTCAGAGGTCCACTCTAATCGCTCCACAAATTGATCAGGGTCTTCAGACACGATGCTATACACCGAGGCAGCATCGTCATCATCATCACAGTCTTCATTGGCGAGTGGCGCAAGCTCTGTGTCTTCTGGTGGTGTTTGTGGGGAAGGATCTTCAAGTGGCTCGTACTCCTCCACCTTTGTCTCAGATACTGGTGGCCATTGAAAGACCCAATCATTCCGGATTTTGGCAGCCAAGTGACGTTTGACTGCCTCCTTCTGCCTCCCCTTCTCCTTGCTCAGCATGTCGGGGTCGTAGTCACCCTCTTCCGGCATCGGATCGACCTGATGATTAGAGGGCTGTCGCAGTCGTGAAAGAGGCTTATAAATGTCAGAGAGCGGCATGGTGAGCTTTGCGAAAGGGTCGACCACGACGCTGTCGCAAGCTCGTGGATTCCAAGACAAGAGTGAGAAATTCAGCAGCAGCTGACTCGCCTGTTATGCTAGTGGCACTTGTGGGGTGCGGGGACGAATTGTCACAGGCGGTGGCGGGAACAGCGGTGGTACCGGCTGGTGATGTGCTGGTCTAGGGGGTTTACGGTTAGCGCCGATGCGGGAGTTGGCTGATGATGGACAGGGGGGCTGGAGACGGTTTGGAGAGAGAGAGAGAGAGAGTCAGGAACCAAAGCGCGAGGTGACGTCTCGCTTCGATGGCGAGAACACTCAAGAAATGGGGGGCAACGGTCGAAGAAGATGTCGGGAAAGCGGGGGAGATGATTGAATAGGGCATTCAGCCCATGAAAAAGGGTTTTAGCGTGAAGTAAGTGATGCGAAAGTTCAGAGGCTCTGATGCGAGGCACTTACAATTGAGACCTTGCGATCGTCCGCCACATCTAACGGCGGCATCGGTCGGGGGTCGAGGCTGTTGATCGACGGCCAGGATGGTACGGAGTACGGAGGTCTCTTCGCCTCTCTAGATGAGTCTGGTGCACCTTTTATCGAAGTAAAGTATCAAGTGCTTCAAGATGAATAAGGAATAGTTGAGGGATGAATTGTAGAATAGTGGATGAAGTCAACACGGGGAAGTGAAGGTGGCAATATGTGATTTGGAAATCAGTACTCCGTAGGGACATGGGGAGTCGCGTGATCATAGACCCTCAGTAATTGCACGATAAAAATGTAAGAAACAGACTTGGGAATCCAATATTCATAGCCACATCACACACACTTTTGTGCTATTGTACTATTATTGCTTGTACTATTATTGCTAATGGGAACAGAAAGATGCCGTCTCAAATGTTCGGTATCTCGCACTAGTGTCAAATTGATTTCCGTCGGTTCACCCGTGCCTGCCGTTTCAACCTTGTATTGTAACATTTTCTTAGGTTGTCAGTAAGTTAAGTTGTGAAGTTCCCTAAGTAAGTAGGTATAGCTTTAGTGATAAGAGGCATTGTACATCCCACCGCTTCTGCATATTTGATAGACAAGTGGATATAAGTTCTGCAGAAGCGTCCGTCTCTTTAGCTTCCACGTACATCGAAATCCACAAGCATGCAGGCAAGCGGCATGCAGAAGAAAAAGAATGACTGTAGATGCCGCGGCAGCTTCACGGATCTCCGCGGTTGGGCATAAGCGAAACCTTGCAAGTCGAAGATTGACTTTACTAATCGTCCGAGACGCACACATTGCTCAGTGCTTGCAGACACAGTATATCAATACAATGCCAATCATTATTGGTATTTCTCTAGGCATCACGAGATCGTGCGAACCAGTGATAGATGCTACCTACAACGGAGCACTAACATGTCAGGGATCAGGCAGTCCTGCGGGTCTGGCCGTTGGAGAAAGAATCCAGACCCCGATGCCCGCACTAGAGAAGACCCTTATTATTCATATCCCCTCTTATTATTTTGGGGATGTCAAGCTTTAGTGAGCGCCGATGTCACATGATGGAAGCTTCATCTTTCACATACGTCATTCAGTCGCTCGCTCTTTTCAATGCAAAGTGTTTAGTGATATACTATGGCCCCCAATGTGTCTTGATATCTTGTCCACTTTCACGTTCAAAATATGGCTATGATGTTCATCGCTTATGAGGACCCCACATGTTTTTGACCTATGGCCATTTAAATCAGTGAGACACGGGAGGTAATTAATCATGATCATAACCTCCAGACCTTTACTTCACAATGAAGCTCTTCTTAAAACGTTGTATTGTATCTCATAGGCCTAGCTCCTTGGTTTTTGACTGCATTTGAGAACAATGCTTAATAATAACTTAAAAGGCCATTGCAAACAGTGACTAATTGAGTAACTTGCAGCAGGCAGTAAACCTCTTCATCTTCACTTGCGCTATCCCCAATGCGATGTATTTGCCACATAGCAATTTGAGTGATGCAGGAGCACAACTTAGTACATCCCTCCCTCAAGACACATATCATAATTGTGTTCATTATTACCAGTTGTTAGAAAAAATAAAGTACCCCCTATATACTGAGGAGAGCCTCAGGTCTCTTAGGCAAAGATATAGTGCTCTTCGAAGGTCATCGGGAATCCAAGACACGAGGGGCCATCCGGAAACACAACATATACGACCAATAACGACAGCTTAGCCGTATTGTCAGAAATAATTCGAAGCATAAGCCCATTTATGTTAGTAGCTGATACATTTGGATCAGGACTTTTGCCATCATCTACATTTCCATACTTTCTAAAATGCCGATCACAGTCTGCTACGTAACTCATTTATGCTCATGTCTGAGACTCATTCACATGACGATGATAGGAGAGTGAAGGCTGATGAAGAGAGGCGATTAGGAGTGCAATGAGCAAGGAAATTGATAGCGACTGATACACTCATGAGAACGGCATGGATCACTATGGTGTCTTTTATTTTGTGTCGTGTCATGTATCGGATGTCCTCTACTTCTCAGAAATGCTACATACGTGTTTGTATCTTGTTTCTAGGTAAGAATAGCATAGGCTACATGCAAATGTTACAAAGCTAGCTCGATCTATTATAACAGAAATAGTTTAGCAGGACTCTCGGCAATTATTGCCAACATGATGTTATAGTCTAGGAAGCGATCATTTTTGGGAACCAAAAAATCTTTATCCATTCACAGAAGAAAGAAAGTCTTGTCTATCTGTGCGGCCCTTTATTTCTGGTTGTCTGGGGGTGGAGGCGGCTGGCCATAACGATCTGCCCACCAGCCTATGTAACCACCCGGCCCGGGTGTTATCTCAATCTTTGGGTAACTGATCTTCTGTGGGCTTCGTGGAGGCGATGGCGGCGGTGGCGGCGGTCTACTCGCTTGCTCTTTCTTGTATGCTTCATGTTGCTCTGCGATCAGGGACTTCCCGGGCCCTCTGTTCGACATGCTGGGTATAGATATCTCTGCGTTTAAAGTATTAATACTACAAAGAATGCTATAGTGAGGGACATTCTTACATTCTTGGTAGATTTATGAGCAAGATAAATCAGCCTCGTGGTGTTCTGTCTTCTTAGCTTCGGGGCGAGCTGGCGTGAGGATCAAGTCTAAAAGTTGCGTGCAGATTGTGTTGGGTTTTGGAGAACGAAGAAAGATTGGAAAACTTAGTGTGTTGGACAAAATAGGTATAGACATCTTGCGTGTTAGTTACGGGTAGAATATTTATTTTTGACAGGTGTTGAGTTGAAGTTCATTTATCAATACCGACGACTGCTATAGGTTGACATTCACTGAATATTCTACGCCTGGCATTATAAATATAGGAAAGTAAATTTCGAAGGATAAAGAGATGATTCCTGATATACCAGTGAGTCTATGGCAGACAAATGTAGACCTGTAGAAAGGATTGATAATTCCTGACTTTACGGTGCTATTCCCAGAGCTTGGATGCGGACAATCTACTCTTTGGAAAAACCAGACAGGTCTG
Organism: Xylariaceae sp. FL0255; assembly: GCA_022578795.1. NCBI lineage: Eukaryota > Fungi > Ascomycota > Sordariomycetes > Xylariales > Xylariaceae > Xylariaceae sp. FL0255. The sequence continues at coordinate 70,650 of MU388843.1, read as the reverse complement.
GGTAACAGACCTCAAGCAATCCAACCAGGCAGGAAATTCTCCGCTGAAACTAAGAGCTGTTTCTTCAAATGAGTGGCGTGTAAGATCTTTAGTCGTGCACTACTCTATGCAGAGCATCTAAATCAAGACTTGTTATACGAACCAACAATACAGATAGCCTGGTAAGGGGCCGAGGGAAGGCGCATTTACGGTGGAACTCTACCAACGGCTGTTGGCGCGTGATGATTACCTTGTTCTTGGACGGTCCGAACCGTTTTTGATTGCAATAATCTAATTGCGTACATTCACTTCCAGCAGTCAGTATATTTTGAATTTCTTCAACCGCGTTTCCTATTCAAGTCCCATCAGACATCCTCAATTGCTACATGTTCTCTTCCTTGTACATTACCCCATCCCCCAATTTTCTTCGTTTATGTCAAACCTATATCATGAAGCACAATGACATTACGGTTGTATAGCAGGAGGACAATTAGGATTGAAATCTTCCATACTATACAAGCATGCGGCAAAGAATGTGAAGTAAGTTTAAGGGATATCTTTGCTTGGAATATTTCATCTAAATCAATAATTAAGACTTGCTCGACCGTGATCTGTCCCCCACATCTTCAACGAAGAATGATCGGCCGAGAAAATGCAGCATTCATAGAAGCATCTGCCCTCAATGTTCTGCCTCGAGACACCCCCAACTCAATATATATAACTCAACTCCCAGGATAACCTATAGAGAGAAATAGATCCATAGGTATCTCTCCTTCAGACTCATTCAGGGCAATTAGGTACATCATCCTGAAGTAGAGTAGCAACCAACCAAGCCACTTCAACATTTCTGCCGGAGCACAGCCGGTCAGTGACAAAGTTCCAGTCAAGACCCTCTTGATCATTCGTCCCGCACTGCAATCGCTGGAGTCAGCAGTTACTCTTTTTGGTAGATTTGAAGCTCCCAAATCTGGGAGTAAACTCCCGAAACATGCATTTTCGGAGTTAATAGTTTGCTAGAAAAGGAAGGGAATACTCCAGCGATCACTTACAGTTCCATCATAATAGGAACAGTTAGTTGGGTCCACTATATTGATCCATCCACTCGTCAGTGTGTGTCATTTGTTAGTTTCTACGTCGGTGGAAGATGCCATATTCCAGGGTTGGTGTGGGCTTATTGCTATGAATACCACTTACGATATTGCCACAGTCTTCCGCAGACATCGGTCACGTTCGCTATCTGGGCACTACCAGTCGTCACATTGTAGATGTTGTCTTGATTGACCGAGTCGAACCCCTTAGAACAAGGCAAGACCGATGTGACTGGGCATGTCAGGAAGAGAGTGATCGTTGCCAGCACGGAGAAATCCGGGATCTTTCGAATAGACTGCATGGCTTTCTAAGATAACAGGACCTTGTTGAGTAATAGAAGATGCGAATTGTGCATGAGAATACTTTAATAGATTTATCTCCGCGCAAAATGTGAGGCGCCGTATCCATATTTATATACACCAATATTGATCAGGGACGAAAATAGGCCGGTGCTCAGATTAGAAATTGGATACCTCCAGCCTGATTTCTGAGCTCGGAGTGTCCAAGGATGCCCAGTTATTGGATGCCATACACAATCTCATTAGGAATTAGGGAAAGGTAACCGTCGAACATGTAGTTACATTATGCCACTTAAACGCACTCAAAGTCGTATGATCTAGACTGAGAAAGAAGAACACTGGATCCATTTTGACTCAGACCAGTAACTTAGCGGCTTGATCTGTGCCACAAAAGATGACACGCTCCACTCAGGTACTCGTCATACTTGACGAGCGAAGATCGAATGGGCTGCAGACTTTATGCTTGTACAGTTGGGTTCAGTCTACTTAATGAGCTTGGGTAGTATTGTACACCTGACATCACACTTGGCACATGCTTCACTGCCACCGAGACAACTTCAGAGACTCGAAAGATTCATCGGGGAAGGACAAATATTGTTGCAGAGAGTGGGATAAGAACCTAGACAACACCCCAGAGGTAGTTGATCCAATCAATTTCACTCAGGTAATTTTCAAAGACTTCAAAGGTTTCTGAAACACCTATAAAGCTGGTTGGACGATCATATTATTCTTCATTTCGTCAGAAAAATGAGTAACACACAAGCCACCACCTGAATCGGTCTCTTGTCTACTGTGTCTATAGTATAGTTCGAGTAAATATTACCATTTCTTCGTCTTCGATACTGTCAGACCCCGTTCAGGAGGTAAAGGGCAGTATTTCAACATGGGCATGCAATCTACTTACCGGCATATTCCCTCAGATGTTTCAACATGGCTTGTCCATCACATCAGGTCAATAGTACATCGCGACCTGGTTGACTATCAGGCAAAAGACATGCTCGCACTTGCATGTCACTTTTTTTATGTGCGCAAGCCAGCACCAAAGCCCGCGTGTAGCAGGGGCTGTGTCCATGTACGATAAGAAGGTCAAGATCTACTTAGAGCATCTCTACTACATGAGCAGACTTTGGAGTAGGGGAAGTCGCTCAGATTGATTGAACACACGTTGAATACTAGAACTTGTGCTCAAGTAGTCGCCTGTCTTGATTGATCTCATGGCTCTCCACTATCTGCCTCATACCATCATCTATGGAGGCCGCCCACCTCTGCATCCTCATCTGCACCTCGGTGGCTACTTGACTTTTCACGCTCCTAAGGTATTAAAATCCAGGAACATCCCCGGGAGGTCCGATTAGCATATGCAGCTAATCCTTTTATTCTCTTTTTTATCGTTCCAACCTATCACGGTGGAGATGTGTTCATATATCTTGGACAAAAGGGGTAGGAGCGAAGAACATGAATTTCCGAATGTGCAGCCAATAGCGAGCCTGGATTGCAACACTAGAGGCTGGAGACTGGGTGGAGGGTTGCATCATAGCTATTGCCTCAATTCAGGCGAGCTGTAAGATCACGAAACTAATGCTGATTTGGCCAAGTATGCTGACATTTTCGTCAAGCACCTTGGCCCCCACCCATCGAGACGGACCATGCAAGCTGAATGCCATGCAAGTAATAAAGGGTATTAGGCATAACAGAAGCCACCACAGCATGGAGCTCAAGAATTTCCTGACATCCTCTCGCTTTCAATTACTTGCAAATTGAGTCGTCGTGGATCCCTGGCAGCTGTCGCAAATTGAATTTCCAGCGATGAGCAAACAGCAGGCACCGGTTGTGTCTATGGCGGAGCCGACCAAAGCAGAGCTTTCCATGCAGTCAATATGGGACGAGGCCGAACAAGCTTTTCAAACCATGTGTGGCAAATCCCTACTCCATGGCCCGGTGATGAGCTTCCAAGATGTTACGAGCAAGATTAAGATTGAGAGCGCGTCCAAGGCTACGCATGACTTGGATCCGAAGCCCGAGCAAAAACGAGATCTCGCGAAACGTGCAGCCCTCAAGTCGCTCGGATGCTTGAAAGTCATGGTCAAGATTGCCTCCGAAGGCGCTTCATTCGTATGTCATGATTTCCGAGTTTTTGCGTCGCTCGTTGTTGTGCTGACTTCAGAAGGTACCTTTTCCGCAAGCTGCCACCAGCATCACTTGCAATGCGCTATGCTTCATTTTCGACATCCCTAGCAAGGTTAAGGGGTACGACGATGCTGTGAACGGAATTTTTGAAGAGGTGTCCTCCACGCTTTCCCAATTCGAGATTTACCGAGAAACGCGCGTTGAAGCTCTGCTTCTTCATCAAATTCAAAAGGTCATGGTCAGCTTCGTTAAGCTTTGTGCCCATGTCGTTCAATATGGCCAAGGCGGTAAGCGCAACCGAATTGGTCAACAGCTCACATCGATCTTTGACGATAAAGCTGGTTTTCAAAGCGAGATGGATCGATTCAAGCTCGCTCTTCAGCAGCAGAGAGACGTAGAGGGCACCGTCACACTAGCAACAACGATCAAAGTGCAGGAAGACAGCCAAGTCATTCGCAAAGCTGTTGAAGGAAACAGAACACTGTCGAAGATTCGTGACGCTCTTCATGTGCCTTCGACAGTTCATCTTGATACTAGGACTACGCAAACGTGTACAGACATCTTCAAAAAGCTCCTTCCCGACACAGGGAATTGGCTGCTTTCCCACCCAGCATTTACTGAATGGTCGAGGCCTCAAAATAAAGATAGCTCACATGTCCTTGTTTTGTCAGGCCCCCCATCGTCTGGTAAAACCCTGGCGAGCTCCTTCATCATCAAGCATCTCGAAGATAAAAAAGGGCGTACATATGTGGCACATTACTTCTTTCCTACAAGCACGAAATCCGAGGCCACAAGCACCAAGTCCGAGGCCAGAACTCCCGTGCAGTCGGCCCTAAGATACATGGCCTTCCAATTAGCACGAGTCGATCCCACAGTCCTCAAACGACTCGGGGACGCTTGTGATACAACAAACTATGCATTACATACCTTAACAGATCTGAACATTTTGTGGGATGATTTGAAAATCGGCGATCCAGGTTCCGGAGCTGTATACTATCTCGCCTTCGACGGACTTGAAAATCTCGATGCCAAAGACATTGACTCGCTACTGCACTTCATTCATGGTCCCAAACTAAAAGGTGGTATGTCAGGGCTTATTCGGGTCTTAGTGAGCGGGACAGATCGCCAATTTGCCAGTATGCCAGATAAAGAAGGGGCGCTACGTATCAAAATGGAGGAAAATAACATCTCAGACATGCGTATGATTGTCACGGATGATTTGGACAGTAGAGGATTGCTCAAGAATACTAAGCCTAATTCACCTCAGAAGAAGGCGAGGGAAGCAATAATTGAGAAAGTCCCCCGGAATTCGAAAGGAAGTTACTCCGCTTTGAAACATTGGCGAGACGAGGTTCTGCGGCTTTTGAGTACCCGGACATCTTTTGATGAGCTGAACCAAAAGCTGGAGCAATCTGTGAGCAGCCATGAGATGGCTATCAAGAACTTGCAACAATCCCTCTCTATCGAGGAGATAAAAGAACTCAATGAGCTCCTGGGATGGGTCCTCTTCAGTAGATACTCCTCAATGTACTTGGATCAGCTAGAGAGCGCATTGGTGAGTAGGGATCTTATGTTTATAGTGTTGCAAGTAAAGTACTGACATAAACAGAATTTCACCTCGGGAACAGAATCTCTTGCTCCCTTGGAGACAGTCATCCGAGAGAAGTATAATGCTGTGCTCAAGGTTGAAGATTCGCGGGTCTCTGTGGCGGATGGCGTTGGGGATCATCTAATTAAAGATGGCGCAAGCGTCATTGACCACATGCGCTCTAGAGACCAATCTACGATCAGTATGACTATAGACATTCAGAATGTTGATCAAGAAATATGTGGTCATTTCCTCTGGGACTTGGCACATACCGCGCTTCGGGACAAGTTCAAATTTGACTTCACCGCCAGCTCAAATCTGTTGAGTACCGGTAAACTCACAATCGGTTGTAATCAACTCGACGCTCATCGCACGATAGTCACACGAACCTTTGAATACCTGGGATCTGAGCCAAAAGAAGAAACTGAGGAGATAGGACTTTATCTCATGGTTGAACTCCCATATAATCTTGGCCGCCTCCGCGATCTCGGATATGGAGATAGAGGTTCCCTGAAACCTCAAGACGAGCTGGAAATAGGACGAGGCTTATACGACCTGCTCAGCAACAATGATTGCATGCAGCGTCACCGCTCAAAATTCCAGCAGATGGTGTGGACTGTGCAAGATCTTAATGAAATTGGAAATTGGTTAGTAATCCCGAATGTCGTGCGCAAACTCGACAAGAAATGGAGAGAAAATGTTCAAAATATCGGAACCCCTACCCGAGGCTATCTACGGGCGCTGGTGAAATGTTTCGTCGAAGGCTTTCTAAGGGGCAGGGATTGGACTTCGCCCGTAGTTATATCTATCTGGATTGCTCAGTTCATGAAACTGGTATGTCTTTCCTTTGCTCGGTCCACACGCCGAAAGTTTCCATTCAATCGCGAGTTGAAAAGAACCTCCGAGGAGACGATTACTGACCAAATTTGGGGAACATAGGATGAAATTAGGTCATCGACCTTACCTCTAGCAAGCACCGAGGGTAATGAAAAAGGCTCGCAGAGTGATTTCATGCCTCCGAGAGACTGGAGACAAGTCAGCGACTGGTGCCAACATTTCCTTGGCCTTCGTAGTTCCGAATTGGACTCGCTTTGGTTCGAGCGGCTTGCCACAGCAGCGACAGATGATTTCTCCAGTGGGCCTGAGATCGCCATATCATTATTCCAGTGCGCTCTTGAGAAAGCAAATCCCAGCTGGCTATGTCATCGCGGTCTAGGAACAGCATATTTCAGACAAGATCAGACGACAGAAGCGATTGAACAGATACTTCTCGCGCTTGAGGCAGCTAAAAGCACAGAACCTTCACCCGCCCCGACACAGCAAGATCTCATGGGCCTTGAACTCTTGTTAGGGGAGTACTATTATGCCTCAAAAGATGGAAGTCGGGCAGCCCGACATTACCTGACTGCATGCGAAAGCGAGGATTCAGAGCAGGTAATGCAAGGACAATTAGGAAATATCCGATCGAAGTTATACCTACAAGACACAGAAAATACGAGGACATGGTTGAAGGCCATAGAGACCGGCAAAGAGAGCCTAAGCATGCATGAGGTCTTGAGGCTGGTGTCGCGAGATGACGGCCATGATATTCTAATGGCGAAGATGTTTAACGTTGCAAAAACGGACGCGGGGCTGCTTCAGAACATCGTGGACGCTATGGAAACAGTCACGAATACAGTCACTGTCTGGAAAACTAGAAACCCGACCGCCGAAGAAGTATCAACCAATAGCGAGTTCGCGGAGAAAGAATGTCAAGGCGTACTCCTTTATGACAGAGGTGTCGCTGCGTACACATACAAGATCTCACCCAAGGGCACTGATCCGGTTAGCGAGGCATGCAAGTTGTGGCAACAGTGTGGCGAAGTGCTGGCCGACGTCGGTGGCTACAATGCGTCTCTCGCCAAAGAGAACGCTAGCAAAGCCCTAGCAAAGCACTACTTCCAAGCCATGAGTGAGGGTAGGCATCTGAAAGATGTAGACGCTCTCCGGAAATTGGCGCAAGACGAGGTTGGCAATTATACCCACTTCGCGGCAGGTTTGCTCGGCTCTCTATACGCCTCGCTCGGGCACCTGGATCAGTCCAAGAAGGAATTGAAGGCCCAGGTGGAGACTGCATTGCAGATGCTCTCAGATGACGTGTCATATAACGATGCATCGGGATACTATACATTGCAGAACGCTTTTCTACAACATCAAGATTTCATCAATGCAGTGATCAGTCTATCACTCTGCATGCAAGCCGATCTCCTCACTGAGGGGTTGGAAATCGACATAGACGATGAGGAACTGGATGAGGCCTTGGACAAACAGGAAGTTGCAGAACTGGTCTCACAACTCGTCGCGGAAACAATCAAAGCCACGAAGGACCGCGTTCCTAATTCGTCAAATCAGGTGCAACGGATCGAGGCGGCAAGCACTCACCTGGACTTGCATGAATCCAGGAGCAACCAAGACAATGCTGTCGACAGTGGCAGTGGACTTCCTACGGAAGCCAACCCCAATGCAATTACTGCCGCATCACGTATTGTGCGTGGCCGTTTAACGGCGCTGCAGCAAAAACATCTTCCCAAGGTCCACGTCTGGAAATTGCAGGGAATCAGTATTTACTGCAATGGCGCTACCGAAGACGGGCGGTCTTGCAAAAATAACTCGAATTTCGATCGACAGTTCTACAGCTGTCTCTTTTGCGCAAGTATCGACTTCTGCTCGGAGTGCCTCCGACGGCTGCGAGACCCTGAGACGGAGGCAGAGATCAGAGATTGCAGCGCAAGACACCAATGGCTGCGAATGCCACCGATGGGACATGAATCGTACGTCGGACCAAGTGCCAAGACTGTGAGGAAGCCGGCGGGTGTGCGAGTGTGGGAGGGAGACGATGCGATCCTCAGCCCTTACTATCCTGAAGACGGGGGTGAAGAGATCAACGTGGAGGTCTGGAAGGAGGAGTTGGCTCGGCAGTGGCATATATCCCTATAACTTCATTTCGTAGTTGTATTTACATCATCAAAGGATTGATCGTTGGGTTACGTAGGCCAGAAGAATAGTTCAAGCACGCTGCTTGATCTTAGTCGTCAGCCGAGGACTCTCTCCCTGATTGATATGCGCATCGGGACTGATCACGGCACATAAAAGTGATAGGCGACTGACAGCACCAAGAATTTTTCAACCACATATGGTTGACTTATGGTCGGAGTATCTTTCCATATGATGCACATGGTAAAAGATCAATTTCTCTAATCTAGAGGAATGATGTGGTTAGCATGTGCACCAAGCACAGGTTGAAAAGATTGCAGTTCAGGTAAGTACTGCATGTGGCTCATGTCCATAAATTACCTAAAGCTCCGCCCTGTAGATCTACAGCAAGGCTTAAGCCTGGCATATATTATATACTTCTATTCTAGTCATAAAACTTATGTATTCCTTAGTACGTGATGGTTTGAGTAAACCCTGGATTGCATCAAGTTGTACTTGTTGCCAAGTGCTGGTACTTGATCATTGATGTTCTGTACCAGATTACAACTCGTCTTCCACATAGACATTGCAATAGTGATGCCTGGTTACTAATTTACGTAGCTGTGATAGGGTCGAGATACTTTGGAAAAAGGAGCTAAGCGCTGATGCCAGCACAACGACGCGGCTATTTCATCACTTGAAATACTCTTCTAAAACTCACACTAGAGTCGGATGAGTTTCGTGTTGAATGACAATTACCTGTCAAGGGATATCAGAAAATAATGACCCAGAATCACTCCCAACCAATTTTATTTCGCCATCATACAAGCAAATTGTGCTCAGAGAAGATCCTTCTGCAGCCAACGACAGGCCTCATTTAACCCCTTTACATCCCGCAAGTGGCCGAGCACGCAAACTCGCAAGACTTAGTTTACAGCACTTGGATGTCTATAGGTCCAAATTTTAAGAAGGGAGAAACTTTACATATGTGACACTGGGTTTGAACAACAGTTGGAGGGCACAATCCTCAGTTTTTATGATTGTTCAGGGGCAGCACAAGGTTTCAGGCGATGAAGATGAAGAAGTCAGTAAACAAGAACCGATAGCAAGAGAGTCCCTAAGATGAATCAAATGGCTGTTTTGAAGCACCTGAGATGATATCATGATGGTTCCAGAATCAATCAGCCCGGCAAAGAGATAAAAGTGAACAGGGGAGGAAGCATAAGAGAACTACATGTACCATTATACTCAAAACTGCACCCGTGAGCTATCGTCATTATCAAGATTCTTCTAGATCAAAGAGGCGCATGCTAATCGTAACCTGGCCTTGTGTAGAACATCCCATATTGGTCCTTACCAACACATGGATAAGATTTTCTGAAATATAGGAGATCTAAGCCCCGGCTGTTGACTTGTGGCGCCTTTTAGGAAGATAGTAGTGTCTAACAAAAACAAATTCGAAGTCCGCTCTGAAAAATAGAATAATATGAACAGTCATCTTGGCAGACATGACGAGATCACTAAGCAAGACAGACAGCAAAGTAGTAATTATTATATCACTCTCCGAAATAGATCTATTTGCCTTGAGTTAAAAGACAAAAATTTCTAACATATCAACAGCCCCTATAGGTTACATTCAAGACCGTCACTTACAGTTGATGAGATTTAGTTTGAAATTATGCCTCTCACAGCACTAGTCCAAAACAAGTTCCGTTGTTGGATGACTACTTAGACAGAATATTTACATAGTCTTGACATGCTAAAACGTCTCATACATATTCTATTGTACAGGTGCGGCAGATACGATGAGGACAGATGCCACAAGTAGCCTCGTACATTGTATTTCGGAACTCGCAGCCTTTATAACAACAACGCCAATATGCTCTGACTCTTTTAGGCATGATATCTATGCAGAGAAACGTACTCTAATCAGAATTGAACTTAGCCAGCTGCATTTGGAAGGGGAGAGGGTCGTACCAGAAAGAATAGCGTTGGTATCAGGAGTGTAAGATAGATATCTTTGGGGATAGTGTGGTGAAGGGCCAAGTATCGGTAATCGTGTTTCTTGATGCTACTTTTCATAAAAATGTCTTGGGGTTTGGGCCTCTTGAATAAAAAACCAGGAGGCATGGCGGTGATAAGCTTCATATCACCTTTCACTGTACTGTTTCTCACACGCGCCATGTCATGGGTGCCCTCGATTTAATCACCTTCACTATACTGTTACGCAGGTAACCTTCTACCATTATCACCTATTTCCAAAACCAAAACGTGGATCAGCTTAATAGCCAAGTCTTCAATTTTGCCTGCAATTGGGCGAGTGCTCATAGTTCTGAGCGTATTCGGCCATGTTGAAGAGCTCAATCACGTAGATTAAAACCGTAAATTTTTGGGGACATCTTCCCTATCCCCTTTCTGGCTTCGGGAATAAGTATAAAGCCTGTGATTAACTACTGATCATAAAACCACAAAGGAGGAGGACCCAGTATTTTCTTTTCCCCCCTTCATCATTCCTTGCCACCTTTCTTTTTCTGATATTCCTTATGTAGTTGACTGGTGCCCAACTAGCGGAAGGCATACGGTTATTTAATGGAAGAATGGTAGCACCTTGGATTGTGAAGTACCTCTTACTAAAAACATCGGAATCTCAAGAATCATCATTCAATAGACAAACTTGAGTAACACTCTCAATGTACACTTCATTCACCGCTTTTCTCATAGACCTGCGCTCTCTTCTTGCTCGTTCTTGAGCAGTAATCCTTTACATAAATCAATCTAGAGAAGTAGCTCAAGTAGTCATCAATATTTTCGGGTACTCCAAGGCCCGTTTCCTGCTTCCCAAGATTGAACTGACACAGGTATTCCCATCTTGACTCCAGCGTACGTAGCAATCCGTCTGCTGTGACAGCATACAGTTTCCCATGCCTTAGATACTCCTCTATTACTCGGGTCCATACGACCTCAGCTGGGGCGACTACCCTGCTGTCCTAGAAGCCTGCAGGTGATGCTGCATGCTCTGGCCCTGGAGCAATGGACTCCAGGACTCAGCTTCCGATAACCTTACCCCCAATGATTGCGTCGAAATGATCTGTTGTCTTGTCTTCAACTGTGATTGCCACTTCCGTGGGCTCCTTCTTGGCCGACCTTAACTTCATATATTTATGTTACATGTTGAAGTTAGTTAGCAAGGAGCTCCTCTGATAACGCAACCCGCGACCCCGAAAATCTGGGCTTGATGTCCGGTATTTATCATAGGAGTTTTCCTTTAATTGGACTCGAGCCCTTTACAGTTACATATCATCTCTTTGTCATATTTTCATGAAAGTTGTCTGTTTGATATTCGCTCACAACTGTAGCATGAATGGATTCATCAGGCACAGCGCCTGCACTCTCTAAGTAGAGTGTCCATTGCCAAGGGTCATATTCGATCCATCGTAGCCGAGTCGTTTCTATCAAGACCGACCAAAGGATCGCACTCTTAAGATTCCTTGACCTCGTATACCTCGATTTCAAAAAGGGGGTTCTTTGCGAGTAGGTTTTCAATGCTAACGCCTGCTAGCCCTCCGGCGACGTTATACAAACGCGCAGCTTGATATATTAATGCAGGCTTGGAATATTCCAGCAGATTACGATCTTGATACAGACTGTGAGGGTTTCGAATTGAAATTAAGATGCTCTGGTATCAAAAGGCGTAGGTGATGCTGTCATAATACAGGGGCTCAGGGGAGTAAGCGGTATCAAGAATCGTTTCCGACCCAACCCAAATCCAACATGAGGGACTCAATCCGCCAGGATTCATATCCCCTTAGGTGTTGCAGCTACTTTACTTCATGACAACTAGGTTGATTGTATGGTGTAAAAGCCTTGAGCAACGATCTCAAGGCTTAGATCACTGGTGATATGACCCTCTTTCTCACGTTCACTCCAGAGAACCGATACTTTGGATGTGACAAGATCTCGTCCAAATTAATGATAATAGGCTTTCTGGAGGTTTTAACTACAATCCCCTAGGAGTGCGAATCAGAGCACAACGACGTGCTCGCACGGTTTGTCTGGTATCATGGATTTATAGTGTTCAATGTACTTTGACATCAACATTCTTCAACACATTCCTTGTCGTTCAAAAATTCTTGAAGACGCAGATCTCCAAATGTCGTTACTTCTACAGAAATAGAAGGATGCCATGTGTATACATGGTTCCAGTTTAGATACCTTCCCGACCATCAGTTTTGATTGTGTGCATCTAGATAGCGAAACAAAGATCTGGCTAGGCCAGGGGGTAGACACCCACACTGAGGCCATCCGGAACAGTATAGCATTCCTCGACGTTGCCTGCGCCCAGTTCCAGAACCACTGTACCGGTACCATCCGCTCCAGACCACACCAAGACCTCATCGTCTGCATCAATTGAGAGGAGCTTGATGCTCCACTGAATGAAGGTGAAGTTATCTATCTGGCCCACTGATAATTCTAACGTGACACCTGCACCGGTACAATCTAGATTCATCAATGACACATCCGTCCGTTAGCTCAAAGGACGCTGATAATTCGACAATGAGAAGGGATACTGATCTCACCAGGTACATCCCACACAACGAAGGTTGCGTCTGCCCGCTTATGAAGCGAGTTGCTCACTATTTCTGTGGGCGATGCGTGCGCAATAGCAGCCATAGAGGATGCGGCAACGAACTGGGTGAACTTCATGATGAGAGAAGTTTTGAAGAGTAATGATCCTTTGTGGCTGCCTGAGAGTAGAAGCAAAGCTGGTGCTGGAGCATTAGATTCTTGATTTTGTGTCGAGACATTGGTAGTATTTTATACTTCTCTCTGTGATCTTTAGTCATCAACTTTGCTTCGCAAGCTCTTTCCTGTGTTGCGGTCTTTGCAACGCTCAAATCTCAACAGTCGCATTGATTCTGATCATTATCGAGATCTAGGACTTGACAGGACCTATTGATCACACCATCAAGTGGAAATAAGCAAGCCACCTTCTAGTTTGTAAGCATTGCGGTGTAGAATGAGTCCCATCTGAGGGAATGACTCCATCGTTCGGTGAGTGCGGCTGGCGCCAGCAAACATCCTCCTGACTTGAACACAGTCCCTGACCCCCTAAAATGAGACTAGAAGATCCGAGGACAAACTATACCTAAGAAATGAGAGGCCACACGAGGGTATATATAGGCAGAGAGACCTGGGTTAAATGGAAACTTTTGTAATATAGAATTTATGTCAGTAAGACCTGATGTTTCAAGGAGGGTGAATAGCATAAGATAGTATAGTCAAAACTTGTCAAACAGCATAGACAGGATCTTAATGCACGACACGGATATATCTGTAGCTTACGATATTCGGAATGCTCAAACCATTAGCCAGTGTAGACATACGGGCAATGAATTCGCGCAGGTTGCATATAGTATGGATTATTGACTGGAAACAAAAGCACAAAAATCCAACTCTGTGACGTGTCGAAGCTTGCTGACAAGCTTGTGTAAGATATGCAGTCAAAATCCGTGATGAGTTATTTAAGTGTTGACAACTGGAGACTATCCAAGGTGGGTGCCACTCCGCAAGTTGCTGGCGTAAGCGATGGAACCATCTGCTCCAAGCCTCACGACAACTTCTCTGAAAGAGACAGGACTGCCGACCTGAATACCGCCCGAGGCACGCTCTATAATTTTATCACCAACTTCTACTCCAAGCTCGCCCCCAACATCTGCGGTCCTCGATGCATCCATCACAGCCACGGTGAAAATTGGAATGGATACATAACTATCGCTACGTCGTAGGATGCTCTGATTTCTATTACGTGCGATTCGAATTTAGACATTCATTCATGCAGGACTCGTGGAAACGGCTGTCTTCCCTGATGATGAGTTCCTGTGGCCAATACAGGCGACTGTCAGAGCACTGGTTTATATTACACGAGACTGATTGACTCGGTATTGATCTGCATCACCGTTCTTTCATCCGTTCTTTCCCTCTGAACACCACTCTCCAAATCTCGTGAATTATTAAATTTATGTACTTCTTTTTTGCCATTTATTCTCTCAATCAGCCAGGTATCGAATTAGTGTGTTCTTTCAATTTTCACTAACTGTCCGACCTTTGGGGTTGGGACCCTGATTTTCAGGTCGCCCATTTCTACAACTTTGTTGCTTTACGATACTGCAAGAATTCTACAGGAAAATCATAGAAAGATCCAAAAGTGATCTGGCATGATTTAGACGAATGAAACGAATAATTAGAAGTTTCTGTGTAAGTTTCTGCTGAAACTGTATTTGATTGATAGTCCGGACCGTTGTTTATATATCAAGCCTTTTTTCTCTCTTTGCCTTCAAAGTCAAGAGAATAGGCTATTGTAAGCCGACAAAATCAAACAGTGAAAGTCGAATAAGTATGTTTTTAACATCACTTCGACCGGTTGTCTCTTCCAGATCACTGCCTTCTTTGTTCAGTGATCAGATGCTCAGCAATCACTGGTGAATCGGTCTACATACCTAATTATATGATACACCACAGGCCAAGCGACATTAGTTTCTTTTTCCAGTCTAACGTTAGAATGTTTCATCAGAGGTGGCAAGTCGGAAAGATGTGATTAGAACGAAGGCTCTACTATGTTTTCTATGAAAAGCTATTCATTCCAATTTATAGCCTCAGTAAAGGTCAGACATTCTGGTTCCCTTTTAGGACAGAAAGAATCAGCCCTAGTGATGACGGATCATCTTCTAGTAATGTCAGATACTTGCCAATTAGGAATGACACCTATTACGCATCAGGAACTAGGAAAATACATCATTCCAACAAACCAACCATCATTCTAATCGGCTCGAATGTGAGACTAAATATTACGGACCGGCTTCCTCCGTCTAATTGAACCAAACTATGTTTTCTAATATTTCATTCATAGACATGTATTGAGTTGTCTTGAAGAAGTATAAATCGGATAGGACCTGTTGACGCCTAGCTGTCTTGAAATGGGCTGCCCCTATTCAAGCTGACTACCCACCATACATGAATTGCCCCTTGTGAAAAAGTGTCGATGAACTGGATGGTAGGAGAACAAGACTAGACCTCGGTAATTCCATATTATGTCTGTTATGTAACTCCAAGACAGGCTTTGGGCACAGCAGTGGTAAAGCATTCGTTTTTATTTTTTTTTTTTTTGGCGCAGCCAGCCGCATAGGTTGTTTGATTGGTGAATTTGCCGCCATCTCATCTCTCGACTGGACATTCTTAGATGAGAAAAACCGATCAATAGCAAGGATGAGTCCTAACCGCTGTGCGTAGACTAGGTCGAAGTTGCATGAGACCCTGTGCCTTGAAACCTTCTTTACTCAGCATCTCTCATCCCTTCGGGATCTTGACCGGAGGAAGTGGGAGTAGACCAGCTCTTTAGGGAAATGAAGGAGGACAAATGCAAAGTGGAGGGCCATTGTGAAAGGACACACCGATTGCTGGGTACCAAGACGTGGACATTGTTGACCGTCTGGATAATAGGAAGATTACCCTACTATCTCTTACACCTCAATATGAAGAGAGCGCGAAGACCCATATGAGTCTAGAGAAATATCTTTACCTTTAGCAGGCAGCTTCAATATAGATACATCAAGAAAGCAGTAAATGTGACGTTGAATTTGAGTTCGATCGCTGCGTCATTTCATCGTTAAGTATATTACATTTTCTGTTCCACTTCTAGTTGCCCTCCAGCAGTTGTGCGTCATGCCTTTGGCATGAAGCGGTTTGCTATCGCTAGGTTTGCTGACAAAACACTAAATGAAGCGAGGAGGGGATTCGCTATAGCTTCGATTTCCTCGTGGCAGGGGTTACAACCCGGTCTTCCGAAGCAGTCTCCGAAGGAGAACTCCTAAAGATGCGCCGACGAACATACCTGCAAGGAGCACTTCGCGGGTCGCGCTTCCTCGATTTGAGACTACCTTTCACCTTCTTCGATGGCCGCAAAGCCTTGAGGTCCTCAGCAGAATATCTTCCAGACACAAGACGCGCTTCCCGCCTCTGTGGGATACTGGCCATGCTGGGAAAGGCTCCATAATTGAAGAATACATCTGGCTGAAGGAAGGGCACATTCGGAAGATTCTATCTTGTTGTTGTCACGGCCGGGAAGTTCCTAGAACCCAAGAATAGACCTTTCACGCCACGGATGGCATCTTTGGTCTTCTTAAACTCGTCATCTGGCTCGGCACTACGACCGAAATTGATGTCGCTGTAGATGGGAGGTGTGTAGGCTATCTCGTCTACTGTCTCCCGCACCCCGCCCACTAACAAGGTAAGATCTTTCGTCTTCTGGGAAAGCTTATCGTTATTGCCCTTCACTTCTTTCAGGGACTCTGTGAGCTCTGCTAGACGCCGTGATTGGACATCTATCGGTCGTTCTTCGCTCTCGGGGATATTGGAAGTAGTACCGACGACAGAAGGAGGAGGGGAAGTCTGGGTGCCAACGTCACGGTGGAAGAGTTCGGTCGGATCGCTGGTGATGCTAACATTGTCGTCTATGTAATTGCCCGCTTTGGCAAGTCTCTCTTCACGAGTGGGAACCTTGCTCACAACCTTCTCAAGCTGGCCGCTCATCTCGTCGAGTTTCGTGCCGACATGGCAATAGTAGTCGGAGCGTGCATTGTTCAGGTTATCAACCATGGGGCTGAGCACGAGACCAGCGGTGCCGTAGACCAATGCCCATAAACTGCCAGTGACAGCGACTATATTTGCGAGACGAGATGGGGTGATTAGAGGTGGAGGTTGAATCGGTGTAGTGAGGAACTCGGGATATGTGATGATGGGAGCTGACTCGGTTGTGGATGAGGGTTCTTCGGCGGGCTGGCCATCATCCTTGAGTTCGTCGAAGAGCTTGTTGATCTGAGTATCGTCAAATCCCTTGGTTTTCAGGAACTCTCTCTTCTTCTCCTGTGTTGCTGAGCGTACGGCATCGTCGTCGAGGAAGAGGCGCGCTTGCTCAAGATCGCGACCTAGTTCGGCGCTAGCTTCTGAATTAGATGGTTCTGGGTCAGACATGGCAGCGATCTGTATATAAGCTGGCTGTAAAACGTCTGATCGACTCAAGAATAACGAGGAGTAGAGACCCGGAGAAAGGCGACTACAAATTATGGATGAGGGTGAAGTGAATATTAAAAAGGTAGATGCGATCATCTCTGGTTTCCGAGATAACTGGAGTTCACTAATACATAGACAGCTGAAGGTACTTGCCAAGGGATTGCGGTTGTTCGGACAAGAAGTAGAAACATGGTATACTGACCAATCAAGATCTATCGATAGATAAACCAGCCGTCTTTTTAAGGATGTCGAAGTACTAGAGGGAACTCATTGCTCGGATGGGAAAACCTGCCTCGGCACTTCCACTGAGCTGACTGAGTTAGCGCTTGTGGGCGGGCTGGACCATTGCGGTACATTTGTGGAACATATCATTTGCAATGATCAGCCGCTAACCTGCGTGTACACTAGTGGTCCCCATAGTACTGCATGTGCCTGGCAGCAAATAAACCACGTGACTATTGGTCGAGCGGTCTGATGAGTCGTGCTATACCTCATTCAACACGGCTCCCTTCGCTATGTAATAATTGAAGACTGTAGAAGATCAGCAAATATATTAGATCCATATCTGATCCTTTGTTGATACGGCATTCTAAACAGACTCCTTGTTTGAGCCTGTGAATTGGTTGTATCGTGATTTGTATATCAACACCTTTCCCGTCACCATCTCCGACCGCCGAGAAATCATCCACCCCAACTATCGACTATCTCAGAACCTATAACCACGACCAGGTCAGTTGCTCTGTTCTCTACCACTATGATTCGAAAGGGGATAGCAATTCAAAAGAAGAAAGTTCTGTTAATTTCCCATCTATGTAGGCATCCAAATTGTCACATTTCGCAAACACGCTCGCAGCGGACAACACCCACCAACAACCGGCATCTCCAACAATTACATTTCTTGCTGGGTCTTTGACGCGGCCATCTGCAGTCAGCCACAGCAAGGCTGCTCAACCCGTATCCCGTATTCCCTCTCCCGTAAGTAAGAAAGGCTCTGTTTTCACAGCTGCATCCCTTTTGTATCCAGCTGCGTTTTATGAAATATACAAAAAGCTTGAAGGAGTAGAAGTCTGCGTCTCCTGCTTTCTCAATAGTATTACATGGGAAGGAGGAAAGGAAAGCAAATGTAAATCGCGGGTGAGAAAGAACCCAGCCACCTTACCTAAGTCCTAGGCATGGATGTGATGAGACAATGGGATGGTTGTGCAAAACCCCATCTCCAACACATCTCAATGGACAGAGTGAGGTGCTGATGAAACCGCCCTGCGTTCGGTGGACATGTGGCCGGGCTGAGTCCGCCTGTGTTTGTGTATCTGTCGCTTTTGTTGGCTGCAATGTCTGCCTGTCCTTTCTCCCCTGCTACCCTGCCAATGGCCCTTTGAACAAGCGAAATAAGTTTGTTACTGCCGTTTTGCATCATCGCCATTGAAGCCGGTCACTCAAGGTTGGGCCAAAGCCAAAAAAGACTGCTGGGCTTATTCCCCGATTCAACTGGCCAAGGGCCCTCCAATCAATCCCCAATCAGACAATCAGAACCAGGTCCCGGCCAAGGAATACCAACATCTATCATATCGGTTGTTTGCTGCTCGTGTTACGGCCCATCACATCTGTAGTCTCGTGCCGCAATCTTTTATCAACATCCATCCATCATCCACTCATCCATCCAGTCTTGCCGGCACACAAGCCACCTCCAAAAAATCCTGACTGCCTCGACCAACAAGCAAAGCCACCATCTTACATCATCGCCCTTCTCCCACATTCCAGTTCAATATTGCAACACCCACAATTCATCTCCTCTCACCTACCACCCCATCCCTTCATCACCAGCAAAGAGGCCCACCAGCCCGCAATGGCGTCTGGGTCTCGCCCTCGCCGCGCTGCCGCCCAGCGGGCAAATAAGACAATCACTGACATGGTCGATAGCGACAACCACATCAGCAGCAAGACCGGCAGGATAATGTCATCAAGAGCTTCGCGCCGATCTGAGGGTAAGAGTGCCGCAGTCTCCGTCTCGCGCGGCCCTCCTTCCTCTCCCCCAGGTTCTAACCAGCATGTACACTTAACAGTCAAGCTACCGGCAAGCAAGCTTCGCCATGCCACCTCCAGTCGCTCCGCCCAGTCATCTCGCCAGACTGCTCGGGACAGCTTCTCTGGCGGTGAGATCATTGAGGGCAAGCGGAATCGATCGCAGAAGAAGAGCTACGTCGTCGAGACTAGTGATGACGACGAGGATGAGGATGCTCCGGGTGAGATAGACGAAGATGAAGAAGAAGAAGATGCTGAAGGCGAGGATGATGATATGATGGATGACGACGAAGATGATGCAGAGGGCGAGATCGTCGTTGACGACACTATGGATATCGATGCCGATGGGGACGAGGATGACGACGCTGAAGGTGAAGATGACGACATCGAAATGGACACCATACCTCCGCCAGCTCCCGTCATCAAGGTTTCTAAGCCTGGACCTAGTAAATCTAGAGGTTCAACAAAGACTGCCGCAGGAAAATCCACAGGAGCCCAGGCTAAGGATAGCGATGACGACGACGAAGAGCTCAGCGAGCTAGAGAGCGACGCTGACGTGATCCAAGACACAGTGAAAGTAGGCGGTGGAGACGATGAAGACGCCGAAGGCGAGGACGAGGAGCTCGAAGACGGCGATCCTGCCGAAGAGGATGACGACCTTGGCAGCGACGAGGATGGCAGCCGTGCAGAGACCCCTGACTTGACCAAGATGACAAAGCGACAGCGTGCTCGTTTCGAGGAGGGAGGAGAGTTGATGAAGCTTTCAGACGGTATATTATATCAACCAAATTGAACACCAAACACATTCTAACATGAATATTCACAGAGGTGCAAGCCAAGAAACATTTCACTGCCGAAGAGCTGTCTATGCGTCGTGCTGAAATGGCACGGCGGCGCCGCAACCTCAGTGAGAAGCGTAACGAGGAAGTTAAGGTGGGTTGACTCATTCTTCAAAAATTATCCAAAGATGTTTCCAATATTTTAACATGTCCGGCTACAGATGGAGACAATCAATAAGCTGCTCAAGAAGCAAGCTCCTAAAACGAACCGCAAAGCTCAGCTTGCGATGGAATCAACGCCGGACGTTGATGCTCAAAAGCCAAGCCCTATCTTTGTGCGATGGGTCAGTAGCAAAGCTGGCATACAAGTCGCTGTTCCCGATGAGATGCTTAACGGTCCTGCAGGAAGGGTGTTCGTCAAGAAATAGGTGTGAGGTTAGAATGTTCTCGGCGCCTGGTGACTATGAAGCTGCGTCTAGGATCCTGCTGCTGCTCAGAATGAGTATGTACTATGGGGCAGATCTGGCTGTTCAAGCAATGAGCACAGATGGAGCGTGAAAAATCTCTGCTAGAGTAAGCAGTGTTTGTACTCATATCAAATAGACGCATCACGGATAGCTATACGTGTTAAATGCAGAGTGTAGATGATCACTAGTAGCTGTTCTGGGGGAAATAATCCTAAACAGCTAGTACTGTGTTATCAACAATCCCAAACATGTTCGCCATACTGCTGATATTCTATCGCTTTCCTCAGGTGGGAAAGTCAAAGGAGAGATAGACCAAAGTGACAGACCACATGCCTCCTGGCCCTTATCATGTGGTCTTTTGCAGGACATAATCTCCTGTGATAGCAGTAGTCTGTGTTATTTCTCGGCTCTTGAGATCGGCAGTGCTTTATCCAGCCCCAGGGGGTGGCATGAAGAACTTGGGCTCTGACTCTCTTTCCTAAGTTGTGTCGTTCATCAAATGAAGGACCCGGCAGTGCGGTCGGGTCCTCGTTTAAGATTGCGAAGCTGTCATTAGTCACAGGCCATGGCCGTTTGATTCTATTAGTCGTATCATGGCAAATATCCAATCGCATGAAATCCAATGGGTCTGTGCTTCGTCAAACTGCTTTTGTCCATCTCAACACTCAAGTAATGCCGGTCTATCTATTATATATAATGATAACTACCCATGCAATACCCGTGTTCGATTCCAGAGAAGTTCACCCGTCAATCATAAGAGTACCACATACTCTCCGGGTCTCAATGGTCTCTCTGGTCTCTCAACTCCGGCTCTAATGCATACTAGTGAGAAAACAATGGCTCGCCTAAGTGATTTGGTTTCTATCATGTATCTCCACTGCCTCTTTAAGCTCTAATGATTTTCGGGGGACCATTGAGCCTCATTCTCATATCAATGTCCATTGTACGGCCATCATTGATTATATGCGTGCGGGGCCTCCTCTACAGGGAGATTGTTCAGTGAGGCTCTCGAGATCACAAGTCACAGCCCATTGTCCAGATCTCGGCACGACTAATAGAAACCAAAATGCCGCAGGTCTTTTTGACACCCATTGTAACGTCCTTGCCATATATAGGTTCTGGGGATAGACACAGGCAATATGGATGACTCTTATACCATTGTACATTGCACCTAACACACACTCGCTAATTGAATACGACTAATAGAAACCAAATCACCATTGATCCGTTTGTCACAGGCTGCACGGTCACCACCAAAGATAGGTAGCGAACAATTGGTTTAGGTCATGTGTACAGCTTCACGAGTCACCATTGGACCATTACTTCCTCCGTCGACGTTGTTTGTGATGCGGGTCTCATTGTTCACCCTGCTGATTGAGCACATCTCCCAATATCTATAAATACAAGTCTTGTAAACCGTCATGATCACTTCCCCCGAATCACCATCTGTCACATATCTCTCCACGCGGGTTCGTGATTCTGAAGCACTTCTCCTGTGACCTCTTCATCATATCTTGAGCACTCGTTTGATCTCAACCTAACACTCCGCTTTGGTTCCTCTTTGCTACTTTGATAACTCACTATCAACCAATCCGAATAACCTTAGTGAAGTTCTCTGCCTCCTCCTTTCCACGTACCCATCTCTCCTCCTACCTTTTCACAGCTACCTTCCCACCTCCACCGACTCGTACTTGTATCTACACACTCACGCCCATCACCATCGGCTGGTAAGTCTCTTTTCATCGAGTCTGTTGGGCACGTTAGATCCCCTTCCTCATCGACCATCATCGAAATCATCTTATCTCAACTCTGCTCTCTCTTCACCTGCCGGATAACTCCCATCAGCCCAGTACTTAATGCCGTGACCACAGGAGAAGGAAAAACCATACGCAGTGTTTCTGTCTACAGATTCTGAGTACGCATCTTCACGTCACCGTATCTTTCCTCGACTCTATATGTCAGTTAAAACCTCTTGTATCTTCAAACAGTGCCACGCCTTCTTCCTACTGATTATTAAGCTCTAAAAGCGTGTCTGTTAACCTAGCTATCATAGTCCTCGTCCCATCACGACATCATGGCTCCCAAGAACACGAGCAAGGAGGGCAAAGGCTATGTAGAGGTTAAATCCACCAACACTAAAACCGATGCCGATATTCTGGCCAAGCGTAGGGAAAATAAAATCAAGAGGATCACCCATCGCACAGGGGCCTCTGACGAGGACAAACAGCGCGCGTTGCGAATTTCACTTGGAAAAAACAAGTACAGCTGGATGGCTAAGGCAAGTACTTGCTATCTTATGGTGAGCCGGTCTATACTAACTCTCAACAGCCGGAGACTGTGGCTGAGACTCTTGGTGCTCAACGAGCAATAGAGATCGGCGTCAAATCCGGCAAACTCGCCAAGGAGCTGCAAGTTGGTGATCACCGTCCTAACTTCAACAAGCTCAGCACGAACGTCAAGCCCTCGATTACCTCATTCGATGCCAAAGATCTACGCAAGAACGGCATCAATATGACTGCAACCGACATGGAGCGCATGCTCGTCGATTGTGGTACTCCCGAGGAAGAGCTTCAAGCCTTCCGAAAGAAGAACGGTCTCATCACTGCCCCTACCAAGCAGAACCCTCTCACCCCTCCTGTAACAGCACCTCAGCTCACTCTCGCAGCCGACCAGAGCGACTCCCGCAAGAGAAAGCGAGAGGAGTACTCGCTGTCACCCGAAGAGTCGCAGCAGCTGGAGGAAGACCTCATGGCTGCGATGACGGAGGAGGATTCGATGTCATCAGAGTTATCGTCAGAGGATTCCCAGCTGGAGGCGGACCTCATAGCGGCGATGATGGAGGATGACGAGACGGAAGTCGGTGAACCCAAGACACTTCACAACCCGACCCTCACCGCAGAACCCTCTGTAACTATCACCTGTAGAGCAGACGATGACGACGACGTGATCATCACAGCCGTATTACCTCGGCAACAGGTTACAAAGGACACAGAGGAGTTTCATGCCGTCTCACTGAGTGAGGAGAGGGGAAAGAGGAGGAGGCTCGATACCTCCTCCAAGCGATGAACAGCGGCGGAAACATCTCAGGGCTTTAACCGTAAAGCGACCGCAGAGAAGCGCAATGGACTTGGAACAATGTGCACACCAGCGACGACTAACTTTGGAATTGACGTGGGTTTTCTTAATGAATGCGCTGGTGTTGGCAATTCCTAGCTTTAGGTATATATTGGGTATAGATGTACGATAGGGTCAAGTGGATGAGCGAATAGAGATGCTTTTAGTTGGCGAGCTGAGCTACGATAATTGTGCCTTCCTATTGATTTTGCCGTAATACTCAGCTGCGATACTGGAGTCGTAATACGCGATACTTGCCGAATGCACCATGATCTATCATCCGATCGATCTGTTCTTTTCATGTTTAATCCTTAAGTTTTGCGCCGCTGATAAGTGTATAAAAACCTTTTATTAGAATTGGAAGAAAGAAGGGGTCCTCAGCAAAGACGCCGATCTATCCGATTACCGCCGCAGCACTCCGGCTCTGCCCTGCGGAGAAGATAGCACAGATACAAATACTGTATTATACCTTGAGCGCGTTAGCAACTTCTTATTTCTAGCGGCCGATTGGAGTTACATGGTCAAGTACGGAGGTTTGTCGGGGTTTCTGGGATCTTGATCATGTAGGACACTACACAGGGTCGTTACAGGAGGCTTGAAGATGGTGATATTGCCGTGACAAAAAGATCCTTGCTTGACTCTCCCAGAAGTAACCGGCCTGTGCACACCTTGCAGACCTCGAGAGGGTGCCTTTTACTCCATCCCAATCTTTTTAGTGAGACAGAGGTAGCTAATGTCCAGTGCGCAAGGGGATCAGGAGCATCCCTTGAACGTGACGACACGGCCATGGCTCCAGGCATAACATGCGGGTCAGCAGGTGTCTGTGTATCCAAAAGAGTCGGTACCCAATGTCTTGTCTGATCACAGGGGGTCACTTTGAGCTGGAAAAACTAAAGGTAGCAATAAGCCTGTTCGGACTACGGCGCATGATCCAGCAGCCAGCTCTTAATCAGATGGGTAATTTTTCACACTCGAGCGCAGCTTTATTTCTCAGAACATGAAGCCATGCAAAATGCAAAAAATGTGTCACATTAAGCGAATGATCCAATGTAATACAATGATTGTGATGCTCAAGCGGGCCTGATCTCGTAGGGGATTTGCTAACGGGTATGTGAGTGAATCCAGAGCAATGAGTAATCGAACCACATTGGCCGAACTGGAAAGTTCACGGAATCCTTCAGTTTGCAAGTTCGCATGGGCCGCTGCCTGTTTCAGGGGCCGCGGAGAAATTTCGAATCATCAAACGAATCCTTTAATGCTCCCTAAGAATATCTCAAGGAGTTTTTCGGGGGCACGGCGCCGGTCCGTGCTATGGTTTTTGCAGCTCTTTTTCCCCTTCTTTTTTTCTAGCAAAAAGGAAAACCCTCTCTCTTTCTCCTTCCTTTGTGTTATTTCTCGCCATGTCTACGATGGGTCAAGGACTCGCGTTTAGTGAAGAACGATTCACATTTCGAACAAGAAAACCTGAAGCAGTCAGTGTTGCTCGGAACTTGAAGCCGTTGCCAGGAAGGGGTTCCTGGACTGTCGAATCAAGGTAATCGATTGTGCCGGAGAACCTTAAAGTCTCACCTCGTGAATAATCTCCGAGCCAGTGGCACACTAGCTTGCCTTCATTATTGGATCGGGTGCCGTTCTGAATTCACGATGCTGAGAACTTATGTAGTGTGGGGATAATCAGAGCTCATTCATTGTAATAGACTCTTCACGTTCTCTGAAAGAATATGGCGAAAAGAAGAAAATTGTCACCACAAGACCACGAATTCGACACTTGAGTATCATCGGCGTCTTAGACGATGTCATTTTCCGACTTATTTCGGATAGGGAGGACAAAGAGAGATCTCAAAGCAGGATTTGATACGCCACAACGGAGATTGTCAAATTGTATGAAATCTCATAAAGACTTGTGTCGATTTGTCTACCTAGTCTACCTTCTAGTTGTCAGAGACAGGTCAATAATTGAGCCTGCAAGTTATCAACGCAAAACGCAACGCGAGTATAGTAGTGTGAACTACCTGACTTTATCTTTCCCTGCTTCTAAAACACCGGGTTTCCACCAAAACGACAAAGAATCGTGTGAGCATGAGAAAGATTTGGGGTATAGTTTGGGAAACGGCTTGATAGAAAGCATGCGAAAGACCACAAAATGACCCAAAGGGAAAGGAAAAAAAAGCACAATGTGAAATTCCAAACGCCAGTTATTCATGCAATCAAGCACAGAGAAATCCTAGTAATTCTCACCGCCGTACGCCGTTGCTTAAATGCCATGCGTGGTTGCGAAACTCTGAGTCTACCATTGTGAAAACCGAGATCTGAGTTCGTGGGATGTTTGAGGTATTGTCATGGACTCTGTTACTTCGCCATGATCACTACCAGAGCTTTGAAAGTTTCCAATAATTCCAGACATGGCCTGCTGCTCCTAGCTCGCAGTTCCATGCTGGCTATTTGGGAAATTCGGGGTCGAAACCCGAGGAATCCTACTGTGGACAGTCTTCATGTTGACGGCGCCTTCCTTCTCATTCGGTTCTACGAGCTCGATGGAATTGTGATCGTCAAAGGGATCACTAGGGGGATGATCGGTAGCGAAGTTACGAGGGTGTGATTTCTCCTCGAAAGACCGGTTGCTGGCAGGATCACCGGGAGGGTATTGATCGAGGTTGCTGAGATTGTGTTTTCCCGGCGTCATGACGACGTACATAGCACGCATTACGCCTAAAAGAACGGCAATGACATATGCAAGCAGAAGTCCCGTCGAAATGAGAGCCTGTTGGATAATCTGGTTGTGTAGCCAGTTTACAACATCGTCGACAGCGCCGGTGATCTCATCACTCGTCACGCTACTGGGTGAGGACAGGAAGCTCGTCAGAGTTGAGTCAGAAGAGATGGATTCATTGGCGCCAACAGAGAATATGTTGCTGGGAAATTCGGGGAAATTGACGTGGGCGTTATCGTGCACCCATGTGAGACCCTTCTCAACCGAGTCGATCTTGAGGCCGAGCAGACAATGCACTAGCGCATCTGCTAGGTCGGCAAAGACCGTGTCTCCAAATACGTCCGTGATGCCCTTGTTTATGTCGTCCATAAAGGTGTTCAGAGTATTATTGACAGTCGTTGTAGCGTTCACAACCTTGCCCAGGATATCGCCGTTAATTTCGTTACTCCAGCTATTAATGACACCGTTGGCGTCATCGGCATACTGTTGCGAGACGTTGGTTAACGCTCCCACAACTTCGTTTGCGAAATTGCCTACTTCCTGGTTGATAATTGGGACTTCTTTCTGGATCGCGCGGAGTAGAATTGCCTGCCAGAAGCATGAGAAGTATCCGGCTAGAGCAAGAGCGAGGACGAAAAGCGCCGGTATCGAGGTCGCATATGAAACTACCCAGCGAGCCATGATTTTCTTGTGCTTATCATTGCCAAGTTTGTTCGCCACAAATAGACCAACTCGAGCTCGGAGAGGAGATGTGTATATATATCCGTAATCTAGATAGTCGACTGCATTCTCCACTGACGCGTTCTGTCTTTTCCAACGCCGCTTCTCAATGATCCACATGGGGACGCATGAGAGAATAGCGAGGATAATGAGGATGACGATGGCAGCAATCTTTGCGTAATATGCGAGCTTGAACAAGTCTTCGAAAAAGTTGGTGAGCGTATCGTTGTCGGAACAGAAAGAGAGCGACTGCTTCTCTGCGACAGGGAAGACAGAGTCATTAAACTGATAACTGCCCCAGGTCTTATTAATTTCTGATTTTATCCAGTCGAAGGGAACAGATATCGCTGTTTGCGTCAGATTCTGGACATCTTCGAAAGTAGGAATATTGTTGTTGAGGTTGTCTAAGCCTCCAACAATCCCAGTGGTGTTTATCTGGACATTTTTCAGATTATCCATAATCCCATCGATGGTTTGGTTTATTTCTGGCTTCGTAGGGATGTCTCGCAAATGGAGACCGCCTAGGACAGAGCTCGCACCGCTCTTCAAGTCGCTCCCGAGGCTGGAAATATCGCCGTATACAGTATCGATCACAGCCTGTAGACTATTCGCCTCGCTTTCGACATCGCTTGTGACGTTTTGAATGGCTTCGTTGAAGCCATTTGTCACAGCCTCTATCGCAGTAGCTGAAATATTGAGGCCGCCATGTATGACCATCGAAATGAGACAGGCATATGTGTTGGTGTACATGCCGATGACGAAAATAATCAACTCCTCTACTACGGTGAGGAT
Source organism: Xylariaceae sp. FL0255 (assembly GCA_022578795.1). Taxonomy (NCBI): domain Eukaryota; kingdom Fungi; phylum Ascomycota; class Sordariomycetes; order Xylariales; family Xylariaceae; species Xylariaceae sp. FL0255. The sequence goes on along the minus strand of MU388843.1, from coordinate 42,946 downwards.
TAGGTTAAGAATCGTCGTTAGTGCCGAAATAGCATTGTTGATGCCAGTCGCCGTGAGTTGGTTGACTCCAACGGACAGGTAATGGGGCATAGACGCAAACGCGCTGCCAACGTCTTCAACTTTAGTACATGCCGACAACGCTTGAGTCCTCGCTTTTTCTAAGTTATTGTTTAGGCTTCCAATAGTGAGCAGGAATTGGGCCAGCACGAGGAGAATGAGGATGGTCCAACGATTCATCCATATTTGCGACAACCTTGACCGTAGACCGAGATATGGGGTGATCTCTTTATTCCTCTTCGAGCGAACCGATGCGATCTCGGTGCTCGCTTGTATTTCATGTGCATTTTGGCCATTCGGATTCAAGGTAGGTGGAAGGTTAAGATTGCGATCATTTCGTCGCCATGGGAATAGATCCCTTGGATTTTTCATGATGCCAGGCGAGCTCACCAAGGCCGGATGTTTGTAGTGTAGTAGAAAGTATAATCGAGAGGGAAGGAAACTGCGGAACTGCGGAAACGCAAAGTATACCGTAGATGGTAAGCCAAGCGAGAGCCAAAGTCAAGGAGTAGATGGCGATTTGGGTGGTCAATGTGGTCGTGTTGTGGTGTAGGTAGACAAGGTACAGTTCCAAAGGTGACAAAGGAAAGAAACGGTGGCAGGAGAAAGGTCAAGAAGAAATAGAGAGGTACACTTGAAAGAACAATGAGAAGTACGAAAAATCATTCAGACATTACTTTGACCAACAGGTCCATTACCAGAATGGAGTGACTGAGTAAGAGTAGAAAGGGAGTAACAATGGGAGGAGGTCAACACCAAGTCATAAAGGTTGCGACTTGAGTGTAGGTGGACATTTCAGGCGCAAAGACAAAGATCAAATGACCAAATGGCCAAGCCTGGGAAAGACGGCGCTACATAGAAATGGAATTCCTTTGTTTTGCCTCATACTCCTTTGTCGTGAAGTTCGGCTGGTGGTGGTCGGCCGGCACGGTGCAATTGCTAAGCGCCGGCCAGCCGCCGTGGACCAATCGATTTGGTCTGCCTTCGCCTTTTGAGGTAAGTAAAGGACGTGTCTGGTAGGATACAGGCAAGGATATACTGTCAATCGTTAAACGATCTGGGGTGAATATTTATTCTTGGATTTGAGAAAGCATGCCATTTCCAATCAATGTTCTGATGAGATTTCATTCGTCCGTTTTGAAGCTGATACCATGCGGCGCTCCCAAGACACTACTGATCACCGAGGTATCTCCCTAATCCATCGATGCAGTATCTCTCGGGATATGAAAGCCTTGAAGCCGGTTCTGAAGAATGAAAAGAATCTTGGCTCAATATCAATGTGGGAAATTAACATGGTGATAAAATGTCGCCGGCATTTCGGGTTGACTAATTCTCAAATGCTTGTGTCCTTAGCGAGGGAATAACTGTTTTGGTAACAGGAATTTAATAGCAGGCAGTTCCTGAACCAACAAAATCTTCAACGGTCCTGCATATGCAAGAAGTCGTAGCCCAGGTTTTAGGCCGCAGTCAAGAATGGGGTTTGCTGAAGAGTTGAGATGGATGAGGGTCAAGAGCCAACAGCATGAACTGCTCACCGGAATTTATGTAAGACGACGTCACTAAAGCTACAGGGGATGCTAACGTGGTACTGAGTACTAAGCAGTCACTCCCAGCAAACATCACGATTCTATTTATCCCCAAGGAGTACCAGTTGTTATACTAACCAGGTTTGTTTGCTGCATTTCATTTTCAGAGTCTCGGCTTCATTTAGACATTACTGCCCCAAGGAGGACATCACGAGGTTTTTTGTATCATGCTTCTCGAGTTTGACATGACCACACGATAGGTGTTGGGGCATGTCTTGGCAATGCGCCTAGGGTTCAAGCTCAGGGGGAGTGCACAAATGATTGGCCCACACATGGCGGAGGCGGCTGCAACCGACGACCCTCCATCGCGGCTCGAGAAATTACCATGGCCTATCCCATCCACACCATGAAAAACCCCAGGTTTCAACTTTAGATCTTTTTATTCACGGAACTCGGCTGCATCACGAAGCGCGGAGGCCTCGGAATATCTCTCCTTTTTACCGAACTTGCTCGCGCCGTCGGCCGGTAGCTCATTGTCACACGGGCTTCTTTGCACAGAAGCGCCTCACGAGCAAACCCTCCAGGTTGCCTCAGCGCTTCGCTCGTTACAAGCCTTGCTTGACCAAATCGTTTTCGTTTCTATCCGACTGCTTGACTAGTTGGTCTTCCAGAAGCCTTCCAAACCTGACGCAGAAACTAGACGTTGATTACAAGAGTGCGCGCCTTGTGGAGATATGCATACAACACGGGAATATCGAATCCATCCTCATCAGCCCTATGTTTTCATACTTTATTACGTGACTATGTTCAACTAGCTAATTGTGATGACTCATATCACTAACCACACCAGTTGGGGGGATCCTCTTCAGGCAGTAGTAGGGGCATCCAGCTGGATCAAAGAAACACACTCTGAGGTCTTTCATCAAAACCACTGTGCCGTGATTATTGTCAGGGCTTTCATTGTTCGATATCCAATGTCATTGAGTCTCGGGAAGAGAAAAAGAGGACGAATGTAAGTGAAAGAAAACTGTTTTCGTAGCGCTTCTGAATGCATTGTGGGATTATCGTAAGAAGGATAGAGGACATCCCATATCATAACAAGACAATTTCGACAATCTGCGAAAGGCACAAATTCGATCCGAACTGAACAGCGTCCTGTTCATCCTGGTCATTTTTCTTTGCCTGTCTAACTTCTTTCTTGAAACTTATACCGGGTCTTATGATGTCCAACACGGCTAATCCAGGTCTCCCGGCACCACCACATTTGATGGACTCGTGGCACGTCAAGTCCTCCGATGATGGTCTATCAGATATTGCTGATGCTCTAGGGATTAAAGTCACCGACTCCAAGGAACGAGCGACACTTGCGGACTTCATCAGATGGGTGAAAAGAAGGCATGCATTATCACCCCCTATGGCTGCTTACTTTTCGTCATACCCATGGGCAACCACCGAGGAGAAACCCGCGGACATCATCAAGGCTGCACTGGCCTTGGACGGCGATGCGCCCTTTGTTATTCCAGGTAACATGTCCCAGTTCTCACCGAAGACTTTGTCCGAGTGTATTTTATGGTGTATGCCTCAGTTCCGAATCGCCGCTGTTGACGTATGCGGCGATGATTTCTCACGGGCAGAGGACATATTGTGGCTTCCTATACGCCGGCCTCATGCGTATGCCTTCGCTCTCGTGGCCATGCTGTGGATATTTATGACTGACCTATCTCAAGAATACGAACGGTATACCTGGGAGCAAATGCTTAGGCCATACTCTGAAGCACTCAACCATCTTCGCTTAAGCTATCGATGTCCCGTATGTACTATGGAGTTTAACTTTGTTGATGAAGAACACGGTGTATGTGATACTTCGTGCACATATTGCGCGATTCTCAAAGAAGGTGAAATCCCTGAGCGGCCGTACATTGGGTTCCACGCAAGCGATGTCTTCCGATGGCCGGTTCATAATATGCCTCACGATTCATCTCAAACCAGTGATGTTGCGCAGTTTGAGGTACCACTTACTCATAACATTTCGGAGTCAAGTGAAGGGGAGGTCCGAGATCTCGAAAACGACTGGGTCAATTTTCTGGGTAATGATACTCATGGTATCCAGGCAATACTCGAGAGCGATCTGGTTGAGTATCAAACAGTTGCCTTTTCCGAGGTTGAGCGGCAAATGGAAGACGAGGCCAGTGACTTCGTTGCGTTCCATGATGAAGGTACCGATGAGATTTCCTTCGAACCTTCTTAGTGGCTGCCATAGCACTCTCTGCTTCGTTCACTTTGTTCTTTGACGCCTCGTCCAAATAGAGAAAGGTTCTCGTGGATTGAAGCTGATTGACATCTTACCGTTCGAGCTTCTTTTATTCTGACACCGTCAGTTACCAAATCCTCCATTCCCACTCGTTGCTTTCATGATACATTATAGAAATAGTAGGCACATTTCTTGAACCAAATGACAAACTTATGATACAACAAAACTATAGATTGCTTTCTGATTTCATTCCGCTCGTGTCGTGTTTGGGGTCGAGGGAGCTGTTGAGCTGTAGAACGACGGTGTTCGGGTGCAGTGGGATCACGTCAGACCCATGGATAGGTGCATTACCAATCAATCAGATAGAAAGATGCCCAGCATGCTTTTCAGGTGTTGCGCGGACCAAATCGCCAGTGTCATTGCTTTTTTGGCCCAAACAAACGGCCGCAAGGCAACCTGCAGGTAGGTAACCTCTCTTACACTGCCACACCAAACAGCTCCAACAAACGGAACCATAACTACCTAGTAAAGTCAAGCCCGCCTAATATCACAGCAACCTACTGTTATTAAATGTGTTCAAAATATTCTCTCTCACGGTCTTGACTCACTCTTAACTCTTTGAAACACGTTAACACGCACAGTCACACAAACACGCACGCACATCCATCCACGCCTGAAAACCTCTGTTCAAGCTTGAAATCGATACACAGCTGCGCACAACAAGGAATCAAATCCGACAACATCATGTTTGATTACCTATCCAACATTGCTACAGACGCCAAGCAGCCCATCTTAGATGGTCTACGACACGCAGCCGCAGGAGGCGTCAAGGCAAAGGAATGGGCGATGGCCAACCCACGTCAAGCCACCGCAATAGGTGCAGGCACGGCCTTGGTCGTCGCTCCAATGGCGGTAGCAGCCCCGGTGCTGGGACTCGTCGGTTTCGGATCTCTTGGACCGGTTGCAGGTATGGCAATACACAGATGCGAAGTTTCATATCCCAATTGTGAAGAAATTCTAAAGCTAACTACGCAATCCTTCCGCCCTTGAACAGGTTCAGCTGCTGTAGCGGCTCAGAGTGGCATGGGCAGCGTCGTGGCACCTTCGCTATTCGCCACATTACAGAGTGCTGCCATGGGAGGGTACGGGGTCGCGGCTGTGGCAGGTACTGTCCAGGGTGCCGGCGGCCTGATCGCTTCGTCTGCAGGAGCGTCTGCTATCTACCAGAAGATCATGAAGATGGGGAAGAAATGAGATGATGACAAAAAGGGTGATCCAGGCGAGAACGGAGATGAGAAGGAACAACATGGTGATGAGGAGAGTGGTCGGGATATGAAGGCAAAGCTTTAGGGAAAGGTGTCACGGTTCGAGTCTCGGATCTTTCCCCCTCAGAAGAAGCAACCGGAGAAAAACGGAACTTCTCGACCGGTTAGCTGCACTCGACGCCGAGCCTAAATACCATAGCTTGGGTTTTCTCAACCATCATCATGTAACTATGAGCTTGCCGTCTTCCCGTCTTCATCACGGCTGAAATGAAGATAAAACTACTGATTAACGGACGTGGTAATGTAATCCATCATTATTAAAACTTCTTACGTCCTCATCGCCAAGCTAGGTGCTCGACAGGTGAGCTTCGAGATCACTGACGACAAGATATTATACTCTAGCTATTGGAAGACTGATGCTCTTCAAATTATGGTGACAACCCTGGACCTCTCCACAAGTGATGAGAAAGGAGGTCCAAAAGGCCAAAGCTAATTGTGCTAGGTCATCGAGTTATAAAGAACTAAGATGTTGATCGAGTCGTGAAAGATACATGATAACAGCTTTTTGAGCCGTCAGAGCAATCTCCCCGGTCCTTGATCTTCCAGCGATTTCAAACATGCTAATCATAGTAATAGCACATCAGACTGCTTGTAGTGTTCATTATATCCCGGATAGTAGTATTAGGTCCGGCGTATCCAATGCTGATCACATCGTCGAGCGAAGTCAAGCGAGACACAGGATCGTTACCCCAAGTGATATGGCTATAATTGCCAACACCCAGGGCTAGCTGTCGGTTCGCGGGATCCATCGCTTGCCATAGGGTCCACATACGGTCGACGTTTCCATGATGAATCCAGAAGCCTGGGTCGCCAGGGGAAATGTAGACATCACCGCCGGGGTCGCCACTATGGGAAGCGCCGCGTCAGAACAAGTAGGGAAAAGGTAGTAAAGAAGATCATGCAGTAGTCTATTCCTTTTCTGATTCTTTCTCAGGTGGGGATGGAGACGTACTTGATTGTGTAGTGGCCACCGCCGTGCAGCCCGAGGGTGGCTTGCGTGAGTGATCCTTGCAAGACTAAATTGAAATCGTCGAAGGTCGCCCGCGATAGCAAATCTTTGATAACAAAGGTCAGAAAACACGACACAGAAAGGAGATATATGCTTATTGGAACTCTGATTATCCAAGGGAAACTGACCAAGCACCGATGTATAATTCGTATTTTGCGTGGCAACAGCAGGTCCGACATCTCTCTTGAACCGCCGAGGGTTATAGCCCAGGCCACCGTCAGGCCCAGGTACCGCGTTAGCAAGATCCACGGGGCCGAGGTTAGTTATCATATTCGCGAAGGGACCCGTCGTGACATATCCGCCTCCGAGGCCGTTGGGAATGTTGGCTGCAGTCTGGTTATGGGGCACGTATTGGCCATTCCCGCTCAGACTGTACGGGTCGCCGTTGAACATCGGCGAGTCTTGCGGCGCGGAAGCCCATTTGGGCCAGTCCCAGTACTAGATTTTCGGGTGGTTAGTCTTGTTATCTCAACAAACCTACAGCTTAAGCTAGTAGTGCAATTACTTACCGGCTGCCATCCCTTGTAGCCACACTCGGTACGGAGAGCGTTCTCATAATTCCACTATGATTAATTATAGTCAGCCGTGAATCCTTCGAATAGCTTCTATCACTTTAGCAGATATCTCGGTTCCATAGATGTGGTTCATAGGTTGATAGACAAGAAAAGGGTGTGACCACACATGGAAGAACTTACGACGAACCACCGATGCCAAGCCAAAAAGTTACCTGTGAAATGGATAGTCCGCGTTTGCTGAAGGTGTGTGACGATGAAGTCGTCAAACTACAAGCAAACTTAATGTTAGAACATAGGTACGCGCCTAGCTCGCTGGAAGGGAAAGCACACTCGAGATCGCGCTCCAGGTGCCACATTAGCCGGCGTGCGGTTCGGCAGCGCCATCAAGCACTTCACAGCGTTGATGTAGTCGAGGCGTTCAGATTTCGATAGGGCACCACTACGATTCTCGAATCAGTATGCCGGCGCCCATAGGAGATTCGAGGGGCTGGGCTCTTTCTTACTATTCCTGGCGGCGAGCGATGTTGCCCGAATTACACGCGGGTGACTGAATTTTCGCGAAACTGATGTTGAAATCCGAAACAGCCTGTTTCGTCAAAGCAAGAACCTTTAGAGCTGTATATTCGTTTGGGATAGGTGTGAATACTGGGGCATATCCGTTAGCCACCGAAGCAGCAGTTGCCACAGGTGCTGCTGCGAGGAGAACCGCAAGCATGTTCTTCATTGTCGTGGTGGATGCGTGCGATATTTACTATGAGCCAGCAAATGCACCTAAACCTACTAGCTGATCATTTCCACGACATGAAGACCCGACATTTCCCCTCTCTTATATCTTTCCCTTTGCTTCCCTTAGGGGGAGCTCAGGTCGTAACTCCGATGCTCTTCCCGCCATGACCCCCGGCATCCCACCATCGGGGTCTCGGGTATGTTCATCTTCAAGTCGCGCTTCGGCTCCTTGCATTCGGAAGAGAACGATGCTGGGCTCTTAAAGCACTCATAATGACACAATGTTGTGGTACGCAATCGAAATTACTATTTGCGAGCCAGACCTCGCAGATCGTTGGTCAAACCATCAGCAGCTAGCCAGGGGCATGCTTAGTGAGATAAGAAAACCGCTCTTTTTCGGAATATTCGGCGAGCGTCAGCAAGGGATCCTTTTTTCTAGGGAAGATCCGTACAAAATGGCAGGTCGATCTACCCTAGGTGGTGGCAATTGTGAACCTGGATTGGCTTCCTCGAAGCTGGCGATAAGTGGCGATAACAGCATAAATTTCGAAGAAAGGGCGGCATATATTCTTGCGGGCAATTCTCTGCACAAGTTCGATCTCCCCTAGGAAAGGCTGTAGAGCCTAGATTCGATCAGACCGACATACTGGAACGCCTGTCCTCAGAGTCTGAAAGCTGTCAGGCAACAGTCCTGCCTATATGCGGCATTTTTACGGCTCCCTTCCCTTCTGTTTCGCCCTTTTTCGAGCCGTCTTTGGAAACCTTACGAATGGTGCTGACCAACTCCGACAGAAGCGTCTTTCGTCTAATATGTCCGTGGCTTACGGGACATATGCTCGCAGCTACAGGCTTACCACCCTCTGATCCATCTCTGGGAAGGAAACATGGTCCAGTGGAGACATCTCGGGGCATCTTCTTCTTGACATGATACAAGACTGCGGCACCGTGAGAGTTGTCACGCCGCAGACATGGTCTCCTGATTAAACATACGGCTTTAGGACTCATGAAGCAAATGGCATGGGCTGGGTTTCGAGACGGATTTGTCACTTCGAGACTCAGAATTCTCTCCAAGAAGTTTGCATTTGCTCTCTCTCCCTTGTATCGCAAGAACTTTTGGGTTCCCCATTTGTAAAATTAACGAGATGAGACTTGTATCTGATTGGAGACTTTTCACGATGCTCATAGGTCGTGACACGAAGGTAATAGTGCAGATTGCTGGATATAAACAGGATCGATGATGTTCGAGTTTATAACAGGTCCCACAGCATGAGCTTACATGACCCATGAGCCGGGCGAGTATAAAAACACCTATCTGGAGCCATAATGATAGATATAGCCTGGCCACTTTTTTGTCTATATATAAATACAACGAGATCGGAACAAGAGCATGAGAGACTGATCCTATAGTTGTGACGTGTAATATAGAGTAGGGAAATCAGATAGGCGAATGGCATACCTGATTACCTATTCATCATTGATCAGTCCCTACTGTATATGAGCCACAACAAGGGGCTTATGTATGGTGAAAGACTCGTTGCGACATCAATCTAACCTAGTCTCTTAGACCCTCATTAATCAGAGCCTGTCAGGGTATGTTATGTTTAAGTGCGAGTTGTTGATGGTGATATTTCGGGTATCTTCCGGATGAAGGCGCCGTCAACTTGCTCACCAGGATCGCCAGGCACAAGATGAGACATAAAAGCTCAATCCCTCGGCAATACTGCTGAAATAATAATGAATTATCCAATTATATATCGAATCTCGAGACCCCGGATCAGCAACTTATGGGGGACTTTAGGGTAAAAGGAATGCAATTACTAGGGAAACAGCGATTTCGTGACGTCATATCGACGACTTAGCTTGAATGAGGCACCTTCCCCAACCTAGAATCGTACAAAGCTACCTACAGAGCTACCACGAAAACTCTCCTCTTTGTGTTTGGACGTCAAGCTGTAAATCTTTTGACAAATTCCCTCAAGACCTTTCAATCCGCAAATACCATCATTTTCCATTTGCGCGAGAGCAGCCATAAGCTATACAGCTTCTTCGCTACAAACAAACACAATTCACAGAATGGCCTCACGCATGCTCACCACCGCCCTGCGACCGACCGCAAGCCGAATTGCCGCGACCAGAGCAGCCGTGATCCCTCGCAGCTTCACTGGTAGTGCCACGTGTCTTAAGCACAAGGAGAGCGGAGGTATGTACTTCTCATCTATAACCCTATTCATCCCTCTCTCCTCACCTTTGAGCCAAATCCTAACATATCCACCCAGACGAGAGCCACGACCCCGAGAAGCATAAACAAGACCTTCTCTCCAAGCACAAGGACGGCAAAGGCCACTGGAAGCCTGAGCTCGCATCCGATAGCGAGGAGGCCATTAAGGCCGACCGAGCCCACGAGGGGAAGGAGAACATTGCCGACTTGCAGAAACGCACGCAGGCTACGGCCGAGGAGACGGCGAAGAAGGGCACCAGCATGCATGATGGACTATGAGAATGAAGTCTCGGAAGTTGAAACTTGACAAGAAAGAGGTTTGCGTTTTTGTGGGATCATTGAATCTTGGGGAAGAGAAGTCATGTGTCGTCTATAGCTCAGTGGACCGAGCTACGCGTTGAAACATTCCTGCGGAGGAAAACTGTACTATCATGCCCGCATCACGTTGAGTCGGAGCTTCGGCGCACTGCCTTAGGAAGTGAGAGGCATCACTCATCAGTTTCGCAGTCGAAGCAATTGCATTAAGCATCATCACCACTGCACCAACATGTCTCGTACAAATGAAAATCTTGACTATGGTGAACTCATATACAGATGCAAAAGATGCCTATCCGGAAAGACCCTGAAAAACCCCGCGATGCAGAATACCCGGAATAACAATAAACGAGAGTGTAAAAATAACAAGATCTACCGGTGAACGCCGTGCCAGATGCAATGAATATTCCCCGGGAGTTACTCCTCCGTCGGGTCACTTCTTCCCTCTCCTTGTCTACCCATGTCTTTCCCTCGCTCTCTGTTGAAGCAGGCTGTCTCGGCTCCATCTTCCCAACCTGTTGAAAAAAAAAAAAAATATAGAGATGCAAGACGCCAGAACTCTCCTCTCCGTCTTCTACCAACCGGTCGTCTATTTCAGAATAGCAATCAGCAGGATAAGCACGACAATCAAGACGATAATAGCAATCATCTGCTTGCTCTCGCCCGCGGACCTAGCAATCCTGCCGACCTGGCGTCTCGCGCGATCAAGCCGGCTTTGATGACGGTCCACAGCACCGTCAACGTCCTCGAGTATAGCAACCTGGTCATCCAGCTCGTCGCCGATCTGCATGCTCAGCTCTCTCTGGCGCGCAATGCTAGCGCCCAGGCGATCGAGCTGCTCGTCCTGCTGGTTGAGGATCTGCTGGTGGTAGGCGTGAATCTGCTGGTTGTTCATGTCGTTCGTCTCGTCAAGGTAGCCCATGCTGTCGTCGGGATTGTCGCGGTACCGGCTGCCGAAGAGCTGGGCTTCGAGGTCAGGGTTGCCCGCTGGGCTGGACGGATTGTCGGAGAAGCGCACTGTCTTGGAGGCTGAACGGGCATTCTTGGGCCTCAGGCTGCTTGTTGACATTGCAGCGGGTTTGCTGGTGGCGTGGTCAAAATCCTCCTCGAGGGATGGGTCGTTGGGATGTGTAAGTGTGTCGTTCGTTGATGGCGATGAGAAGCCGTGAAATTGGGATGTGAGGTCTCCATATTGTTTCGTGAGGCCGGGGAGGGCGTCGGATATGGACAGAGCACCGCTGTCGAGATCATCTTAGCTGCTGTTTGTTACCAGATCGGAGAATAGGACTTACTCTTCATCGCCAGCCTCTTCTAATCTCCGCTGCTCCTGCTCTAATGTGGCCAATCCATCCTTAAATTGATCTAAGGACCTTGATATGTGACCATCATTTGAGTCGCCGCCAATATCGAGGCTCTGTGCCCGTGATCGCTCAAGCAAAGACAGTTTGATGTGATCGGCTAATAGGAGCAATTGATTTGGGTTGGCCATGGTGATTCAGGCACGAGGGGTTTTGTTGTCGAACTTGGACGATAGGAGGGAATTCCAAACCGATTGAACTCGTATCGCGGCTGGTTGATTGACTGATAACGTAACCGAGTGACGGATAGGTCGGGACTCACTTGGGAGGAGATACAGTTTTCTGGAGATGAGAATGATTGAAGCCAGGAGATGGAAGATGTGGTGTCGTCGCGTTGCCAGAAGCCCAGCAATTAACGATAGAGTGTCGTCAACAAGGCAGCCTGCTTTTTGGGGCCTCCCCTGTCAACAATCGGGAGCATCATACCAGAGACGTGCTAGCTCCGAGTCCTCCGTATTGAACTCCTCGTTTCAGCAGTGGCATTCCAAATTCTCGGTATATGCCTCATATTATACATGTGTCTTGCTACAGAGGGACTAATATGTGTATAACAGATTTATGACTCTAAACATCGGATCCCTCGACCGACATGGACTTCCGTGATTCGGCGCCACTGCCAAAGAAAGACAAAGCCCTTATTATAAGTCCGAAAGTATCGAAATGCATGGGCATACGACCCCACCAGCCCCTCCTGTGAATAAAATAAACCTTGATCTGAGCAGCAAGATACTGGGGCTGCAGCTAAGTAGATCAGCCCAGGGAATGCCCCAGTCGGCACAGTGACCTGTACTCGTAATTGGAGGCATGTACGAGCCGGCGCAAACCGTATGTCTGAGTAGTGAGCACCTCCGCACCGGGACTTACTTCGGCTCGGCAGTCACTATTTTTGTGCAACCGTCTCTCGGCTGCACTTCAGACATACAGAATTAACGTGCGGACCAGCAGATTAAAGCAAAGGTATTGGGTAATGTTACTGATGACTATACATGATTTACATACGTGCTCTTGAAAAATATTGATAAAGAGAAAATATAAATAACTGTAAGGGAGCAAGAAGAGACCAAAGAAAAGCCCTAACCAGGATTGGTTGATAATATCGAGTGGGATCAGTTATCATGGCAAACAACCCCTCCTTAGTTCGCCTACCCTGAACACGGCAATAGGAAACCCAAAGATGGTGACGCCGACAAACGACCCGCCGAGGAGGAAGGAGGCAACAATCCCACAACCACTTGCATGCCGGTCTTAATCCCCCTTTCCAATTCCCTTGATGTTTCCCTTGCCGCTTGTCTTCTCTGAAAGTAGTATAATGCCTTCGCCCCCCCCCCCGTTCTCTTTCCCACTCCACCCAAATACATGGAGGTAGACAGGGAGGAAGAAACGAGTGAAGGCCGAAACGTGGCATATGCCCGTGTATGCGGCTCATCGACATGTCTGATGGATGCTGATCCAAAATTGTCCCACAGTTAGCCCCGTTGTAAAGATGAGCTGATAATGGACCCCTCTCCTCCTCCACGCTCCGTCCTATAATTTTATATCAAATGTCCAATGAGAGATGAGGATAGGTAGATAGATCTCCGGACCGGGTACTATCAGATCCTATACACGGACTGACTTGCCAGGTTAGACACACACCTGTTCACTAAATATAAAGTTCGCTGCATATCCCGTGTGCCATTCACTCTTGGTCTTTCTTCGACTTCCACTGTAATCTTACATACTCCTAACCATCCCTTCTTACACCATGCCGCTCCCCACAGGCATCTACCGCGCGGACCAAGTCGGCTCCCTGCTCAGACCAAAAGCCCTCCTCGCAGCTCGCGACCAGGCAGCCGAGGGCAGCATCACGAGCGCCCAGCTCCGGGAGTTAGAAGACAAATACATAGCCGACGTCGTGAAGAAGCAGCTCGACGTCGGCATCCGTGGCGTGACGGACGGCGAGTTCAGGAGGCGATGGTTCCATGTCGACTTCCTAAAGCACCTCTCTGGGATTGAGGCGCGCGGGACATTGCAGTCTACGAATGTTGCTCACGGCGGCACAATGCCGCCCAAGCTGGAAGTCGTCGGGAAACTAGCCCACCCAGCTCCGATCCAGGTCGATGATTTTCGGTATCTCGAGGTGCAGCATAATAGTAATTCACACCAGAACGGGACCGGAACATCAACAACCATAACTACAACAACAAAAGTCTGCATCCCTTCACCCACAATGATCCACTTCCGGAATACTCGCTCCACCATAAGCGAGAGCGCCTACCCAACCCTGGAACCCTTCTTCGAAGACGTAGCCCGCGTCTTCCAGGAAGAGTTATCGGACTTATACGCCGCCGGCTGCCGCATGGTCCAGTTCGACGACACGAATCTCGCCTATCTCTGCGACCCGCAGATGAGGTCCGAAGCCGAGGCCCGGCACGGCGACGCAGATTCTCTGGCGCGGCAGTACGCACAGCTCATCAACGCTGCCATATCCAAGCGGCCGAGGGACATGACCATCGGCATCCACCTCTGCCGGGGCAACTACCGTTCGCAGTGGTTCGCGCAAGGCGGGTACGAACCCGTCGCTGAGGTCTTGTTCAAGGAACTCGACGTCGACGCGTATTTTCTCGAGTACGACGATGCTAGATCGGGGGATTTCTCGCCGTTACGGCATCTACCCGCCAACAAGATTGTGGTGCTCGGCGTAATGTCGAGTAAGAAGGCCGCGCTCAACGACCGTGCTGAGATTATCAGTCGTTTGCGCGAGGCAGCTTCTTTCTGTCCGCGTGGCCTAGACCAGCTTTGTGTGAGCCATCAATGCGGATTTAGCTCGACGTCTGAGGGAAATGATTTATCTGAGGATGAACAGTGGGCTAAATTGAGGTTGGAAGTTGATATTGCGAGAGAAGTATGGGGAGATGATCTTTCCATATAAAAAATGGCGATGTACGGAGCCACCTGCGTAGAAAAGATACCAATTTGTTATCACCTTTGGAAGAATGTCACGAGACCATAAGGTGCATACTACTTATAACATGGAGTGCACTGTTAGAGGGATTTTCACAACAGAATTTTGGTATTAACACTACCTATTTAGTCTTTTCACCTATCGCCTAGGCCGACTACTATACAGATTTATTGACGACTCCCGCGCCAATACGATGCAAGGTAGTTTCCGTCGAGAGTCGAAGAAAGCTCGTCCTAGCAGATATAGAAAAGAAATCCGTGAGAAATCGTTTCACCAGAGGTTGTGTCACCCCTTTTGCTTTTCTCCCACAATTCCCGCAACTCCTCTTTGGCGGAAAACCGGCTTTTCGTCAGCAACCCACAGCAAGGAAAATCTCGCAACGTATCATCAACGTCATTCCCCTAAACATCTTTGAATTTGCTTAGTTCATCATCCTTTTCTACACCACCAATACCGGGGGGAGCACTGTTGAGGAACATCGAAATAAGAGACTTTTGATCCGTCATCGAAAGCAATCACGCCTTACGCATATGCAATATCATCCCATTACTGTTGCGATGAGAGAATTTTTGACTGGGAATCGAAGAGGACCGGTGACAGACTGTTAGGCGAGTTGTTGAAAAGGAAATAAAGTTGGTTGGGTATAGTATACGCAATGGAGTTCGCCGACTTGGACCTCTGAGGACAAGGGTTTTTTCCAGCATAGTGAATGGAATCTCAGTATTATGAGATGTATATCCCAGTGGAAAGTCTTTGGTTGACTGGGCAGGTTATTGCATAAGAGCCGAAAGCATTGTTGATTGGTTTTAGGCTCCTGGAGGTTTGGGCATCTCGGCAGACTGGCCACCACCTTGCTGTGTTGCAAGGGCTTGGTACCATAGGGTTAGATAAGCTTGATAGCCACCATCTACAAGTCTGCCGTCAGTTCAAAACTCTTGTTATAAATGAGAACACAGCTTCTTACATGGGGCATATGGATCCGCAGCACCATTGGCCGCTGCAGAGGCTTGGGGATCAGCTGCGCTAGGCTGGTTGCTAGCAGGTTGCGAGTAGTTGTTGTTGTTGTTAGGATTGTCCCAGTCACGACGGTTCTGAGGACGTCCTCCTCGGCCACCACCACCACTATTCTTCTGACGCTATCCGCGAATTAGTTATTCGGATTGAGAGCAATGCATATGAAACTTACCACAGCCTCTACTTTGTCCTCGATGGCTTGTTTAGCCCTACTAATCGCGTCACGAGTACCAACCAGGCCGATCTCACGTTCTACCTCGCCTGGACCAGATGGTTGGGAGACATTGATTTTGCAACCAGTATTGTTCTGCATCTCTCGGATGGTCTCGCCACCTTTTCCTATAATCATGCCCACTGCCTCTGAAGGTACATAGATGGCATCATTGATCTTATCAGGGCCAGCTTGCTGTGCTTGCGGGTTAGGTCGGGGGTGATCAGTCTTTGGCACGCTGGGTCTAGTGTTGGTGTCCTGGTTACTACCATTACGTGTGTCGCTGTCAACAATCTCCAAAATCAGCTCCTTGGCCTGGGCGGCTGCAGCATGAGGACCGATGAGGTTCACGGGACGTAAGCCGTTCACGCTTTTGGATTCACCAACAATGTTGATATGGCAGCCAGAGCGCTCTTGGAGATCTCGAATGGTTTCACCACCACGACCAATGATGAGGCCAACAGTACGATCAGGTACCATGATTTGCACACAGTCTTCGCCATCACGCAAAGCGGCAGAACTAGGAGCGGCGACGACAGGGGCTGGGGCGTAAGCACCAGAGTTACGATTGCCTTGTTGGTGCTTGTCAAGACCAGCTCGCGCAATGGCACCCATACCGCTATCTTCAATGATTCTATTCATAGCGGCCCTGGCCTCGGCACGCCGGGGAGCGGGTCCAGTGATCTTGCACTGACGATAGGCTCCAGGTTCACCAGCAGGAGAGAGAAATTGCACGCGGCACCCAGTTTCTGATTCAATTCGCTTCAAGTTCTCGCCTTGTCTTCCAATGATGAGGCCCACTAGGCTTGACTCAATTTCCATGATCTCGTTCATGCTGTCGTCACCACCTCGGTCACGGCCACCTCTATGCGGAGGAGAGAAGGTGCCCGATGGGCGACCACGGTTGTGACCAGGCGACATAGAGCGATCGCGGCCATAATCACGAGCATGGGCACCACGATCATCACGTCGCTCATCTCTGTACGGGTTGTAGTTGTCACGGTAGGCATCACGACGCGATGGCGGAGAACGAGACCGACCGCGATAGTTTCTGTCATCATGTGGTTGATATGCAGCAGAAGGATATGTACTTTGAGGAGGGGGTCGCTCATACGAGACCAAGCCTTTCTCAGCAGCGTAGGCCTTGGCCTGTGCAATTGCATCGGAAATACTGACAGTGCCTGAGTTGATGGGTCTAATGGCATTCAGATCATAGTTAGCAGCCGGCGGGGGTTGGGGCAGGCCATAGTGAGGAGGAGGGTATTGTGCGGGCGGCGCTGCAGGGGGAGGGGCGGTTGGATGGTAGGCATTCGAGGCTGAGTTGGGTTGTTGATAAGGAGGAACGGGTTGTCCGGGGGTAGTATTGCGTCCTTGGTTCGCTGCATGACGAAAGACGTTGGGTCAGAGATATGATTCATCTAGGACTCGGCGACGGTACGAGTACTTACCTAAAGCTGCCAGAATGGAGCTGATGTCGGGGGTTGGGGCAGCCATCTTGCGGCAGTGATGAGGATGCAATGAGTTATGTGACAACAATGCTAAACGCACGAGAGTCCTCGGGCAACGAGATGCAGATCACGCAGATGCACCAAATGCACTAAGCAAGAAGACAAAGCGATCAAGATCTATTGTCAGTTCAGGTTGCTCGATTACCTGATTGGATACTCCTGCGAAAGGTGTGAAAGACTCGATTAGATCATGCAGGTGGAAATATGCACAAGATGTATAGCTTGGCGTTGTCCCGTGTTCATGCAAAGATCACTCTCACACAGAAAGCATGACAGTTGGGGTGAGAGTCAGTGTGAATTGATGTGTCGGTTTCGCGCGATGGTTGTGGCGGGCGCTTACTTCTAGAGCTGTGGCAGAATGAAGTTTGAATCGCGGCTACAAAAGTCACTGTTGCGGAAGGTTATACCTTGAGTGCGCGCGCAGTGATGATATCAGTGATGCCTCAACTCCGTGTCGAGGATGGAAATGAGAAGGGAGAAAAAGAGAACAAAGTGGATGGCGAAGGCGAAAATGGGATCAGTAAGGTGAAAAGATGGTGGCAGAAAAGTGGATCGATCGTCTCTCCAAGTTTGGATTCGGAAGCAGGAGCAGGGAGCCCATTCTTGCCCATTTGTGTGTGAATGGAAACGCGCTAACGCTAAAAGTTAACGCGCTAATCCTCTTTCGGGAATATTTCTCGGTGTTGTTTCAACGGCAGGTGCTTCTATTTTGTTTGCATCTCGTCTCATCTCATTCATTCCTTCCTTGCTGTACCTATACGCAGATAGGTACAATAGGAAGACTTCCTAGCATTCAGAACTCCTAGTTGGTTGATTTCCAAACCTATGAATACCTCTCGATTGGTTAGACCAAAGGGCTATATATATATCGCTATTAGTAGTTGTTAATGATAGAGAGACAAATGCACAGTCGTAGAGGTAGATAGAGCCTAAGGAGTAGTTTCATAGTCACAAGCGCATATGTGAAAGTGGGCAGAGACCAAAGACTAATCGTAAGTTATGCAGGCAAGTAGAAGCCGTAAAAGCAGGTAGAAATACATCCCCTCTAGGTTAGCTGGACTTGCAGTGGGCGAGTCCATCTTATAATTCACTGCGATGGAAATTCTGCCTCCTCAGAAAGCCACCTCTACGATAGACTAGCGCTGTTTGAGTAGATATTGCATGAAGTCTTGGATTGAACGGTAGAGCTAGCAAGGACTATGAGCAGGAGATCTTTGGCTGTTCCAATGCTTCTTCGATTTTGCCTAAGGTCTCGTCCTTCCTAGCTCGTGCGATGCCAGAGCCACCTCTATCAGAGGCTGCGCCTTTATATTATGCTAATGTTCGCGAACCACGGCTGTGTGCAAGTATATCACTCTATAGGAAGGATTGAGTGTCGTTTTACTGAGGTAAACCAGCAGCTTTTTATAATCAAGCTTCCAGCGCGAACTACTCTTACAAAATTATCTCGAACTCTCAATCAGCACACACATTGCTATGGGCTGAACATAGTTATGTTTCTACATTCATCTCGAATCTTGGACGCCAAGTGCAATGTTGGCCAATGGCCCGACAACATTTCCGGGGGGTAACTTCGAAAGGGTTACTCAGTTTTCTCGAAGAGAGATGCAGATTACACTCCGACATCATGAGAGATAATAAAATAGATCTACTCACGGACTTTACCCTTTAGGCAGTTGTAAGGGAGGACACTTGTGAGTCAGCATCCCCTTTTGAAGCCGAGTATCTCATCAGATCAAATATGCTACGTGGACATAAAAGTATAAGTGTTTATAGTCCCGAGTTGGTGTCTCAGTTTCATCACCCTAAAGCAGAGAACTCTTAACCTCCTAAAGTATATTCTAGCCTTTCCTATCAAAATCATCCGACTCTTCGACGCGCGAGTTGATAATCTACTCATTCTCAACCCTGCCGTCGTTCCTTCCTTAAAAGGATTCATTCGACCACGCCTGATGCGTATGATAGCCACCTGACAATAATACTACATCGAGTATAGCGGTCTAAGCAGACAACATGCTTTCAGCAGTTGTAAATATTTCTAGTAGCCTGGCAGACGCCCGATGTAGCGTGCCTAAGCTTGATCGGCCGGATAGCTCCCTTAGCAATAATTAGCCATGAGACGCAGTGTCTAGGTACGGCAGATTGTTCCTGGGAAAAGATTTAACCCAGCTTTAGCGATGAGATAAAAGCTATGATTGCCTCACACATCCCGAGCGAAATTCATCACATCCAAGCCAACTGTGCCCGGCAACTTCGGTGGTTCAGTTCCTTCACAGCATTGCCTCTTCAACTGCAGCAATAGGCAAAACTATCAGATGACTCTACGACGATTAATCTACTTTATATCCGATAATTATATGTTTGGCCTTGCAAGACGCCAGATCTGATCCTTTGCTCAGCCTAAGTATGATCAACCTCAGCGTTTCTAGGCATTGGTCAGATTGGACTGTGACTACCTATGTTTACGTGAGACCCAAATATCGGCCGCATTACGGGAATTCTTCAAGATGAATTTTCGATTCGTCGAATGGCTATACGACTTACGAGAACGGCGATATGAAGGGGGCGTCGGTCAGCTGACGGGCTGCCTGATTCATTCAGCGCAGCCCTGCGGCGTAACTCCATGTGAACAACCTAGAGCTCTTATTCGGAAAAGCCCCTGCAGTCCTTCCATCACTCTTACATCTAAATCTGACTCCCGCTCTTTGGGACTGATCATCGGCTCCGACATCTCGGGTTAACCATGGTTGCGAGAAAACGGTGGCGCCGAAGGACATCAGCGTGTCGTTTAGGTAATTGGCTGCCGTGTTCGGTGAGCTGTGCCGAGACGGGGAAATCCGAATGCGCATTTTACTCTGCGCAAGTTCTCAGCTCTCCTTAGTCTCATAAAGCTAGAGGGTGAGGAAATCATGTGTCACGGCGTCTTCGGATGCTTGTGTAACTACTCATACCCACATACCGTCACATCTGACCCGTACACGGACATCCTTGAAATCACCATTTTCGTCTATCACAGTACAGAATCATGGCTTTTCTCTTTTTGAGTGGCTAATCAGATGTTGTTGATGTTATTCACCTTGCTGAGGTGCTTGTTTGGCGAACAAACGGTTACAGGATGTCTGTTTTCCGAATACCCACGATTATCAGAGATACCATTATAGCCTTTTGCAGAGGCCAATGAAGTGATATTGAAGCTGCATCTGACTGAGGTTCTAGAATACGCCAGAGCCGCACTGCTCACACCCTCGCGTGATATCGGATCAGTTTGGGGGCCATCATTGGTAGGACTGGTACACCATGATCCTCCTCAAAGAAACGCCTTGCCGTTCTCTCCATAAATGGCCGTCTGACATGTGCCGGTATTGGCCAAGAAACGGTGGACTGCCAAGGACCGATGAGAGGCGTAGGGCGCAAGTGACTCAAGGTCTTGCCGGAGGATCTGGAAACGATGATATATGAGCTCTGACATAGCTCCTGCTGAAGGAGCGATGCTCTTGGGAGGCCTGATTCCTCTATCTACTTCACCAAGGTAATCGAACAACAAGCTACTACAATGAAAATGGGTTGGCTCAAAGTCACCTATGAGTTCGTTCTGAGGATTGTTCAGTTTGAAAGCATTGGATCTTTCCCAGGCTATGATACTCCTCAGCTTCCCCTAGCTCCACCGGAGCATTCAATTCCGGCTGTCAGCACTGCCATTCAGCCATTCAAGCCTTCTATTGTCTGTAAATACCCAGAGCTTCAAGCTAGAGGCTGGGAACTCTGCAATAGCAAGACATCCAGAGGCTGTTGGCTCAGAGATCCTCAGGCAGACTATCCTGCGCTCACTCAATACGACATACATACCAACTGTACGCATGAATCGGACCTTAGTACAATGACTTCTAGCTGATCAAATGATAGACGAGATCAGGACTCCCAAGGGCGTCACACGAGAAGTTCGTCATATACGTTCACTAAGTTTAGTGGATAAGACTTACTGATGATGAATTAGTATTGGATCAACATCGGCACCAACCCTGAGGTAAGCTAATTCTCAACGACACTAAGGATGCAATGAATGCGTTATGTCGGTTTTGCTGAAGAGTACTACGTGAAGGTATCTCCTGATGGATTCCCCAAGACTGAAGGCCAGTATATAAACGGAACGTATCCCGGACCGCTTCTGGAAGCATGCTGGGGAGATGAAATCGTCGTCCATGTCACAAACAGCGGTCAGACAAACGGGACTACGATTCACTGGCATGGTATCCGTCAACTCGGTTCAAACGAGATGGATGGCGTGAACGGAATCACTCAATGTCCTATTGCGCCGGGGGATAGTTTCACGTATAGATTTACTGCAATGCAATACGGACATACGTGGTATCATAGCCACTACTCTTTACAGGTTAGGATTTCGCCCTCTGTACCAGCCTAGAAGCTGAAGCAATGAGTTGACTCGGGCACATATAGTATCCCGATGGTGTTGCCGCACCTCTGTTCATCTATGGGCCAACCAGCGCCGACTGGGACGTTGAGCTCGGCCCGTTTTTGATGACCGACTGGGTTCACAACACTGCTTATATTGCATTCGAAAGCGAGATGGAGGGCACTCCGTAAGTGATCCCTGAAGTCATATCCTCCCCATTCCAATCGATGTAAAAAGCTCTGGATCTGTATTCGGAAGTATATATCAATTCTAGGAGCACCAGAATTTCCAAAAAGAGTCAATGTTAACTCAGGCCCTCATAGTCCCCAGTCGGATAGTATCGTCGTTAACGGCCACGGACACTTTAACGGGACTCTCGATAAGGGTTCCTATTATCAGACGGCAGTGTCGCCAGGAAAAAAGCACGTGCTCAAGCTCATCAACGGGGGCGTTGGCACAAGCTTCGTCTTCTCAATCGACAATCATAACATAACTGTCATCGCTAACGATCTAGTCGCCGTTGAGCCGTTCACAGTTGAGTCTCTGGTGATCGGGATTGGTAATTTATCTCCTACAATCTGAAGATTGCGTCCCAATCCATCTTTGTACTGATTGTTGAAAATAGGACAAAGATACACCGTTATCATAGAAGCCAACCAACCTGCAGCGAATTACTGGATGCGAACAGTCCCGGCCATCGGCTGCAGCGGTTTCGCTACCGCACCGGATAACAGAACCGGCATCCTCCGTTACAATTCCGGCAGCACGGCCCTCCCGACAACACAGCAACAGCCTAGCTTGGCCAGTTCCCTAGCGTGCCGCGATACTAGTACAACTCTCCTTCACCCCATTGTGCCCTGGATCGTCGACAGGCATCCTCAGAACAATGTCACTGACGACACGTTCCATGCCGGGCTACAAAGCACACCAGACGTCGAGCTCGGTCCGCCTGGCTTCCCGTATCGTCACTGGTTCGTTGGCAGTCAGCCTTTGTGGATAGACTTCGCCAAGCCGACGATTTTGAACATCGAGGCGTCGCTGAATAATCCGAACTATACTGTCGTGCCAGGTATGCCCACCTGAATACAGTGCCTCAATCCGATCAAATGTAGTATCACCATACTGATGTCTCACCCCGTTTGTAGAAGACTTCTCTGACGGCTTTATATATCTGATTGTCGACGCAAGTCTCATAAATGTGTGAGTAAACGTCCGTCACTAGATGTCCTCCACAACTGCCCCTTCTTGATAGGTGTCGAACCGGATGGATATCTGACACTTACTCTAGGACACATCCGATCCACCTCCATGGCAGCGATTTTGTGATCCTCGCACAGGACACATCTCCCTGGAATGCTACCACGAGCCCCAAACTTTTCAACTTCAATAACCCGCCGCGTCGTGACGTAGCAATCCTGCCGGGTGGCGGATTCCTTGCCATGGCCTTCCGCCCGGATAACCCAGGCGCGTGGCTGTTGCATTGCCACATCGCATGGCATGCGAGCTCGGGACTCGCCCTGCAGATACTCGTCCAACCGAATAACATGACGGACTTCAACGGAGACTTGACTGACACTCGGCGTGTTTGCCAGGACTGGGCTCGATCGCCTCTTGCTGCGGACATCGTGGCATTGCAGGAGGATTCAGGAATCTAAGTAAATGTTTCAAAGTGGGCTATTTATGCAGCTCTGAGAAGAAAGGTCGTCGGCTCCTCAATTATACATTCTTTTCGTCTTCTTTGAGCTTTCTCTCCCTCATAAGTTTTGGATCAAAGCCCGTCATTGGACATTTTGGAAGTTGCGGAGGAGCTAAGTCAGGAAGGGGTAAACTAGGACAAATTTTGCGCAATAGATTGTTTCTAGGCTATTGTTCTATACAAATGCTTTTTGTAATGTAAAGTCGCTTCGCAGGGTTCTGCATGATGCTTTATATAGCGAGTCATCATCTGTGTATCGCCATGAACCATGATACTGTTGAATACCGGTGCTCTTAGATTGGATCGAAACCATCTCATTCTCAACCGTAACACGAAGGCACAATTGAATATCCCTATGCATCACGAAATGCCTGAGACGATTAGACACCAGCATATTAGCTATGTCCTATAAGGAATCAAGCGGACTCTTCCTTCTCAGAGAAAACGCCGCCGTTGTCACTATCCTCTCGCAACTGTAACTCTGCTTCAGCTGCTTTTTTCTGCATCTCAAGCTTCCTTTCTTTGAGCATGATGCAGAACTTAGATCCCGCTCGGATTCGAGGCCCTTGCCAGAGGAACAAGAATGGGATAAAAGATAGCAAAAAGCTAAGACCCCCGAGGAGAGCGCAAGCCCCGCTGATGCCCAATCGATCGAACATTGGTGTAGTCGCGAGAGGAAGGGACTATCGCAAGTAAGGATCGAGCGAAGCTCACGGCAGCATTAGCACTTGCTGCATAAATTTCATATGCGTCAGTCAGGTAATTGAGCATTCCAATGAAGATTAGCATATATCCAATGCCATAAGGAACGCCAGCCAATGATGGAACGACAAAGGGTATATCAAGCTTAGCTGAGAAGCCCAACCAGAACATTGATATAACGAAAATGGGCCCGCCCAAACATGCGAGGGGTATCCGGCGGTATTCGTCTCTCTTGGTCCATGGACGATTCTCTCTCTGAGCCTTACGGAGAAAGTGATCCCATGCGAAGAAGATTAACAATGCAAGGACTGAGCCAGCTCCAATCGGTAGGAATAGCAGACCTGTCACACCAGGTGTTAAACCGTACAGCCCTTCGAAAATGATAGGGAATGCGGCAAATGATATATAGAAAATGGCGTAGAGGAGTGCAAGATAAGCACATGTCGCTGTCACGATGAGTTCGGTGAGGATCATGCGTATGGGTCGCGTCAACACCTGCGTAACCACTTGCGTAACGTCCATCTCTTCAAGCTCAGCAGCAGCGTAAACTTGAAGCGTCGGGTCTGCCTTTCGAATTTTCCGAGCACGCCTAGCTAGTAGCACAGGACCGAATGTCTCAGGAAGAAACCATGCGAGTATCAGGGTCACGCCATCCAATATCGTCGCGACGCGAAATGACCAGCGCCAGCCAATGGTCTCTGAACAGAAGCCGGCAACAATCGGGGCAATCAGAGGGCCACCTAGCACAATCTAACATTCTACAATTAGCAGAGGATTATTCCAGGGGCCCGATGGTCTTCCTTACAGCCATAAAATAACCCAAGGTATGCCCTCTTTTGACCGGGTCGTCATATAAGTCGGCTATCTGACCTGTAACCACGGCAATCGGAGCGCTGGCGGAGATGCCGCAAAACAACCGAAAAACGAGGAACGCCGGCCAGTTGGGAGCGAAGGCACACGCAAGCGTCCATATTAGGAACATGGCGAAAGTCCATAAGCTCACAGTGCGTCTACCTATGTGCTCACTAAGAGGGCCCCAGAGAGCGACGAAAAGATAGCCGATTAAAAATATTGACACTGGTAGAACTTCTTGCGTCGAAGAGGTTATACCCCATTCTGCCGCTATATAAGGGATTGCTTGACTCGGTAGACTACTTCCCATGGTACTGTTTGTGGTGATTAACATGGCCGACGCGACAATGAAAACCTTGCGCCCCTATGAAAGTCCTGGTATTAGTATGAGCTTATCGGCGTTGATAAAGCTAGCAAAATGACGGACCATAGGCCAATTATGAGGATTCTCTGGGTCGTCCTTGGGCCATGACAATATCGTCTTTTCATTTGCACGTGGTATAGTGCTGGGGGCAGCAACGTCGCTCGTTTCTATCCCATTGTCTGTTTCTTCGGTTTTATATCGTGACTCTGCATCCTGACTGTCGGCGGATTGAACGATTTCTGACATATGGCCAAGTAGCCCGCTTCTTTGTGGTGGTTGCTCCAGTGTTGAAGCCATCTCTATCGGGGGTTAGACGTTGTTATTCTCTACCGATAATTAGGGCGTGTATTTCTCAGCGGACGAGCACTTAAATATTCTAGCCTGTGATCAAAGAAGGATAATACGAAATGCCCTGATCTAAGACGAAAAACAGAGACAAGGGAATTAGAATCGAATGACAGCCCTCGAAGTAAACTCTTTCGCATACGGTGAGGAATCGACAACCCCAGTTAGCCCTATCGTTCCGACACTCATGATCGAAGATCCGTACCCGGAACCGGGTTCAACTTCTACATAGGAACTTAATCAGCGCAATGTAAGATGACTAGATGCCTCACACGTATGGTCCCTGTAGCTAGACATAGAAATAAACTAGCGCATGGGGAAGGGCACGTTAGTCGAAGGGAATTAGAGTATGGGCCTAATGATTTGTGAGCGGTGACCGGAAAGGTTCATGCACCACGGGGTTTTAGGTTGTCCGTGAGGAGGTTGGCGCCGGTAATAGAGCGGAGATGGCGCGGATCTTGAACTAGTCACTTGGGATAGCAATACTTGAATTGAACAAGTTTTTGCTATTTCAAAGCATGTCAAGCAACATACAACTATTTCGCATTCAGTACTTGATCTGACGATAGTGAAATTTCGACTTACGTGATGAAAACCTACTTGGCGAATAAGCGGTATAGAAGCGTTTCGTTTTCAGGTAGCACACCCTGTGAGGGACCGATCACGGGCAAGGACTATAACCAACAAGCACTTTTACACAGGGCATTACCCTCTGTCGATCGGTCTCGATATGGCAACTCAGTTTCGGCAGATGAACCGGGGGAGTAGCATGTACATACCCAGTCTTGCCAGTCTAGGCTGCCTGTCTATAGAATTGAGAAACCAATAATGCTCTAATCGCTTACTCAACAAATCAGTCAATTCTACCAGGTACAAGCATGGAAGATATACACGTTTACCACTCAAGGTTCTTATAGATTGGCTGTTAAACCGTTAACGCAAGCAAACATGTTGCGTTAATGAACAACACATTGTTAAGATTGAACAATCTCACTGTTTCAAGTATTGTTTAAAACATCAAGTGCATTTGATACAAAGGCCTTCATCGGACGGTCGGATATACATTTCCTTCCGGCGCCAACGGCCTTGTTCTTCGTCTTGCCAGCTGTCTACACTTCTTATTATTGACAATGTCTCAAGGAAATCCGTATCGACTCCTTGGAGTCAATTCGAATGATGATATACTCATCATCAATCAGGCTTATCACAACCTTACCCAACGCTATCGTGCTGACAACATAAACCAAGATACCGATACATCGCATCCTCCCCTGGAAAAGATTCACGAAGCATACGAGGCTATATTGAGAGGGAAGAAAGGTGCTATTCAGAAAGAAAGTGGTGTAGAGAACAACGACCATCTTCAGGAGGAAGACCTTGACTGGGTTGATGATGATGCGGATTCTTCAACTTCTCAGGATGAACAAAAGGCCTCGGGCACGTCAAGCGCCGATGCAGAGAAGAATACGTATGCCCATGATCTGAAGACAGTGCTTCGGGACGCCGGTAAGTTTGCATACAAGGTTGCTCGTCGACGCCTTCTCCGACCCAAAGGTAACTACTACGGTTAATGGTAGTTCGTGCTAATTACACAGCAACAACTCAGATCAAGTAAGACGTAAATTGAGGTAAGCAGAACAGAAATAAAAACGTGGAAGTCTGATTTACTCGAAATAAAAGGTCCCCATTCATGCATCGAGCTTAGTAATATCTATCTCTTCCACTCATACTCCTAGTGTAATCTGTAGTGCGTTTCTGACATTGACATCATTCCATGTCAGATATGAGGATTCGAAGCTAACCAGCTGATGGCCTCTCAAGTACTTCAATGACAAGCATTTGTGTTTTTAAGGATATTGATATGGTTACACCCATCATCTCTTTCAGCTGCTACCCCTCTTTATAGATGAAAAATTCACCCTATATTAGAGGAACCAGAAAGCGCGTCGTTGAAAACTAGAAATACTTTGCCTCCCCAAGATATCCCCTCCTCGGGCCGTTTCTCAAAGCCATACTTATCCTCATGGATGAAGTGTTCTGCTGGCAAAATTCATATGGAAAACAGTCATTCCGGGTAATCTGAGAGCAGTATTATAGCACATCAACATTCTAACATCCGTTTCTATCATCAGCTAACATTCAAAACTATATAATTAACAGAGATAACAAAATGAATTTGAGGACGTTGCGTATCCTTATTGCTCCAGCTCTCTGCCCCTCCAATATCATCAGAAATTGAGCTAACAAGGGAGCCGATCGCGCCGGCTCGCCGATGGTTTCAACTTCGGATCCTTCCATCCACGATCCGGCCAAATTCCAAGGGGCTCCGCACAACAGGCGTCCCGGAGTACCGAAGCCCATCCCAATGCGACTAAAGCTCAAAGAGAGCCTCACGACGATTCGTGGAGTAAAAAGAATGGCGTGGTCCTCAGACTTGTGATGTGGGTACCCCGGCCGGATGTGCTAAAGGGTCCACTTGCCCCTTCAGGAGATTTGCTTCTAACCTCCGCGTCTAATATGATTGGCTCCTCTGGCTGGAGCTTCACTCTCCGAATCTCAACCTCGCAAAAGAAGACAGGTAGTAGATTAATTTGGCGAATATATATAAGATGGATGAGATCTCCTGTGAAGAGAGTGAGCTATCTTGGCGCTGTGCTTAGACCCCTTTGTAATTGTTTGTGCTTGTTATTTTACGATGTGGTCACTTGTTCTTGCTAGTGCCTTCGCCAGCACGGCCCTCGCCCAGAATGCGGCGTATGCTCAATGTGGAGGACTCGGCTTCACAGGCTCAACGAGCTGTGTTGCTGGGTATTCCTGCGTCTATTCAAATACTTATTACAGCCAGTGCCTTCCGGGTACCTCTTCGGCTACCACCACTACCGCCGCAAGCACGACTTTGAAGACATCGACCACGACCTCGGCGATCTCATCCCCAACTAGTACTGGCAAGAACAAGTTCTTGGGAATCAACCTCTCATGCGCTGAATTTGGCTCTGGTACATACCCTGGAACTTGGGGAGTCGACTTCACTTTTATGGATAACTCGTCGATATCGACCTTCATCAACGAGGGGTTCAACATCTTCCGAGTCGCTTTCGCAATGGAGCGCCTGGTGCCGAACGAACTCACGGGTCCCGCTGATCCGGGCTATTTGGCGAATCTGACGGGAACTGTCAACTACATCACCGAGAATGGCGCCTACGCCATCGTTGATCCCCATAACTATGGACGTTACTATGGCAATGTTATCACAGATACTACCGGCTTTGGTGCCTTCTGGACGACTGTGGCAACTCATTTCAAAAATAACGATAAAGTCATTTTTGATACGAATAACGAGTATCATGATGAGGATCGGTACGCCACGGTTCCTATTCTCCAATCTTCTTTGAAGTCTCTCCCATTAGGTCGCAAGCTAACTTGTTCGCAGTAAGTAATTCCGAGGCCATGCGAGTTGGAAAAGCAACACGCGAGTTCGTAATATAACTGCATCAGGAAGCTAACAGGTTTTCAGAGACCAACGTTTTGAACATGAACCAGGCAGCTATCAACGCCATTCGAGCTGCAGGCGCTACGACACAGTACATCTTCGCTGAAGGTAATGATTACACTGCTGCGTACACCTGGAACACGACCAACACCAACCTTGCTGCTCTCACCGACTCGGACAACAAGCTTGTATATGAAATGCACCAATACCTAGATTCCGACAATTCCGGAACAAGCGCCACCTGTGTCTCTAATACTATTGGCGTAGAGCGCATCGAGGGTGCAACCACCTGGCTGCGCGCAAACGGAAAGATCGGAAGTGAGTCACTCTACTACACGCCTCAAGGGCCGTCTGTTAACCATTGCCATCTAGTTATCGGTGAGACCGCTGGAGGCGCCAACTCGGTGTGCTTGGAAGCTATTGAGGGTATACTTGAGCACCTCCAGGCCAACAGCGATGTCTGGCTAGGAGCTCTGTGGTGGGCAGCTGGCCCATGGTGGGGTGACTACATTTACTCTTTCGAGCCACCATCTGGTACGGCATACGAATACTATGAGTCGACTCTCGCCCAGTACGCGCCTTAAGCAGAGGATGTATCCCAATAGTAAATAGATTAGTGTACATAGTTGTCTGAAGTATCAAAGACTGGATTTGCGTCATAACTGCCCATTTATCTGCTGCTATCATGTAGTCTTCGAATGAGTTTGAAGCTTGACAATTGCAAATAGATGCAACCGATGATCAGGTAAAGCAGTACAAATGGGGAATTGGGAGAACGAGGGAGAGTGAAGAGAAGAAAAAGAAAAACAGAGAGATTAAAAAAAAAAAAGAAAGAGAGGTTACAGTTCTCAGTAGTCTGAGAAGCATTAGGAATTGAGCCCAATGCGGGGGTCGAACCTGTTGCACGCAGGTCAATACATGGTATAGACGAGAGGATAGAAGATTAGCTTACCCGCAACCTTGAGATTAAGAGTCTCACGCTCTACCGATTGAGCTAACCGGGCGTGTTGTTGGATTTGTGACTGTCTATAATGGCCTTCTTGAAGGAAAAGTTTGAAAGAAGTTCCACCATTTCGCCGTGCGCTAAGCGGCGGGTGAGAAATATTTTTCATAGCGCCAGGGTTTACCCTGACTCTCCCGTACTCACCTTCAAATTGCATCTGGTAGTTATCGATAGTATCTGGACAGTCCACACACAACGACTAATGGATTTGAAAGGCCTCCGACTAGCGGGCCTCGATGACCTAGCTGCAATCGAGCACGTCGTCAAAGAAGCTTATAGCCCTTGGGTGAACGTCATCGGACGGGAACCGGGGCCGATGTTGGACGACTACTCGGCTCACATCAGAGCAGAGCGAGTGTCTATTGTCGAAACGGCAGGCGGCAATGTCCAAGCCATTCTCGTGCTGATCCCCGAGCCGGATTCCATGCTTCTCGACAATGTCGCCGTGTCGCCATCGGCTCAGGGGACGGGGCTTGGCCGCAGACTGATCACATATGCCGAGTCGCGTGCTCGGGAGGCCGGCTACAACTCCATCAAACTCTACACCCACGAGAAGATGGAGAGCAACATCTCCTGTTATTCTCGCATTGGCTATGTCGAAACTCATCGCGCCGAGGAGAAGGGGCTTAGGCGTGTTTACATGATGAAGACGCTGGGCTGCAAGCTAGATTGATAGTGTATCGGAGCGTATCCCCGACTTGGTTTTATGAATCTCACTACCTTGAATACCTACACAATACGGGATTTAGCGGCCCGCGCCGCAATCCTGCATGAATGCAGCACACGCCGTTGCGGTACTTTTCGCACCTCGCTTTTAAACAACGGCCGCCCTTGAAGATTTGTCGCGGACGAAGTAGTTTTGGAGATTTAATAATTCTAAGCCTCTCCCAATAAGTAAAGGTTTCTTCCCAGGCCACGCAACAGGATTATCGGGGATCGTGTATTCCATTTTGTATACTGCGTACGTACATGTTGCTCTATACATACGTGGCGCATTTCTGTCGGATCCAGATCCTGATAGTCTGCATCCCTTTACCATCCGACGGCGATCCAAGCTGAAAAGGGGGGGTCGCAACGCCAATCCTCTCATTGGTTCGACCTCATTTGCCTCGCAGATATTGCCCATTCTTTGAATAGGAATGGTAATATCTGACGCCATCAAGTTTCTCGGGAATGGGCAATAATTGCAAGGCTCTACAACATCAAAGCGTCTATAGACACGCTGCAATCTCACCAGTCTTGGCAAATGACTGGGAAACTCTCCATTATTATCCGCAGCCTATTGCCCAGAATCTGCGTGGGAATTATGGTACAAGCGGCCTAGACTGTCTCTGATTCGATGCTGCGCCTGCCGGACACGGCAATCCTGGCCACACCACGCCTTTACCCCATGTTCCACTAGATCCCCGGCCCAATGGGGCGGCATGGTGGCTGATATCACATCAAATCTACTTGGTAAGTTCGAGGTTCATGACGTGAGAGCAAGGATGAGTTTCTCCTCACTAGGCTGGGGACCTTTGCCAAAGAGTCCAGACACGCGGTCTATCAGCGCCGCCGCTGGTTGCTAGTGAAAGATTAGGAGCGAGATGAAGAAATCAAACCAGGTATATCTATCAGCTACAGATCTCATTTCCCCGCATTGCTGTAGATTTTCAACCTGTTGAGGTCTTCCTAATTAAGGTTCCGCCGTCGGATAGCTTATTATATCGAGATTGGCGTTGCTCAGAGCATCGATTACATTTATAGCTGCTCATACAGCTTGCGTCAGAGCTTCAACTGTTGTCCTGTTTGCACGCTCCCTTTACAGCTAGGCAAAACCACGATGCCATCTTTAACCTCGTCACAGCATGCCGATGTAGAGGAGAAGAGTCCTGCCACTATCGAAGCATCAATCGATGGGTCCAGTGACACATCCTTCGACGTGGCATCAGAACGCAGGCTGAAATGGAAACTTGATCTCTTTATCTTACCTTTAGTATCTATCGTCGCCTTCTTCGCATATGTGGTGAGTATACTTTTCAAGACAACACGATGACATAGTAGGCAACTACTAACAGGTATACTGCTCAGGGCCGTTCTGATCTGAGCAATGCGAAAATCGCCGGGCTCAGCGACGAGCTGAAGCTGACCGCTAGAGACTACTCCGACGCGGCGACTTTCTTCTTGATCGGTTACATTATCTTTCAGTTACCGGGCACGCTGCTGGTCAAGAAGATTGGCCCGCCGAAACAGTTCTTTGGTGCTATGGTCATAGTCAGTCGCACACTCTTTTTCTACCTATCCAGCTCATAGCGAAGACGTTCGCTGACGGTGCCTTCGCACTAGTGGGGAGTATTGACTACGGTTCAAGTCTGTATCCACGATTTCCACGCGCTACTCATTATGCGGTTCTTCATCGGGGCTGCAGAGGCATTCGTACAAGGCGTCGTCTTCTGTATGCTCCCCTCACTGATATACCAATATATCCTTTGAAGTCTCTAATCGCTGTCCGTTTAATTAGATCTCTCCTTCTGGTATACGTTCGATGAGCTAGCCACAAGAGGCGCGATATACTTCTCGACTTCCACTCTCGCTGGAGCCTTCAACGGCCTCATAGCCTACGCTGTAGAGCTCGACCTCGACGGCACTCGGGGCTGGAGGGCATGGAGGTGGCTCTTCCTCATCGAAGGCGTCCTTCCCATCGCCTTCAGTTTCATCGTACTTGTGTTCCTACCCGACAGCCCCGAAACGGTCCGCTTTGGTTTCAGCAGCACTGAGAAGAAGCGCCTCGTTGAACGAGCTAGGATTGCCAATAACTCTGGCGTGGAGAGGCTTGAAATGAAAAAGATCCCGTTGGTTCTGCTCGATTTGCGCTTCTGGCTGTATGCCCTCATAGCTGCAGGTGGCCACTTCTGCCTTGAGTCATTCAGTAGCTTTCTTCCAAGTCTCATCAATGTAAGTCTTTTCTAGGTTCACTGTTCTGCACCTTGTGGCAATATTGATGCCTAAGTGATCTCAATTCAGGACTTCGGATTCGATGCTGTAGAGGCCCAGGCATTCACCGTCATTATCTACGTTGTGGCCTTCCTGGGCGTCATTTTCTGGTGCAGGCTTGCAGACAAAACAGGACAGCGAGGAATCGTTCTGATAGCTTCGACCTGCTTTTCGATTCTAGGTTATGCTTTGCTTGTCGGCCTGACTGGACGTAATGGCAGATTTGCTGCAACAGCAATAGCCGCTTTCAGCGTATATGCAAACATTGTTATTCAACTAGTCTGGGCCAGTTCCAACTTTGTCGGGTACACCCGCCGGTAAGTAATGTCGTTCCCGCTCTTTTGAAAGCCAATTCTTACATCCTTACCCTCTTCGGGCTCTTTCATCACTAATTGGGACTCAGAGGCTCTGTGTTGGCATTCATGAACATCTTCCCTACGTTATTCTCTATCAGCGCTACGCAAGCGTACTCCGACCCCCCGTACTATCGTACCGGAAATGCTGTGGCGCTCGGTCTTTCCGTCCTAGTTGTGATAGCTACCATCGTTCTGAGATGGTACTTGGTCCGCCTGAACAATGTCAAGAAGTCGCTGGCTTCGTCATCAGATAGCGACATGATGAGCGCTGAGGACATAGAAGAGGTTGGAGATAGGCATCCTAGTAAGTTCTCTGCTCTTGAGACCTGAACTTTGGGTTATTGACTGGTCGTTAGATTTCTTCTACTACCTTTAGGTCCCTGGGGGAATTCTACTCACATGCAGCAAATTGTTACTCACTTGGTATTCTTGATTCTCTCGCTGTTCAAGGCAAATGGCTTGGCAACATATAGGTTTATATATCCCTTCAGCTGTTCCTATGCAAATCAAGTCTGCGTGGTAATTTCATTGACTTAGTTGTTACACTTGTATCCATGATGAGCTCAGGAATAGGTTGACTTAGGTTAGGGTGTCAGCCACAGTAACGGTACGCGATCAGAGATGGGTGTTAATTAAACATTTGGGCACGCAAGAAAGTAGAGACGAAAGAAGTCATTAGTCTCAATGAAACAACTCGCTTCCGTACCATAATACTCAGTACGTAAGCTAAGTGGGAAATAGATTGTGCTGCTTTGGCATAATTGTTGGTGCCAAAGCAGTTTGAGTGATTACGAGACACTATGTGACCGGACGTTTTGGCCAGCTTCTTCTCTACCGTACTATATATAGCCTTTAGTAATGATATGTTCTTAAGCCATGTACGCGTAAGATACTCCGGTGGCTTGCCGTCTCGGTTTGGGTTAATTTACTGGACCGCGCCTGGTTGTCTAGAATCGAATCAGTCTTGGGTTGAGGGAGCATATTTGGTCCGTAACAGCTTGCAGTTCTCGACAGAAAGCGATTGAAAAGATCTAAATCATCACTTGCACGGTCAATCTAACGGCAATTCTTGTAAAACTTACCAGCGGGGGGATATAAGCTTTCTTCTGCCTTGCGACAGGAAAGCATTACAACTAAAATTGTCCAACCTGCCGCAGTAGTTTCACTTATATTGAACTTTCAGGGATTTGCGGACGGACAACTACTCGGGGGTCATACTGCCCTTCGCTCAGATGCTAAGGTGCAAACTGTACAGTTTTTAACTAGCCTGGTGAGCAGCGTCGGTTGCGCATCTCTTAGCAAAGGATATGATAGGTCATCAATGGTCTATTCCTTGCTAACGGAGGCGAGTGAAACAGATACTGCTTGGTACATATTTATATTGAGGGTATTTTCTTTGAGGATCATGTACAGACTTATAAAATCTAGCCACCAAAGCCGGCGAATGAAGGAGTCGCGATTATTTAAATCTTTCGTGACCAGGTGGCTCCAATCCGTCATCTATGCCATCACGTGGCAATCTAACTTGGCAATCCATATGTTTTGATATAGCTGGATTTCGCCGAATTATACTGTACTTCCATCGGGCTAATGATGAAAACGACAGCTTGGGATTAATTAGAAGAGCGGGCGGCGGATGAGAAGCTGTGAGGCGAATAAGAAATCTAGTAAACTCCGGGAATGATGACCCATTTCCCCTTAACCTTCTCCGCACCGAATTTCTCCTTATACCACTTGCCCCCAGATACGGCGCGTGGGAACATGGCGAAGACCTCGTTAAGTAGGAAGCACCGAGCGGGAGTAAAGGCTAGGCCGCCGGCAATGCAGTAACCCGTCCACTCAACCCATTCCATGAAGTAGTGGGGAAAGAGCATATACTTGAACAGACCACCCTGAGGCACTTCATAGTGTTTGTCGACAGTCTTGCCCTCCTTCTTGAGTTGGGTCTGTCGCGCCATCTCGCTGCGGCGGATCTCGCGGAGCTCCTCGTCGGAGAAGTAATTCCCAGCCAGTCCGATGAAGAAGACAGCTATGCCGATGTAAAACCGGGTCTCAGAGAAGCCGATAGCTTCCCACTCGGCCTGGGTAGTAGGGCCGTATGCTGCCAACCAGGATCCGATGGCTATGCCGTTGCTGACCTGGAAGATAATGGCATTGGTCCAGATGGCGACGTGAATGGGCGACATGGAGGGCTGGATGAAAGGGAAGAGGACAGCACGGTAGATGTAATGCATGACGAACAGCGAGGCCAAGACCTTGTTCTGCCAGGGGAGATCGGTGATGCCGTTCCCAGCGGGTAATGTTCTCATGATATAGAGTAGTGTCATGAAGCCGGGGATCTCCATGGTGAACCAGGCGATACGGCCGGGAATGTTCAGTTTGCTTTCAACGGACGTCTTTCCCATGCCATACCAAGACGTCAAAAATTGCAAACCGCACATCTATAATACCATCTCAGCAGCAGTTCAACCAGATAAATGCATACGGAATTTGGGGCGCCTTACAATTGGATATAAACGCCACCAGTACATGAGAAGCTCCCAATTCTCGCGGCTCGCAGGGAGCCATCCCTCAATTATGGCCATGACGACTAAAAAAATGAAAGGGGAATGACTGAAAACCGATCGACGAGATAAATGCCTCCTTCCCGGGGGTGAAGGAAGAGATTGGGGTATTAAATAGACGGAGATTAAAAAAACGCTGTAGAAATCATGGTTCAATGTGACGCAACCAGAAAAACATCAAGATTGGCTTCGAGCACTAAGCGATCTACATATATGGCAAATTTGCCAGCTGGATTGCAGCCGACGTAGGGGATTTTGGAGATCTTAGGTCAGCTACCTTCTGCATTGGGGATCTGTGGGGAGGTTTCGGCCGCTTATTATTGCCCTGCATCACATCCGGCTCGCCTGTCACGATTTTCTATCGTAGATCAATGAGTTTAACCCAATTTATTACTGCTAGTTTCATAACTAGCATCGTCGCTACGAAGAACATAATGTAGTACAGACGTTAATGCCTTGCTTATATCAATTTGCCTAAGAAAGAAAGGTCAAGTGCCGAAGGCGGCAAGATGTCTTCGCAGAAGCGTCTATCAGTGAGCCCGACAAGGGCTGTTCAAGTCTAGGTATCTGGAAGCAGAAATGTCAAGCGGTACTCGTACTGATACACTTTGGGATAACACCCAGTCAAACCAGTTGTTGGTTCGAGTGGGTTAGCGACAGGGGTAGTTAGGGTATCCTGTAGGTGGTGGTGACCCATGTAGGTATCATTGGCCGTTGCTTTGGATGTTCTACTCGGTATGAAGCCGGAGTCCTCTACCGTTCCCGAGTAATAATACATTGTCTTAACATGGTGTGGACTATTTGGTATTGATTAGAAGGAATGTCTGATGGAATAACAGTACCAGGTTACCTCAATAGATGCTGAGGGCCTATAGCAAGACATGAGTGTTATAAGCTTGCCTATTACTCCATCCCGCCTCCCTGTCTAGAAGGCCAACTGCAATAGCGAGAAGCACCTACACTAGGCAGAACTATTTCTATTTTCAACAGTGAAGATTGCTCTAGGCCCGGATTGACCAACCATACTCCGTGTTCCCTTTTACTACTAGCGCTCCGATAATTCTGCTGCCTGGGACATGGACACCTACGTGTAGGTATTGAGGGATTCAGTTCTGCGTTCACTCAGGATTGCAGGAGGTGCTCAAGTACCCAATACTTATCATTACAAGCCTCACTTTAGGCTGATTATTATGGGACCTTTGGCTGTGCCTAGGCCGTGGCGAGTGCATATCCTGGCTGGCGATTTAGAGAATTTAGGTAGAGCACTCCCCTTTCTAAGGTCCCTCTGATTTATATGATGATCATAACACTGAATTATAGGCGCTATAGACTAATGATGATCTGAATGATATGTCAACTCGGAAGTTGCCTTTATGTTTCCTGTTGTAAGCTGAGTATTCGGAATTATGTTTACTTTACAACATGAAATATGGTATTCCTCTATTCTGCAAGTGACAATGTAAACTTTCGCGCATATAACCAAGTCAGAACTGATAGACAATCTAGATAAGTAAATGATATTTACTTTTGGAATTTTGATTCGAGAGAGAGAAATGGCATGGTGAGGATTGATTGATGTTAGGGTCGGAGGAGGTCTCGAGGAAGCTGCACCGCCACAGCCCACGCAATGTGAGGTCAACTTACGTCGTGGGGCAAACTAGACCGAAGTATCAGAGACTCAAAGTCACACCAAATCCCATTGATTATATGTATCTTGGAATACCTGAACTGTTAGTTTGCTCCAAGACATATAAGAGATAAACAAGCCCATTAGGTCGTGTGCTCCTAGTTCCTCTCCAGTCCAGTTCATATCCGCTTTATCTTTGAAAGAAGTCAATCGCTTCTACGTTTTGGCCGTCCGTGATGACGCAACGCTATCCTTGATCGATCAAGCTACACTCTCTCCAATCTCCCCATCCCAGCCAGCGACAAGGCAGCGTGTCACCATGGTGACAAGCAATCATGATCTAAATACTAATAATGGACCACCGCCCCGGATAGAGCTGTGGTCTGCCACAGATTCCGAAGTAGATACCGACCACGTATGGGGAGACTCGACCACACAGCAACAAGAGCAAGCACCCTCCCCCGATAGCGACGTTCCCGCCCCCCTGCGCCTTGGTGTTAGCTATGTGCAGGACGAGAGGAATCCGTGGGATGACACTGCGAAAGGTCCCAGCATGGCCCCTTCCAAGGACGAGCCACCCGAAGCCTTGAGGCCCGGCCCTTCGCGAGCCGAGACGAACCCATTCAAGCGAAAACCAGTCCCGCCCGTCGTCTCTTCCACGGCGTCGAGCCCAGGCCCGCAACCACCTACAGACGCCTTCTCACAGCTGAAAGTCAACGACGAGCCCTCGGAACCAAGTACAAATCCTTGGCAGCCCGCTCTCGACGCCTCTTCAACCCCACCGCCGTCGCAAATCCCCCACCATGATTCTGCCAGCGACATATGGGGCGCTGCACCTTTACAACCAAAGCCATACCTTAACCCAAATCTATCAACTCCTGCCTTAATAGCTGCCCAGTCTACTGGGAACTCACAGCCCTGGGACGAAGACCTACCGGAAGTTGTCACCACACATCCCGTATCGGCGCAACCTTCACTTCTCGACGAACACGCATGGGATGATGAAGGTACAAGTAATAAAGGGAAGGAATCTATGGTAACGCCTGCGATGCAGGTGCAACCCGGGACCATGGATGACTGGAACTTGATAGACCACGAACCAACACCAGAGTCAGAGCCAGAGCCGGGAAATATCTCTAAGCACAGTACATGGGAGAATTTCGAGGATGCAGAAGATGGGACAGCTCGCGAGGAGGCGGGCACAGAACGACAGCCCGCCGAAGGCATACCGCCAGCTCTACCACCCCGGAATGAGGCTGAGCCGCCAGTTCAGCCTCCGCGGTCAGCAGAGAGGGTGGCGAGGGAGTCGGAGACCTACCAGATCAAGAATATCAACTGGCTTGACGCCAAGTCAAAACACCCTCGAAAATCACCCATTCTTGTTCAAAATGCCAACGGACCTTGTCCACTGGTAGCCCTGGTTAACGCGCTGACTTTGACCACGCCTGCCGACCAGACAAGCTCGAACTTGGTGGAGACTTTGCGATCTCGAGAGCAGATCAGTCTCAACTTCCTCCTAGAAGCCGTTGTTGATGAATTAATGTCATCGCGGCACGTCGATTCAGACGTTCCATTGCCAGATATGTCAGAACTCTACGCATTTCTGCAAGGTCTGCATACAGGCATGAACGTTAACCCACGATTCGTCCCCGCACCTGAGGCTGTCGCTCTCTACAAGAGGACATCACTAACACACCTTCACCCCTCCGACAGGGATGTCGGTATTCCTGGGACCTTCGAAGATACCCGCGATATGAAACTATATGCAACTTTCGCTATTCCCCTGATACACGGATGGCTAGCTCCGGGGAGTGACCCGGTTTCTGAAGCGTTCAAGAGACAGGCATCCTCATATGATGATGCTCAAAATCTGCTATTTCGGGAAGAAGAGCTTGAACATAAATTCAGCAACTCCCCAACAGGACTTACAACAGAAGAGCAGCAACTATACCAAGATATCATTAGCATAAAATCATTCCTATCTCTCACAGCAACCCAATTGACCCCGTTTGGTCTCGATATCGTAACCAAAGCTATCCGACCTGGCGGTGTCTCTATCCTTTTCCGAAATGACCATTTCTCAACGTTATATCGACACCCACAGACTCTTCAACTTTTTACACTTGTTACAGACGCTGGCTATTTCACTCACGATGAAGTGGTATGGGAATCTCTCGTAGACGTTAGAGGCGAACGAGCTGAGTTTTTCTCTGGGGACTTCCGCGTCGTCGGTGGTACCCAACGCCGAGCAAATGACGTACCCAATAACTGGTATGACGACGCTGCACCCGATGATGCCCGCGGAGGGGAATGGCAAACCGTTCAAAATAGACGCGCGCGTAACAATCGCCAGGCTGAACCAACGGTTGAAGCACCACCATCGTCGCCACGTGAACAAGAGGATCGCGACTTGGCCTTGGCTATGCAACTCCAAGAAGAGGAAGACGCACGCCAACGCCAGGAACAAGCTGCCCGCCGCCGAGAGAGCCAACTTTCAGAACAATATCTTGAGCAACAAGGGCGGAACGGGAATCCGCCCGCCTCTGATAGAAATCGCAACAATTCCATCAACAGTACCAACAGAGGTAGTTCGAGCAGCTTACCACCTCCTAGAGGTAGCTCCGTCAGAGGTGGTCGGCCAGCCCAGCAGCAGCAGGTCAGATCGTTGATACCGCCCAGAACTAGACGTCCGACAGATGATGAGGAAGATGCGCCTCCGAGCTATGAACAAGCTTCAAAATCAATCCCTTACGTCCCTCCGGCTGGGCATCCTAGTCATCCGCAGAGTAGCAACAGCCCGCAAAGTTCAGGTCCAAGAAGGGCGACGGTCACTGCTGGCACAGGGCCAGGACCAAGCACACCTAGCCGAGCAGCGCGGCACTCTGTCCAGTCATCAGGTTCGGGGAGGGACCGGGATTGTATTGTAATGTAAATAACCGTAGAGCCATCTTTTTTTCCTTTGTCGACAGATATTTATTAAAGGTTAAAGCGGGATTAAAGGGATGACTGAATGATTACTTGATAGCCACTGCATATATGGGACTGCTAGAACACTGAAAGTCTTTTACTAACCCAAGCCAGCATACCTATTTAGCAATTTACCGATTAGAATTTCCAGACAAAGCAACTGACTTACGCTTAGTTATATTCAAAATAAATATACTATTACTTTGATTTAAGCATTAAAATGCAATTTGATTACCCAAGTGAATATGATTCTAGATAGG
This sequence comes from Xylariaceae sp. FL0255, assembly GCA_022578795.1. Taxonomy (NCBI): domain Eukaryota; kingdom Fungi; phylum Ascomycota; class Sordariomycetes; order Xylariales; family Xylariaceae; species Xylariaceae sp. FL0255. The sequence goes on along the minus strand of MU388843.1, from coordinate 2,359 downwards.
CAATCTATTATAGGGCATTTTACTTCACCTGGAATATAGAGGTGCTTGCTGCTGATATAAGTCGCCTATAGGCCTCGTCACTTTTTTCCCCTCTCCTTCACTTACAGTTCTGAGTATATAGTTTGTCCACGGCTGAGCATGCGACTTTCTCATAGTATATAGTTTTATGTATGATCCTCAAAGAAAATGCCGTTAACATGAATATGTATCAAGCAGCATCTGTTCTATTAGTGTTCAATTCGTCTCGGTCAGCAAGGAATCAACGGTTGAAGTACGCATTTTACGCCCCAGTTTCAACAAAACCAGAACTATGTCCAGCTCACTTGGTGAGCACATCAACCTGGAGCTCGATACACAACCTCATCTTTCCATCAATAAAGCGGCTCTGAAAATGATACCGCATCGAAATCCTACGTCGCCGAAATCCCTTGCGTATTGCCTTCTGGCGTTATCCAATACAGACTAGCATTTTCAGCCGTTGAGGTCTGATGATATAACAAATCATCCATTTTACGCAAGAAGTCACGTAGCGTCCGTGTCCGAGTCGGGAACCCCATCCAGACGCATTGCCCCGCTATCTGCTCATCTGACAGCTTCCGCAGCATGCACTGCCACGAACCGTCGGGGATAACAACCCTCGACGACGATACGGGAGGTGCTAAAGCCGTCGTTGTCGAGAGGACGAGAGCGTACCGTCTTGGGCGAGCGCAGCTGGTACAGACGCCTGGCGATGCTGATACTGTCGCTTTCGTCGCGAAGTTCGATCTCTAGATGCTGGATGCTGGACAGGAAGACGGTGCCGCTGACTTGAGCCCAGTTGAGTGTGAAATGGGGCCAGCTGGCTCGTGGCACGAAGAATATATCAATTGATGGGCCAAAGGGTCGTGTTGGGGTCATGATGGTTGGTCGCCTTGTCTTCGACTTTCCCTTCCCTTTCCTCTCTCCTCGTTCTCCTATTACAGTCTGTGCTTCTTCCATAAGCTCTGCGGTAATCGTCTTGGGCGGAATCTGCCACGGCACGAAGCTCGTGTACTTTTGCCCAATAGCACGTGCCTCACAGTTCACGGGCATCGCAATCGGAAAACCGGTGAATACGAAACAGTATGTCTGCCCATTGGCGTATCTTGCATGATTATGTCTGGATTGCTGGTCTATGAAGACCTCGGGGACTTTTGGCGTGGATTTAACGGAGATCTCCCATATTTGCTGCCGTAGCTCGGGGGGGGAAGGAGCGCGAAACAGGTAAATTGGTGCAACATTGAGTAACCTATTTTGTGTCCCTTTTCTTCTTCCATTGTGAGGATTCGGTGAAGGTCAGACTGACACGAGTTGCGTGAGATGACATGGTGATGTTGGATCTCCCTACAGCTGGGCGGACTAGAGCTGGACTGTTTTGGCCATTACCTAATGAGCCCTACGGATAAACATCTTAGGTATTTGCCTCCTTCAGGCAACTATTTTTCTTGTACCTCCTACCTATTCCGGCATCTGAGGATGAGTCTTTACTCAATTTACTATCGCCTAGATTGAGTCACATGTTACTTGCATGTATGCACTGGCACGGAGCTCGCTCCCTTGGTTCTAAAAGTTATTTGCGACTAAGAAAATAATATACTGATGATGCTACTTTATTCTGATCCTGTTTGGCACGCATATAGACCAAGTATACTGTAGGAAGAGCTTGAACAGCATTGTATGAACATCGACAAGATCATGCCTATCAGGTAGTATGAAGCGCAGCCCGATTTCCACCAACCCGTTTCCGCTTCTGTTGCTCTTTTCCATCTTCTATCTAGCTAGATGCCGGGCTCTCGTCTTTCTTGACTTTGGGGTTCTTACTCCTCGAGCGAAACAGGCGCTGAAGAAACGAGTCGCTCTTGCGAGCCTCTACCATCTCCTTATAATGCTAGTACGGGTCCTTCCCTTGCGCAATGGCTTCGTCGCGTCGCTCCATAAATTCTTGGTAGAACTTAGGGTCCTTCTTCTTCGAATCTTGACCCATTTGGATCCACTCCATTCAAGCCAATGGTTTTAGTATGAGAGAGGCTATTGCGACGTGGGAACCGGAGATCGACTTACACCGCTGAAGTCACTGACGTTAGACATCTTGTGGGTTACTCAATGGTTGAGTTCTTGGATATATGAGTGGTAGTAGTTTTTTTTTGTTGAGATTGATTGGTATTTGAATGTTGTTTCGTGAGGTAGATTGTGAAATGGGAGGATGCGAGGCGAGTTGGGGGGGGGGGGGGGGGGGGAAACGCCAAATTTTTTTAAAGAACGAAAAAAAAAAAAAATTGCCCATTTTAAAAAAAAAATTTTGCGTAAAATTTAAACGCAAATGAAAATTGATATTGGTAAA